>CM055122.1:280351918-280819418 GCA_029206835.1 Rana muscosa | reverse complement strand
AATGCTGCACAGTGCTCTGGGCAGTATAAGGAGGCCTGTAAGGCAGGTGCTCTGGATGGTCATGAGTTGAGACTCTGTGGAGGCCTGTAATGCACAGTGCAGATGGTCAAAAGTTGAGACTCTGAAGATGGCCTGTAATGCACAGTGCTCTGGATGGTCGTGAGTTGAGACTCTGGGGAGGCCTGTAATGCACAGTACTAAGCACGCCACACTCCTAAGCACGCTATGGTCGCTACCTTGCTTGCTGGGAGGGGAAGCACTCATGGGCTTTACAGGCGGCGCTCCAAGGAAACCGGAAATCCTCGTGGGTAAACTTCTCTCCCTCACATTTTCATTCCGTATTCGTTTGACGGAAATTGAATTTATTGTCGTCATAGTTCTCGTCAATTGACGAAAAGGTGAGGTAATTTTATTTTAGTTTTCGTCACTGGAAACATGCCTCTGATGAAAATCATGACGCAAATGTTTTTGTCTACGAAATTAACACTGCTCCCATCCATGTCCTCACAGACTCCTTTTAGTGCCCTCACCAAAATCTGACTCGCCAGCCCAGCTGTCATATGAAGCTTTTTTTTTTATAGAAGATTTATAGAAGTGTGATGGACGGAGCTGCCAGGGAACATTGCGGTTTTATTACTTGCTGTAAAGTCTGCTTTGGTGCCGATAACCAAAATAAAGTTCCTCAATTTAGCACAGCTTTGTGGCAGACCTGACTCCGTCACTCGCCGGCTCATATCGGTGTAAAGAGGAGGTCTGGATTCACCCACCTACCTACCATCTGCTTCCATGTGGAGTGAAGAGGGGGCTGACGTGCAGTGTCAGTACGAGGCGCGCTATGATCCCCACCCTGACTAATGCTGGAGACCATTTCATAGCCATTCTGTTTTCTCTAAGGGGAATTCTACCTATAATCTGAAATGTGGCTGTCTAACAGGACTTAATTAGGAACCATTTAAAGCCCAATTCCAGCTTTTAGGGCCCAAATACACTTGTGTAGTGTAGTAATGCACGCGTTGGGACACGTTACCTTAACACATGGCAATGCACCTGCTTTGCATGCGGTGTAGTTCCATTCACTGTGACTGGCTCCCAACGCATTGTACGGTACAGCACAATGCTCAGTACACTGCAATGCATATACCATAACCATATGGCATATAAAGAAGGGTCATGAATGCTTTTTCATCTGTCCCCTCCTAACACCCATGCTAACTAACCTGTATGAGAACGAAATATATACTTGCCTATTTTTAGGTTGCTCCCATCCGGTCACGTGATCCCTTGTGTCAGCCAGTGCCCACTGCAGGAGAGAGGAGGGAGCGCTTCAACAATGGCTAGTAAAAGCCGAGAACCGTGACATCCTCCATAAGCTCCCATGGTCCATCTGTTGTCAACGCTCCGTCCTCTCCCCTGCCATTGCCATTTGCTGGCACAGAAGCTGGATCGCCTGACCAGCCCGGAGCGGGCTGAAAATGGGTATGTATACACACTATATTGTCAGAAGTATTGGTACGCCTGTCTTTACACGCACGTGAACTTTAATGGCATCCCAGTCTTAGTCTGTAGGGTTCAATAGTGAGTTGGCCCACCCTTTGTGGCTATAACAGCTTCAAGTCTTCTGGGAAGGCTGTCCACAAGGTTTAGGAGTGTGTCTATGGGAATGTTTGACCATTCTTCCAGAAGGGCATTTGTGAGGCCAGGCACTGATGTTGGATGAAAAGGCCTGGCTCAGTCTCATCCCAAAGGTTTTCTATTGGGTTGAGGTCAGGACTCTGTGTAGGTCAGTCAAGTTCCTCCACCCCAAACTCACTCATCCACTCACGAAGTTGTCCAAAATGTCTTGGTATGCTGACGCCTTAAGAGTTCCCTTCACTGGCATTAAGGAGCCAAGCCCAACTCCTGAAAAACAACCCCCACAACATAATCCCCAAATGATTTGGATCACTGCACATAGCAAGATCCATGAAGACATGGATGAGTGAGTTTAGGGTGGAGGAACTTGACTGGCCTGCACCTCAACCCGATAGAACACCTTTGGGGTGAATTAGAGCCACGACTGCGAGCCAACATCAATGCCTGACCTCACAAATGCTCTTCTGGGAGAATGGTCAAACATTCCCATAGACACACTCCTAAACCTTGTGGACAAAGTATGGGCCAACTCCATATTGAACCCTGCAGACTAAGACTGGGATGTAAAGGCAGGCGTACCAATACTTTTGACAAAAAAAATCTGTGATGTGAGAATGTGTGTATGTATATGTGTGTGTGTGTGTATATATATATATATATATATATATATATATATATATATATATATATATTTTTTTTAATAGTCTTACACAGGTTAGTTTGGTTAGTGGTATTAAAGGTGTGTGTGTGTGTTGTTTGTTTTTTTTTGTTTTTTTTGGGGGTTTTTTAATGCATGGAGGTAAAAAACCTTCAGCTTTAAGATGAGTTAGGGTTATCCCAGGATTTCCACTCCTAGGGCCTCAGTTACACTTGTGGTTGGGGCGAGGGTCGATTAAAAACATGCAGCTGAGCCAGGCTTTTTACCACTCAGGCTGCAGAGGCAGTGGACCAGGGTGTACATATGCAAAATGTTATCCCCACTGTGGTGCTCGGTGGGCAGTACCGCACGCTAAACATGACCCAGTTAGCTGAATGGGGCTGCGCCAGGACCACGTGCAATGCATATGGCTGCAGAGTGATGGCACGGGTTTTTAGTAATTGAAACAGGCAGTAAGGTGGCATAGCGGCTCTTCGCTGTCTGTTAAGCACCCTTTGAAGCACAGTTTGCTCTTCAGAGGGCAACCCAAGTGTAAACGAGCCCCAAAGAAACACGCTTTTAATGCAGCGCATGTTAACTCTTGCCATAATGCACATTAGGGAGGGTGCATTAACACACCACAACAGAACACTTAGGGGTTGATTACTAAAACTGGAGAGTGCAAAATCTGGTCCATGGTAGCCAATTTGCTTCTAACTTCAGCTTGTTCAATTAACCACTTGCCGATCAGCCGCCGCCATTCTACTGCGGCAGGTTGGCTCTAATGTGCGAATTGCCGTAGATGTACGTCGCTTCGTGCAATAGATACAGTGGGCATGTGCACGGTCACTTGAGGCGCGCGGGCCCCCTGGCACTTGGCCGGCGGCCACGATGTCTGCTGGCCACCCGCGATCGCTCCACAGAGAGCCAGAATGGGAATCTGTCGATGCAAACAAACAGATCCCCCATTCTGTCAGGGAAGTAGAGAGAGGTTGTCTGTTCCTAGTGATCAGGAACAGCGATCTCTCTGTACTCCCAATCAGTCCCCTCCCCCCACAGTTAGAAACGCCCCCCAGGAAACACATTTAACCCCTTGATTGCCCTCTAGTGTTAAACCCTTCCCTGCCAGTGACATTTACACAGTAATCAGTGCTTTTTTATAGCACTGATCGCTGTATAAATGTCAATGGTCCCAAAAAAACTATCAAAAGTATCCGATCGGTCTTTCACAATGTTGCAGTCCCGCTAAAAATCGCTGATTATCGCCAAAATACTTGTAAAAAAAATAATTAAAATGCCATAAATATATCCCCTATTTATTATACTATAACTTTTTTAAGATATGTATTATAGCAAAAAGTAAAACATATTTACACTATTTTTATTTATAGTGCAAATACCACCAAAAGAAAGCTCTATTTGTGGGGGAAAAAAAATGACATAAATTGTTTGGGTACAGCATAGCAAGACCACGCAATCGTCAGTTAAAGCAATGCAGTGCCGAATCGCAAAAAATGGCCTGGTCATTAAGGGGGCAAATCGTTCCGGTCATTGGGTGATTAAAGTGTTACTAAACACTAAAATCAGTCTGTATATGAAGTAAAGTATTCTTGTTATACTCACTGTAAAATCCAAGGGGTTAATCCTCTGCATTGTGTAAAAAGACTGTATGATCCTGTCTTTTCTGATCCTCCCCTTCTTCCACTGTCCCCAATCCATCTCCTGATAGTACAGAGCCTTTGGGGCACTCTGCACATTGTCAGTTTTGTGTGTATTGCTAGAGTTTTTTTCTTTCTTGGGAGAGTGCATATGATCAGCACAGGGCCAATCGGCACTGTCCAGACAGAGGGTCAGGGGTCCTGCAGCCTTATAGGACAGTCAGAGGAGAAAGAAAGCTCCTCCTACAGAAGTCACAAGGCTGTTATATACTGCTGATGAGAATAGGTATTTTGCAGTTTATATTTACTAAAATAATTGCATTTCCATGTTTTGTGTACGGTGGGAGAGTGTATATCTACGCATGACCATGATCTAGACCAGCTGTACCTCCCGGCATGGGTAGCCACGGCCCTCTGCATGGATGTGCTGATCAGTGCACCCATGTGAATGAGACCCAAGTGTCAATGGACCCTCAAACTGTGGAAAAAATAAAAATAAAGCCAATGCACAGCTACCTTTCAATTGTAAACGAATGAACAGTGGCGGTGCGTCCATAAGGGGCGCATGGGCACCGCCCCCTCTCTCCTGGCACCGCTCTATCACCATAGATGGATTCATGAATCTATCTATGGTCGACGCTGACACCCCCTATTCAGGTGTCTGGCCCCTTTACGGGCACCTGAATTACAGTGGCAGGGGTGTTTTTTGGAAGCACCTGATTAGAGCCATAGGCTCTAATCGGCGCTCAAAAAGGTGAACAGCGGGCGCCATGCTATGCGTTCACTGTTCACTCAGCGTTGTGTTAGCAAAGCAAAGGAATTTGCTTTGCTAACTCTGAACCGCCTCTCAGCTGGGTCTGTTACCTGTCACCCCGATTGGCTGAAACGTCAGGCGCTGTGATTGGACGCCTGAGAGAGGACGTAAGAAGACATGGAGGACGTGCAGGACACCGCCGCTGACCCGCTGCGAGACAGGTAAGTGCCGGGCAGCATTTGATGGGGCACAGTACCGGCAATTGATGGGCACACTGGCAGCATTTGATGGGGGCACAGTAGCAGCAATTGATGGGCACACTGGCAGCAATTGATGGGTACAGTAGCTGCGCTTGATGGGCACGGTGGCTGCGCTTGATGGGCACGGTGGCTGCGCTTGATGGGCACGGTGGCTGCGCTTGATAGGCACGGTGGCTGCGCTTGATAGGCACGGTGGCTGCGCTTGATGGGCACGGTGGCTGCGTTTGATGGGCACGGTGGCTGCGCTTGATGGGCACGGTGGCTGCGTTTGGGCACAGTGGCTGCAATTTATGTTTTTTCAGTTTTGTTTGTGCCCCCCCCAAAAAAATTTGAGCACCAGCCGCCACTGCGGATGAAGCTGCATGCACTTTTCTCATTTTGGTGATGGATTCTGCCCACTAAAACCCTGGTTGTCCTTCTGGAAGAGCAGGATGGTGATATTACCAGCCAGCATGTCATTCTACTAACCAGCAGCTGCACAACATTTATATATCCATTTTTGGTGGAGTTGCCCTTTAATCCTCCACTGCTAGGAAGAGAAGGGCATCGAATGAAGACAGTAGGAAAAAATGATAAACTCAATGTATTATTATTATTTTTTTCCTTGTTGATATGAACTTGTGCCCTCTTCCCAAACGCGCCGAAGCCGCTCTTTATGTAATAACATCCAGGGCTGCAGTAGCCAGAATCAATTACCCCGGGCTCATTACATTATTGTGCATTATTACATTGCCAGGATTTATTTCCTGCTTGTATAATTGCATCCTTTCCTCATTTAATTACAGGCTTTCTGCTTCTCGTCTTGGGAAATGATTAAAAGTGCTTAAATTTGCAGTGCAGGTACACAAGGCCTGCTGGCAGTAAGACTTCCGGCCCTTAAAGTGACCCCGTACCTAAACATGAGCATAGAGCTGTGTTAATGGTCTTGTTGCGACTAGCCTGCCTGTACTAGTCTGTGATTTTAAAGCGGTATTAAACCCAAAACCAAAAATTTTATATATTGCAGCTTACCAATCATTAGACGTGGTGGCTGCATTTGTTTTATTTTCTTTGGCTTTTTCCCCTCTCTGTTTTCACCTGGTGATCTGGCCAGTAGCACACCTCCTGTATTAGAAAGACACAACTCTGGAGGAATGAGCAGTGGATGCACACAGACAGCAGCGTTGTCAATCTGGGGAGAGAGGAGTGGTAAATGTATTTGCAGATTTAGATACACTAACAAATTAAAGCCAAACTCCAGCTAATACTTTATAACACAGTGGATTTGATTTAAATAAAGTCGATTTCAATCACGATTTAAATCCTGATTTAAATCGCTAGTAAAAGGCTTGATTTAAATTATAATTTTTTAAAGAGCAACTGTCATCTGTCCCGCAGTGGCTCCTCCTCTGACCCGCTGTTGGCTCACTGACATTCCCATTCACTTTAATGGGACGGCTGGTGACGCGGCAGTGACACAACAAGGTGAGGGACGTGGCAGCAGCAGGTGAGTGGATGCCCGCTAACAGGCGCTGCCTTGATGGATCTGAAATGACAGGTGCTCTTTAAAATGTAAGGACTCATTCTTGCTGGTAGTTAGGAAACCTTCATTTTGTTTGCAAATATTAAAGATTCTATTTAGAATAAGCTGTCAGGTTAGTAAAACAGTGACATCAGAACCGATTCAATCATACATTTTGTAGTGTACATAGATTTGCAAAACAATGGGATAAAGGAATATTCCTGAACTTTGTCTTATCTCATGATTACTGTGATCGTTGGACTCCATTCACACAGGGGCAACACGACTTCCAGCGCGACTTTGGGAGGCAACTTGGACACGACTTGAGTATGAATCACAGCACGACTTGGGGCGACTTCAGCGCAACTTCAAGTCGCCTCCAGGACAGGCGACTTTGCAAGTGGCCAATCAAACACTAATCCGCTCTGTGGGAGGGAGGGGTTTGCCTGAGAAAACTAGTTTCTCTTCCTGTAAAGTTGCTTTAGTTAAGACAGGGGATCCAACTTGGAGGCGACTTCCATTGAAATCAATGGGTACAAGTCGCCTAGCAGTCGGATTGAAGTAGTACAGGAACCTTTTCTGAAGTCGGAGCGACTGCAGTAGTGTGCATTAAGACGACTCTATTCACTTAGATTGATTTTTTCATGAAGCGCGACTTGAGGCGACTTGAAGTCAGATCCAAAGTTGCCCCTGTGTGAATGGCTCTTAGAGCGAGAGCAATAATTCTAGCCCTAGACCTCCTCTGTAACTCAAAACATGCAACCTGTAGAATTTTTTAAACGTCGCCTATGGAGGTTTTTAAGGGTAAAAGTTTGTCGCCATTCCACGAGCGGGCACAACTTTGAAGTATGACATGTTGGGTATCCATTTACTCGGCGTAACATTATCTTTCACAATATAAAAAAAAATTGGGCTAACTTTACTGTTGTCTTATTTTTTTAATTCAAAAAAGTGCGCTTGTAAGACCGCTGCGCAAATACGGTGTGACAAAGTATTGCAACAACTGCCATTTTATTCTCTAGGGTGTTAGAAAAAATAATATATAATGTTTGGTTCATGTACACATAACGTTTTTTAGCTTTAATGAGCAGTGGAGTTAATGGGCTTTTTTCTGAGCGCAAGAAATTCGCGTTCAAAGTGCCGTTTTTCGGCAGAAAAAAAACGCAAAACGCACAAAAAACGCTGGCGTTTTTCAGCGTTTTTTGGTCCATTGAGAAAAAAAAAAAAAAAAAACGCTAGACTGAAAAACGCTAATAAAAGCTAGTAAAAAAACGCTGATAAAAGCTAGCTTTTTCTGCTGCTTTAAAAACGACCGTTTTTGAGCTTCTGTGTACATGGAGCCTAAGCCTAAAATGGGGTACACACTGTAAGAAAATCGGGGGAACATTCTTCCGATTTTTCTTAATGTTTCACAGAAAATCGGAACCGATGAAAGACAATTCATACAAAAATTCTTACGAATATTCTCGTACGACAAAGGCTTTTTTTTTTTTTTCTGATCATACGCAGTTTTTCTTTTCTGATTTATTTATTTATTTATTTATTTTCTTGTATGAAAATCGTACGAAAACGGTACACATTAAACGAAAATAGTTCGTTCGGTAACCGTACGAGATGCTCAAACATCAGTACCCTGTGCTAGAGGCCTTAGACCAGCAACCACAGCAGGCCCTTCGAGTCATATTCATTCCAATGCTCACCTACACAAGCCCTGATAAAGCAGGGTTGCTTATGCCCTCAAAACGCATTGGATATAATTTTTATAAGAGTATTATGTTCCTATACCCTATTATAAATTGGTATCAGTCCCTAAAATACTGCAATTGATATCCACAGACGGGAAAAGAGGGGGGAAAAGTAAAACTTTTTACGATACTGGTACCATTGACATGGAGATAAAAAAATTCATCTAAAAGTACAACATTTTATTGGAACAACATTAAAAGCATGCCCTAAGGCCCCTTTCACACTGAGGAGTTTTTCAGGCGTTTTGCGCTAAAAATAGCGCATAAATAACGCCTGAAAAATCTCCTGCAAGCCGCATCTTTGAAGCGGTGAAGGAGCGGTGTGTATACCGCTCCTTTACCGCTCCTTCCCATTGAAATTAATGGGACACGGCGGTAATACCGCCCGCAAACCGCGGCTGTAGCCGCGGTTTGCGGGTGGTATTAACCCTTTTTCGGAGGCTAGCGGGGGTTAAAACCGCACCGCTAGCGGCCGAATACCTCCGCAATTCCGACGGTATAGCGCCGCTAAAAATAGCGGCGCTATACCGCCACCGCCCCAGTGTCAAACCAGCCTTAAAGTCAATGGGGGCAATATGTAATTCATACAACATAGAAAAAAATGTAAAGAGCCAGACACTGATAGAAGTCACAGGACTGCTACAGTATATACTGCCGATGAGAAAAGGTAACTATTTATCAGTTTTTATGTACAAAATTAATTGCATTTCCATGTTCTGTGTACTGTGGGAGACCAGATATATTTAATGCAGGGTCCTGAGTTTAGTAACACTTTAAGCCAGGGGTCTCAAACTGGTGGCCCCTCCAGCTGTTGCAAAACTTTAAGTCCCATGAGGCATTGCAAGGCTGGCCGTTACAAGCATATAACTCCCACAGGCATGATGGGACTTTCTAGTTTCCCAACAGCTGGAGGGCCCAGGACCCTGCATTCACTATATCTGGTCTCCCACAGTACACAGAACATGGAAATGCAATTCATTTTGTAAATATAAACTGCTAAATTTCTTTTCTCATCAGCAGTATATACTGTAGCAGTCCTGGGACTTCTATCAGTGTCTGCTTAAAGCTTGTAGTAAGAGTTTTCATTCTCCTCGGACTGTCCTACGAGGCTGCAGGTCCCCTGACCCTCTGTCTGGACAGTGCTGATTGGCCATCTGCTGATCACATGCACCCTCCCAAGAAAATAAAAAAAAACCTTTCTAGCAATACACACCAAACTGAGCACGTGCAGTGACCCCAAGGCTCTGTCTTCTCAAGAGATGGATAAGGGATAGTGGAAGAAGTGAAGGATCAGAGAAGACAGGATCAAACAGCCTTTTTACACAATGCGAACCCAGTTCCACAGTGTTCATGCATATACAGACTGATTTTACTGTTGCGGGTTTAGTAACACTTTAAGCTGTATATAATATGAGAATATCACAGCAATGTAGATGGTGGTCTCAGATGTACAGGAAACCAAAGGACTGACACGTTTCAACCAATTAAGTCTTCTTCAGGGGTACCGGTATCGCCCCCCTTTTTTTTTCCTCTGTGGATGTCAATTGGGATATAATTTTTACTGAGGACTAAAAATTAAAAAATTGTGTTCTTGGCACACAGTTCCTGCCGTAGTCTTATTAGACAACCCCATCGGCATTCAATTCTGGAAAAGGTTGTTTTTATGAAATGATGTTGTAGTTATGCTCCTTTTAGCTAATTTTGAGGAAGAAGCATCAATAGAAGCTCTTTAAGAATTTCAGTGGTTACAAGTCATACAAATGACTCACTATGGCCTTTTTATCATTCACCATGTGTTTAACCTCAGTTATGGCCCGTGGTCATTTTTGCCAGTTGTACTGCCCCCAGCTACATCACTGACCTAGTCTCTAAATACCAACCTAATCGTTCTCTTCGTTCTTCTCAAGACCTCCTGCTCTCTAGCTCTCTCATCACCTCCTCCCATGCTCGTCTCCAGGACTTTTCCAGAGCCTCTCCAAGCCTATGGAACTCCTTACCCCAATCTGTCCGTCTATCTCCTTCTCTATTAGCTTTTAGAGGATCCCTGAAAACCCTCCTCTTCAGAGATGCCTATCCTACCCACACCTAACAACTGTATTTTCATTTTGTCCACCTGATCATCCCCCACAGCTACTACCCTTTGTTTCACTTGACCCTCCCTTCTAGATTGTAAGCTCTAACGATCAGGGCCCTCTGATTCCTCCTGTATTGAATTGTATTGTGACTGTACTGTCTTCCCTGATGTTGTAAATTGCTGCGCAAACTGTTGGCGCTATATAAATCCCGTATAATAATAATATAAGTAAGGAGGGTCTTTTTTCTTTTTTTTTCTTTTTCTGAAAAGCAGAATGGTACAATGGCAGGCTAAGATGAGCCGGGGTCGGCTGTTCATTAAACCGGAGAAATCACGTGTCGGCTGTTCTGTGTATCGGCTTGTGAAATGACTCCGTAGCGCTCGCCATAGACTGGTCTGCTTTGTTTCACTATGAAGCCTGTTTTGTTACAGCTATTTATTGTGTGTGATTCACTCTACGTGCGTTGATGTTTCCATGTTTAGTCATGCCGATGTGCCCTTTGTATCTCCACGGGGGAGATTTATGACATTTGTGGGCCGAAAATCTGTCCGGTTCCTGCTGTTTTGCGTTTTATTTTTACTTTTTTGTTTTCTGACGCTTTTTATAAAATGGATAACTGCCTATCCTTTCTACTACGTACGTTTTTTTTGGTGAAACAATATGCAAAATTGCATAAAAGACAAAGATAGTACTTCATACTAAGAAGTAAGGACAACGTGCACCTGACGCTGTGTTTACGTTCATGAACTGGTTTTGGAACTGTACACCCTGATCTGTATCGTCCATTATAGCTGTTCTGTCTCTAGCATTTCATTCGAATCACTCACCCTAATAGGAGCGTGTCATGAAATAAATCTGAGGTGTTCAACTGCTGACCACCTTCTGAAAATGACACTTGCAAAAAACTGTAGGCCAGTCCTGGATGACCTCTCCCGCCAGCATGACTCGGTTTTTTCTCATGTCCTAGGAGATTGGATGTCTGTTCCTCTTCAGATCTGCTCTGTAAAAGATTACCGTATATACTTGAGTATTAGCCAACCTGAATAAAACCAGAGGCACCTAATTTTACCACAAAAAACTGGGAAAAACGTATTGACTCGAGTATAAGCCTAGGGTGAGAATGCAGCAGCTACTGTAAGTGGAAAAGAGGGTCAACAATGCCCATCTGCAGCCTTACTGTGCCCATCTGCAGCCTCACTGTGCCCATCTGCAGCCTCTTTGTGCTCATGTATCTTATCTCAGTATTGATGAGGAGGGAAGGAAACCCATATCACACAGTACACTGTACCTTCTGATTCACAGCAGCGTTGTGTGTGTGTATAGGAAGTCCGAGCCGCCCGCGCTGTCCACTGTAAGAAAGCTCCGCCTCCTCCTCGTCACAGACGGACGAGGAGGAGGCGGGACAGCCCGGACTTCCTATACACACAATAAACAGCTTCAATATGTTCAGCGTGTGTCAGGGAAATAAACAGCTCATTCTGTTCAGCGTGTCACATGACATCCTGGCTGCCTATAAAAGCTGAGCAAATCCCCAAGCAGATTGCTGTTTTGTCTTCAGCTTCCTGTGTCTCAAGTTCCTGTTTCCTGCCTGCCTGATCTACTGCTGTGACCCAGATTGCCTCTTTACTACCCTGATCTCTCCTGACCTGACCCTTGGCTTGCTTATTGGATTTCGCTGCTGTCTCCTGTGTTTGACCCTCTGCTTGTGACCCGGACTTTGCTGCCAGCTTCCTGCACCTGACCATCTTGCCTGTGACCCGGATTAACTCCAGTCTCCAGTACTAGACCCTCTGCTTGCCTTTGGACTTCCCTCCGTTTGGGTGTTTGACCCTCGGCCTGCTCTGGACTTTCTGCACAACTACACCAGCTGAGTTTTGATCACCATCAGTTCCTGTACCTGTCTTCTGTGACCTTCGCGCAAGTCCTGCTCAGCTTACTGGTAGCTTGTGCCTCTTTGTGACATCCATCCTCTGTCCCATCTCCAGGGGGTGGAGTGCGCTTAGTCGCAAGGGTAAGCCGCTCTCTGCATCTCGGCCTCGGTGAGCACCCTTTTCTGACACCTTCCCTCCTTATCAATACTGACAGGAAACCTGACTCTAGTATAAGCCGAGGGTGGCTTTTTTAGCACAAAAAAATTTCATTTCGTGAATGTGCGTGTTTATTTAAGAAAAACTGATTCCATTTTGTCCTGGCTGGTCCCTTAGGGGTGCATTGGCTTCTCATTCCACCGTCTCTTGTTGGCTCAGGAAGACCTTCACCCAAGCTTGAGCTCTCAATTGTGTTTCATCTTTCCCTATAGCACACTCCGCTAGGTCTGGGTCTTTTGGGGTTTTTTGGCTTCAGGCCTTCATTTCCAAAATTGTAGGACTGTCTCCTGGTCTTCTGTTCACATGTTCACTAAGTTTCTACTAGGTGGATGTTCTGGCCTCATCTGCTTCAGGACTAAGGTCCTTTTAAATTTTTCATTTTTTTTCTGTTGCATAGTAGGTGAGGTTGAAAGAAGACACAAGTCCATCAAGTCCAACCTGTGTGTGTGATTCTATGTCTGTATTAGATTGTATATCCCTGTATGTTGAGGTCGTTCAGGTGCTTATCTAATAGTTTTTTGAAATTATCGATGCTCCCCGCTGAGACCACCGAGTGTGGAAGGGAATTCCACATCCATGCCGCTCTTACAATAAAAAACCCTCTACGTAGTTTAAAGGAGAATTCCAGCCTTTTTTTTAGGTTAATTAAAAGTCAGCAGCTACAAAACATGTAGCTGCTGACTTTTAATAAACAGACACTTACCTGCTCCATGGTCCAGCGACGCGGCCCCCCAGAGCGTCGCTCCTCTCCCCCCTTGTTAACCGGTGCCTCCATTCACTCTGTGGGCACCCGGCCGTGACAGCTTTCGGCTTCATGGCCGGGCACGCACTGCGTATGCGCGAGCGGCGCTGCGCTCCCTGAGTGGACAGGCCAGGCGATCTCCTGGGACCTGTCACGTGTCCCAGGATATTGCCTAGACGGAGGGGCCGCCAAAGCGAGAGGAGGAGTCGCCGAGGCGGTCCCTGGGCGGAAGGAGGAAGTGGGACAGGAAGTCCCACTCCTAACGAAGCCCCCACTCCCCCCCAAAAAAAATTGACATGCCAAATGTGGCATGCAAGGGGGTGAGGAGTGCTTTAAAGCGAAAGTTCCACTTATGGGTGGAACTCCGCTTTAAGGTTAAACCTCTTTTCTTCTCATTTTTGTGAGTGGCCACGTGTCTTGTTAAACTCCCTTCCGCAAAAAAGTTTTATCCCTATTGTGGGGTCACCAGTATGGTATTTGTAAATTTGAAATCATATCTCCTCTCAAGCGTCTCTTCTCCACAGAGAGTAAGTTCAGTTCTCGCAACCTTTCCTCATAACTAATATCCTCCAGACCCTTTATTAGCTTTGTGTTGCCCACCCCTCAGTTGGACTACTTTTTGGAAGTCCCAAAAGGTGAAAGACTTCATGTGTCCCTCAATGGATGGGAAAGAATATAAGATTTTTTGTACCTTTTCTTGGAATCCACTAAGGCAAAGATGTCTTGCTGTATTTATGATCATGCTCTCTGTACGAACTATATGAAATCCACTCAATGGGTGACCTTGTCAGCCACTTCCCACCGGACATCCCTCGATCGAAGAAAAAAAGAACTGGCCTGAAAATCGCTGGCCGAAAAGTGGCTGCATCCAGTAACATGCACCTGCTTTTTTTAGGTGTTTTGACAGCTGCCCGGCTGTCAAAATACAAGAGCTGTGTAGATGTCAAGAAACTAAGGGCACCGATCTCCATATCCCAGTGGGGGCTGCTGTGTGATTTCACCATTCTTGAAGACTACATTCCTCTCCTACAATTCGATGTGTATATCAGATATCCAGCCATCTCCTGCCATTGCCCTGATGTCGATGATTCCTGGGTCCATCTCCAAAATGAAAAAGTGCATATTGTGGCATTGCCTACCGTCGGCCCGTGTCGCCATTTCCCGTCACTGCAAATCTACCCAACCCACACACCTTTTGAAATGGGCCCAGATACTTAACGAGATCATTGCAATGGAAACTATGGGGGGGGAGAAGAATGCCTTGACCATGAGAAAGTACGCACCACATGGATGTGCTGGCGGGCCTATAGTGACTCGCCCACCTTTTGTGCTTTATTTGCGAATTAACTGGTCCATCTCTCTTGAGGCTTCTTCAAGTGTTTTAGGAATCTCTATCCTCCCTTCCCCCTTTCCTCCGTTTTTCCTTCCTTCTTGATACTACTCCCTTCCTTAAAGAGGAAGTAAACCCTCTGTAACGAAACTAAAAGCATACTAGCTCATCATGAAGTACTTGCCTGAGATCGAAGCCCCCGCAGCCATCCTCGTTCGCCACCTCTGTCACCGCTAATGATACCCAGAGTGACTTCCGGGTATCGTGGCTCCAGCGCTGTGACTAGCTGGAGCAGCGATGACGTCATGCGCACGGGAGCTGGCCACTAATGGCATGTCCCATTCATTAACAGCACGCTCAGTGCCCCTGCGCCGTTGTCTACGGCGCGCATGATTTATGTACCCAACTTCCTGTTACCTTAGATGTTCTCAGACACCGTTTTTGTTGTCTATTCACTTTATTGTGGTTATAGATTGCCTGAGCAAATGTGCGATCTACCGCAAGACTGCTGTATTCATATGTACCTTCTGTCACATGGGGCACTAAGCACTCGTGGTACACTCAGTTATACAGTGAGTCCATGGCAAACAGGAACTATATTTAAAGGGTAACTCCACTTTCATGGGAAAAAAATTACAAATAAAAAAAATAATAATCTAGCGCATACAATTGTGACACAAGTCATATTGTAATGGAATGTTATTAAAAATTACCTTTCATTTTCAATCTGCAGCTCTGTAATTTTCTGTAAAATGCTATATGGCAACCTGGAGATGTTCTGTACAAAGAATATCCCCCCAGAAACATCATTTTCTGCTTATGTGATTGCCCCACCAATTTTCCCAGAAGTCTGCACTCTGATACAGAGTCAGATTTTAGGCATCCCCTGCAACAAAAATGTCATTTTTGGTGAGATATTCCCAATAGGAAATCACGTCTAAAGGGATGCAGACCCTACAATCCCTACAGCTGCAGCAGCAGGTTGGTAATTTATGAAACCACTCTCATTGGGCTCACTGTGCGCAGGGACACAGAGAAACACGCAGGGATTTCTTCAGAATAACCATTGGTAGGAATCTGTAACAACGTTTGGTAAAATCCCTGAAATGTACATAGACCACGTAGAGGGGAATAGTTTTCTCTCCACAAAAGTGGAGTTACTCTTTAAGGGCCTAGTAGCCCACTTTTATTAAAATAGCAGAAAGCGAAACGACGGTTCAACATGAAGTTTCCTACATAGGAGATCTTCTTCAGCTTCATCAGAATACAAACACTGGAAAATGCCAGGCCACCTGGCTCATGAGCTCACTCGGCTTCAACTGCAGTTCCACGCTGCACCTCTTACCAGTCTTTTTGACTGTGTTTTCCAGCTCTCCTGGGATACTTGGCTCTCCAGGCTTAAAGTGGTTGTAAACCCACTTTTCAAAAAAAATAACACCTGCACGAAAAAGGCACAATGAGCCAGTATGCTATGCATACTAGCTCATTATGTGGCACTTACTTCAGATCGAAGCCTCCGAAGCGCTCTTCGTCCCCCTCTGCCGCCATGTCCCCTCCGACAGTCTTCCGGGTCTCGCTGCTCCGGCGCTGTGATTGGCCGGAGCAACGATGACGTCACAAGCATGTGCCATAGACATCGGTGCAGGGTTTTCTGCAAATATCTCCTTAACCGTGTAGGTTAAGGAGATATTTCTTGCACCTACAGGTAAGCCCTAATCTAGGCTTACCTGTAGGTGCAAGTTGTGTGGTTGGGTTTACAACCACTTTAAAGCGATTATTAAAGCCTTTAAAAAAAAAAAGTTATACTTGCCCGCTCTGTGCAGTGGTTTTGCACAGAGCAGCCTGGATCCTCCTCTTCTCAGATCCCACACCGACACTCCTGCCTGGTGCCCCCACACCAAGCAGCTTACACTGGGGGCACCCAAGCAGGCAAACTTCCAAGCTGCTGCCATTGGCTCCCAGTCTTCCCTCTAATTTATCTCAAAGGTGTTCTATCGGGTTGAGGTCAGGACTCTGTGCAGGCCAGTCAAGTTCCTCCACCCCAAACTCACTCGTCTTTATGGACCTTGCTTTGTGCACTGGTCCAATCATTTGGTGGAGGGGGGATTATGATGTGGGGTTGTTTTTCAGGGGTTGGGCTTGGCCCCTTAGTTCCAGTGAAGGGAATTCTTAAAGGGTTTGTAAACCTTCGTGTTTTTTCACCTTAATGCATTCTATGCATTAAGGTGAAAAAACTTCTGCCAGTCACCAGCCCCCCCCCCCCCCCGTTTTACTTACCTGAGCCCCGAATTTCCCTCTGCGAGGATGCGCTGTGCCTCTCTCCACGGGGTCCCGCCTTTTTATTTGGATAGATTGATAGCAGAGCAGCCATTGGCTCCCGCTGCTGTCAATCAAATTCAATGATGCGGGGGGCAGAGCTGAGTCCGGCATTCGTGTCTATGGATGAAAATGCTGGACTCGGGAGCGCGCCCGCAAGGTAAACCTCTCCTAGAGGGGTTATCTGATGCGGGGAGAAGCCGCGAGAGCCGCCGGGGGACCCCAAAGTCGAGGATTGGGGCCACTCTGTGCATAACGAGCTGCACAGTGAAGGTAAGTATGATATGTTTTGTTATTTTAAAAAAAAACTTGGCTTTACAATCACTTTAAGAGGTCAGCATACCAAGACATTTTGGACAATTTCATGCTCCGAACTTTGTTGGAACAGTTTGGGGCTGACTTCTTCCTGTTCCAACATGACTGCACACCAGTGAACAAAGCAAGGTCCATAAAAAAATGCGCTTCTGGAAGAATGGTTAAACATTCTCATTGACAGCCTTCCCAGAAGAGTTGAAGCTGTTATAGCTGCAAAGGGTGGGCCAACTCCATATCAAACCCTACGGGCTAAGACTGGAATGCCATTAATGTAAATGTGTGTGTAAAGACAGGTGTCCCAATACTTTTGGTAAAATAGTGTATATGTAGACAGAAAGTGGCTGCAAAGAAGCTGCAGGAGATCAGCAGCCCTGAGATGCAACAATGGATGAAAAAAAAAGCTTAAAATAAGTATTCTATTTTTGGAAAACAAAAAGGGGTTTTTTTTTTTTTTGTTTTTTTTTTTTTTAATGATACACAAGGCTTTAGCAAATTAAATGCCATCCTGTTGGGGTTTACATTTATTTTAATGGCCCCCATGGATGGGGTTGCAAAGACATCTCTCTGGCATTGTAAATCCTAGAGCTGTTTATATGCTTATTATGACCTCGCCCAGGGTCAGGAAACCAGAGAGCGCATTGATACAATTCTATCTGGAGATTTTAATAGCCCCTTATTGTAGTCTATGCAGTATACAAACCATCACTTAGAGCACGGTTGTTCTGTTAATGTGGGTTTTCTATTATTTCCAGACATAAAAGACACTCACTAAGTCGCTGCACAGAGATGGCTTCTTGGTTTGACAGAATGTTTTTTTTCCCCCTTTGCTAGCTCCGTGTCGCTTTGGGAATTAAAGACACAACCAATCCGAATAAGATTAATTAAAAACGGCAATCTTGCCCAAGGTTAACAAATAAGTCCTTTGTAGGCCGATTCTCTTGTCTGATGGGAAATCTAGCTTATCTGGAAATCCCTGGAAACCGGACGTTTAAATAGGACCAGGCTACTGTGAATTTTCTCAAATAATAAGACTGAAAGCGCCAATTTAGATTTACAATGAAGTCACTAAAATTAGATAAAGCTTAGCTCTGGCTGGGCAGCTGAATACACAGGTGAAACGGATATATGAGCTGTTTTCTGCAAAAAACAAAACCAATCTCTACTATGATGAAAACATGTGTAGCTTCCAATGTTATCTCTCTACCCACTGCCTGTGATTGGACAATAAAGGAGAAGAAGTATGTTGCCTCTCTGCCCCCTGCCTGTAATTGGACAACAAGGGAGCAGAAGTATGTTACTGGTCTGCCCCTGCCTGCAATTGGACAGTGATGGAGCAGAAGTGTGTTACCTCTCTGCAGGGCCGCCATCAGGGGGGTACAGGCAGTACACCTGTAAGGTGCCCGGAGGTCCCCAGGGGCCCGGGTGGCAACCCCCCCTTTTTTTTTTTGTAAGGGGCCCGGAGGTCCCCAGATGCCAACCCCTTTTTTCTTTTATTTCTATTTTTTTTTTTTGTAAGGGGCCCGGAGGTCCCCAGGGGCCCAGATGGCAACCCCCCTTTTTTTTTATTTATTTTTTCAGTTTTTTTATTTTTTTTGTAAGGGGCCCAGAAGCCCAGAGGTTCCCATGGGCCCGGATGACCCCCCCCCCCCTTTTAATTTTTAATTTTTATTTATTTATTTATTTATTTTTTATTCTTTTTATATTTTTTTTTTTTTTTGTAAGGGGCCCAGAGGTCCCCGGAGGTCCCCAAGGGCCCGGATGGATGGCAACTCCCTGACCTTAATAATTCGCAGCAGCAGTCCCCCACCCCCCCCCCCCCCCACTTCTGCCCATGCCTGAAGCTGTGTAAGGGGCGCCAAAATTCCTGATGGTGGCCCTGCCTCTCTGCCACCTGCCTGTGATTGGACAGTGATGGAGCAGAAGTGTGTTACCTCTCTGCCACCTACCTGTGATTGGACAGTGATGGAGCAGAAGTGTGTTACCTCTCTGCCACCTACCTGTGATTGGACAGTGATGGAGCAGAAGTGTGTTACCTCTCTGCCACCTGTCTGTAATTGGACAATAAAGGAGCAGAAGTACAGTGCCATAAAGTATTCATGCCCCTTGAAATTTTCCACATTTTGTCATGTTACAAGCAAAAATGTAAATGTATTTTATTGTTTTTTTTTGTGATAGACCAACACAAAGTGTTGTGAAGTGTGAGTGTAAGAAAAATGATAAATGGTTTTCAATTTTTTTTTTCTTCAAATAAACATCTGAAAAGTGTGGCGTGCGTTTGTATTCAGCCCCCTTTACTCGGATACCCCCAACTAAAATCGTGGAACTAATTGCCTTCAGAAGTCACCTAATTAAGTTAATAGAGTCAATCAGTGTGTAATTTAATAAATACACCTGTTCTGTGAAGCCCTCAGAGGTTTTCTAGAAAATCTTTGTGAACAAACTGCATCATGAAGGCCAAAGAACACATCGGACAGGTCAGGGAAAAGTTTAAGGCTGGGTTCACACCTATGCGAATTGGATGCGGCTTACAAAGCATACATTTCGCGGGACATTTTAAAATACATTAATTTGAATGAGGCTGGTTCACATATCTGCGGTGCATTCGCACTCCGCATTGCCCAAAAAACGTCTGCGTGATTCGCAGATGTGTTCCGTTGTGAACATGAATTCTCTCCCTGTCCTCACTACACCTCCCCCTCTCCCTGCTCAGCTGATCCGCAGCTACAATGGAGAGGCACCGCTGAACAGCTGCTTTTTCTCTTCGCACAGAGAACGGAGCTGAAATTCGCACTGGACTGGTGTGAATCCAGCCTAAAGCAGGGTTACAGTGCCTTGCAAAAGTATTCACCCCACTTGGCATTTTTCGTATTTTGTTGTCTCACAACCTGGAATTAACATGGATTGTGTGAGGATTTGCATCATTTAATTTACAGAACATGCCCACAACTTTGAAGATGTTTTTTTTTTATTATTGTGAAGCAAACAACAAATACGACAAAATAACAGAAAAATTCAATGTGCATAACTATTCACCCCCCTAAAGTCAATACTTTGTAGAGCCACCTTTTGCGGCTATCACAGCTCCAAGTCGCTTTGGATAAGTCTCTGTGAGCTTGCCACATCTTACCACTGGGATTTTTGCCCATTCCTCCTTGCAAAACTGCTCCAGCTCCTTCAAGTTGGATGGTTTGCACTTGTGAACAGCAATCTTTAAGACCGATAACAGATTTTCTATTGGATTGAGGTCTGGGCTTTGACTCGGCCATTCCAACACATTTACATGTTTCCCCTTAAACCACTCAAGTGTTGCTTTAGCAGTGTGTTTGGGGTCATTGTCCTGCTGGAAGGTGAACCTCCGTCCTAGCCTCAAATCACACACAGAGTGGTACAGGTTTTGCTCACGAATATCCCTGTATTTAGCACCATCCATCTTTCCCTCAACTCTGACCAGTTTCCCAGTCCCGACTGCTGAAAAACATCCCCACAGCCTGATGCTGCCACCACCATGTTTCACTGTGGGGATGGTGTTCTTTGGGTGATGTTTTGGGTTTGCACCAGACATAGCGTTTTCTTTGATGGCCAAAAAGTTAAATTTTAGTCTCATCAGACCAGTGCACCTTCCTCCATACATTTTGGGAGTCTCCCACGTGCCTTTTCGCAAACTCAAAACGTGCCATTTTGTTTTTTGCTGAAAGTAATAGCTTTCTTCTGGCCACTCTGCCATAAAAGCCCAACTCTATGGAGCGTACGGCTTATTGTAGTCCTATGTACAGATACTCCAGTCTCTGCTGTGGAACTCTGCAGCTCCTCCAGGGTTACCTTAGGTCTCTGTGCTGCCTCTCTGATTAATGCCCCCCTTGCCCGGTCCGTGAGTTTTGGTGTGCGGCCGTCTCTTGGCAGATTTGCTGTTGTGCCATGTTCTTTCCATTTGGTTATGATAGATTTGATGGCGCTCCTAGGGATCATCAAAGATTTAGATATTTTTTTATAACCCAACCCTGACTTGTACTTCTCAACAACATTGTCTTCATGGCAGTGTTTGGTTAGTGGTGTCTCTTGCTTAGGTGTTGCAGCCTCTGGGGCCTTTCAAAAAGGTGTGTATATGTAATGGCAGATCATGTGACACTTTGATTGCACACAGGTGGACATCATTTCACTAATTATGTGACTTCTGAAGGTAATTGGTTGCACCAGATTGGAAAGAGTATGGCACAACTGCAAACCTACCAAGACATGGCAGTCCACCTAAACTGACAGGTCAGACAAGGAGATCATTAATCAGAGAAGCAGCCAAGAGGCCCATGGTAACTCCGGAGGAGCTGCAGAGAGCCACAGCTCAGGTGGAAGAATCTATCCACAGGACGACTATTAGTTGTGCACTCCACAAGGTGGCCTTCATTGAAGAGTGGCAAGAAGAAAGCCATTGTTGAAATAAAGCCATAAGAGGTCCCATTGGCAGTTTGCAAGAAGCCATGTGGGGGACAAAGCAAACGTGGAAGAAGGTGCTCTGGTCAGATGAGACCAGGGCCGCTGATAGGCCAGTACAACTGGCCCTGTTGTACTGGGCCCGGCCAGCAGGGGGGCCCGGGCAAACTCCACAGAGTACTAATTAATGTATAAAAAAAAAAAAAAAAACTTCTACAGCCCTGACCAAACATCATTATCTGCCACAAGCAATCCGGCAAACAAACCCCCCCCCCCCCCCCCCCGTGTTTTTTTTTTTTTTTTTTTTTTTTTCTGATACCCCTCGATACCTGCAGTGTTCGGTTCGTGCAGGAAGGGACTATTTTTTCTATTTCGGGCGAGGAAGAATGTCTCTTCTCTCCTGCGCCCGCTCCTCGTGCTGTCTCAAGTCCCGGCCAGCATGTCCTTCCCTGGCGCCGCGGAGTGATTCCTCTCCCTCTGCTCTTGGCGCTCTGCTCTTCGCTCGGCTGAGAGAAGAAGCAGTGAAACAGACGAGCGCCGGCTTTAGCAGAAGAAAAAAAAAAGCAGCATCTTTGACTGTGAGTGTGACACAGACTGACACTCCAGTGAGGCCAGGCAACAGCACTGCAGGATCAGGGAGGAAGTGACTCCTGAGGCCCGGCTAACAGGTATGTGCTTGCTTGGGGGGGGGGGGGGGGTTGGATTCAAGATCTGTGTGTATTGAGAGTAGTGCCGAGCTGTTGGAAATTAGTATACTAATCCTCTATGTCAGTTCCTAATTCACAAATGTGAAAAAAAATTAAATCCTGGAAAATATTAGTTTGTTCCTATACCACTATGGTATTAGCAGTAAGTGCTGAAACTATGTTGAAGTGCAAAAGTGCATTGTTAGCGCATAAAATCCGTGTATATGTGCATATAAAACAATATCTAAGACAATGATAAAGTGCAAGAAAAGGCACATATACTCCGTGACATAAGGTGTAAGCAATAATAAAATAATGATAAAGTGCAAAGAGTGAAATCCGTGTAGAGAGATGGTACTGAGCAGTACCTGTACTAGCAGCAATGCTGCAGTATGGTAAAGTGCATAAGTCTATCCGTGACTTAGATTACTAAGCAGTATAAGATGTGCAATTGCTGAGTCCATACATGACTGTCCTTAATAAATATATGTGCATAAAATGCAAAGATGATATTGCAACAGAAGAATCCAAACAGTCTCTTAAGGTGAAGGATGATGTTAAATTAAGGTGCTGAGTGATGTTTATTGTGACTTCCACGCTGTGCTTCTAATAAAGGATGGCCCCTTACCTCACTGCTGTGAGGTTACAGCATGTGATAAAACCCTCTATCGTTCCTGCTGTCCGGATGGTACCTTGGAACATGGGGGTGTGTAATGCCTGGTGGGAGTTGATCCTCTAGCCGTGGGGTCTCCAGGATGGTGTGCATAAATGGGGGGGGGGGGAGGAAGGCGAAGGAAGCCCAATATAGTGTAGTATTTTCATATAAAAAATGTATTACATTAATATATATATAAAGTACTCACATTTGTTTACTTGTTATGTGCATATAAAATACGAGCGCCGAGCTTGTCCGCGTCACCACCGGAGGTGACGCGGACGAGCTCTGCGCTCGTATTTTATATGCACATAACAAGTAAACAAATGTGAGTACTTTATATATATATATATATTAATGTAATACATTTTTTATACGAAAATACTACACTATATTGGGCTTCCTTCGCCTTCCTCCCCCCCCCCCCATTTATGCACACCATCCTGGAGACCCCACGGCTAGAGGATCAACTCCCACCAGGCATTACACACCCCCATGTTCCCAAGGTACCATCCGGACAGCAGGAAGCAGGAACGATAGAGGTTTTTATCACATGCTGTAACCTCACTGTCACGGAGTATATGTGCCTTTTCTTGCACTTTATCATTGTCTTAGATATTGTTTTATATGCGCTGTGACAGCAGGAAGGTAAAGTCACCTGGTTGCATCCAGGGGGGTAGATATATTTCGCCCAGATTCAGGCTTTACGCCGACTTATACAGCTAGGTGGAGAGTTGTATAAGCCCAGCTGAGACTAGTGGGCTCATTGATGACTCATACCTCTAGGGAGAGGGCTGGGCGTCGTGCAGGCAGGGAGTTGATGAGGCCAGCTGAAGCCTGTCAGTTCGTTTAAGGCCTCTATAAAAACTCCCAGATTCATTAGATGTTAGCTCATGCCTGGAAGCAGACCTGTGTGGACTGTCTAGGGAGAGTGAACCCCTGTGCGGTGAGAGAAAGCCTGTGTGGCTATATTTTGCTTGGACATTTAAAACCAGGGACTAGGACAGCACTAGGCTGATCCCAGTTGTTAGTTAGGAAACCTGTATGTTTAGTCAGAGGTCAAGTTGACCAGGATTTATTTTGTTTGTTTCTTTTGCTTTGCTGTGTTTTTGTCACTGTAAATAGAAAATAAACGGCACCTTTTTTGATTTTGAAAACCACAACCTCCGTCTGCTGGGCCTGTTTTTGTGTGGGGAGCCCATCCCGGGGGTCACACACACCCGCTGCCGAGCTAACCCCCTCACAGTTGGTGGAGAACCAGTGGCAGTTTTTTTTTAAGCCAGCATGGAGGAGATACTGAAACAGCTGGCTCTAGCAAATGCCAATCAACAGCAGACAAATGCAGGTTTGCAAAAGAGCCTTGCAGCTCAACAACAGAACTTCGCAGCCCAGCAGCAAGCTCATCAACAGAGCCTTGCAGCCCAGCAGCAAGCTCACCAACAGAGTCTGGAAGCTCAGCAACAAGCCCAGCAACGATCTGAGGCCCGCTTCATAGACCTATTACAGAAGCAAGAGCAGAGACTACAACAAATGGAAGCAGTAATGCAGCAACGTCCGCAGACCAGTGAGGAAAGCCGTCCCACTAATACCGCGTCCTTTGGGGTGAGTCGTTTATTGACAAAAATGACTGGAGAGGATGATCCAGAGGTATTTTTGACCACGTTTGAAAGGACTGCTGAAAGAGAAAAGTGGCCTGAGGAGCAGTGGGCTGGACTGGTGGCTCCTCTGTTAACGGGTGAATCGCAGAAAGCTTACTATGACCTAGAGCCTGACCAAGCAAAAGACTATGTGATGCTAAAAGCTGAAATATTGGCAAGGCTGGGTGTCACCCTGGCTGTCCGGGCTCAGCGTGTGCATAACTGGACTTTCCAGCTTGGAAAACCCCCCAGGTCTCAAATGTATGATCTCATTCACCTGAGCAGAAAGTGGCTACAGCCAGAGACTTTGTCCGCACCAAAGATTGTGGAACGTGTTGTAATGGATCGGTTTTTGAGAGCTCTTCCTACTGCCATCCAAAAGTGGGTAAGCCATGGAGACCCAGAGACGGCCGATGGTCTTGTGGATCGTGTGGAGAAATACTTGGCTACAGAGAACCTGACGGCCTCTTCCAGAGACACTCGGACTTTCCACCCTAAGACCAGACCATCCCCAGGGGCGGATAAGATGATTCCAAGGGGTAAGGGTGGAGAGAGTGAGAGGGTGGGAGCTCTACCCCAAGTTTGGCGAGAACAGCCTGGGAAATCAGCGGCTCAAGAGGCGGCAAGAAGGATCATTTGCTACCGCTGCCGGCAAGCGGGACATATTGCAGCAAATTGCCCGGTTTTGGAGGAACCCATGCAGTGTGACTTTCTGACGGGCAGACGTCAGTCGCTGTGTGCGACAGTCGCATGCACTGCCATTCGGGGAACTGAGAAACATTTATGCAAAATGTGTATTAATGGTAGAAATGTTGTGGTATTGCTGGATTCAGGTAGCCTTGTGACCCTGATAAAGGCTGAATTAGTTAAAACAGAGGTCTCTGGGAATAGCAAGGTAGCTGTTATTTGTGTGCATGGGGACACCCGAGAGTATCCAGTGACTACAGTGTGTTTCGAGACCCCCAAAGGTACCCTTTCTCATCCAGTGGGCTTAGTGTCTCAGTTACCGCATGACGCCATTGTGGGAAGGGATTTTCCGAAGTTCTGGGAACTGTGGGATGATCCTGAGCCCCCCACTGGTGCCCCTATGTACCAGGAATATGATAGCCAGAACTCCTCTGAGAGTGGTGAGGACTCTCCCGAATTTCCCTTGTCAGTATTGGCAGGGGAGACTCAAGAAACTGGAGAGGAGCCCACCTCCTCAGACGAAAACCTACCGTCTGTGGAGTTTTCTGATCTTGAGGTTCACAGGGAAAACTTTGCCACAGAACAGTTGAAAGACCCCGCCCTAATAAAGGCACGGGAAAACGTAGTGAAAATAGATGGCGAGTTAGTGAACCCAGATAATACCTGCACTTACCCATACTTCAGCGTAGAGAAGGACCTACTGTATCGGGTGGCAAAAAGGGCAGAAGAAACCGTTGAGCAGCTTGTGGTGCCCAAACCTTACAGGAAGTTGGTGTTGGAGTTGGCCCATGGGCACATTCTTGGAGGTCATCTGGGGACAGAGAAAACCCGAGAGAGGGTATTACAGAGATTCTATTGGCCTGGGGTGATGAAGGACATAGAAAATTATTGTTCCTCCTGCCCTGTGTGTCAGAGGTCGGCCCCGATGCCACACTTCCGTAGCCCGCTGGTCCCTCTACCCATCATTGAGGTCCCGTTTGAGAGAATCGCAATGGATTTGGTAGGTCCTATAATCAAGTCCGCTAGGGGGCACCAGTACATATTGGTTATAATGGACTATGCCACCCGTTATCCAGAAGCGATCCCTCTCAGAAATACCTCGGCCAAAACCATAGCCAAAGAGCTATCTCTTGTTTTTAGCCGGGTGGGTATTTGTAAAGAACTGCTTACGGACCAAGGTACACCCTTTATGTCCCGGGTTATGAAGGAGCTGTGTAAATTGTTCAAAGTGACGCAATTACGTACATCTGTGTATCACCCCCAAACCGATGGGCTGGTTGAAAGATTCAACAAAACCCTAAAACAAATGTTGAAGAAAGTGGTGGATAGGGATGGAAAGGATTGGGACTGTCTACTTCCTTATTTGATGTTTGCTATTAGGGAGGTGCCCCAATCCTCTACGGGATTCTCCCCCTTTGAGTTACTGTATGGGAGACACCCAAGAGGGCTGTTGGATATTGCCAAGGAAACTTGGGAAAGTGAGAGTTCTCCCCACAGGAGTGTGATTGAGCATGTCGCCCTGATGCAAGATCGAATTGCACAGGTAATGCCCATCGTGAAGGAACATTTGGCCCAAGCGCAGTTGGCACAGCAGAGAGTGTACAACCGTGGAGCCAAGACCCGTACCTTTTCCCCGGGGGATAGGATATTGGTACTTGTCCCTACGGTTGAAAGTAAATTCCTTGCCAAATGGCAAGGCCCCTACGAGATAATGGAAAAAGTGAGCGAAGTGAATTACAAGGTCAGACAACCAGGAAGGCGAAAGCCCGAACAGATCTATCACGTTAATCTGTTGAAAGCCTGGAGGGATAGAGAGTCCCTAGTCGCAGACACTTGGTCACCAGCTCAAACTGGTTGCGTGATTCCTGAGGTTGGAATCGCAGCCACCTTGTCACAACCCCAACAACAGGAGGTTAAGGAGTTTGTGCTTCGCAACAAGGAGGTATTCTCTGAGCTGCCGGGACAAACATCTGGGGTAGAGCATGACATTATTACCCCGCCCGGTGAAAGGGTGAAGTTAAAACCCTATCGGATCCCAGAGGCCCGACGGGAGGCAATACGGGAGGAAGTACAGAAAATGCTGAACTTAGGGGTGATAGAGGAGTCCCAAAGTGATTGGTCTAGTCCCATTGTGTTGGTGCCTAAACCGGATGGGAGCTGGCGATTTTGTAACGATTTTCGTCAGTTGAACAAAGTTACAAAATTTGACACCTACCCCATGCCACGTATAGATGAGTTGATCGACCGGCTGGGAACAGCCCGATACATGACGACTCTTGACCTCACAAAAGGGTATTGGCAAATCCCCCTGGCCAAGTCAGCCAAAGAGAAAACCGCATTTGTAACCCCAGACGGGGCGTTCCAATATAAAAGAATGCCGTTCGGGTTACAGAATGCGCCGGCCACATTCCAGCGGAAAATGGACCAGATGCTGAGGCCCCATCGGAAGTATGCTGCGGCTTACCTGGATGACGTAATTGTCCATAGCACAGATTGGGCCTCACATCTGCCAAAAGTGCAAGCAGTCCTGGACTCTGTTCGGGAAGCAGGGTTTACGGCTAACCCCAAGAAGTGTACCATTGGGCAGGAGGAGGCCAAATATCTTGGGTACACCATTGGGAGGGGAGTAATAAAACCCCAACTCAACAAAGTCGAGGCCATCCAGAGTTGGCCACGTCCCAACAGCAAGAAGCAGGTACGAGCCTTTCTGGGAATCGCTGGGTATTATCGGCGATTCATTCCCCACTTTGCTTCTAAGGCTGTGCCCCTAACCAACCTGACGAAGGGGAAAGGGTCGGTCATGATTAAATGGACCCCCGAGGCTGAGGCAGCATTCCAATTCTTGAAACAAGCCTTATGTAGCCAGCCAGTGTTGTACTCACCCGACTTCTCTAAAGACTTTGTCGTACAAAGTGATGCGTCAGATGTGGGGTTAGGAGCAGTATTGTCCCAGGTCTGGAACGGGGAAGAGCACCCAGTCATTTACCTCAGCAGGAAGTTGAAGTCCCATGAGGTAAATTACGCCACCGTTGAAAAGGAGTGTTTAGCGGTGAAGTGGGCTCTAGATTCCCTTCGGTACTACCTGCTAGGTAGGCACTTTGACATGGTTACGGATCACGCTCCGTTAAAGTGGATGGCTCAAAACAAGGAAACAAATAGAAGAGTGAATAGGTGGTTCCTGGCCCTCCAGGAATTCAACTTCACAGTAAAGCATCGCCCTGGCGTTCAAATGGGGAATGTGGATGCTTTGTCTCGAGTACATGAATGCCTGATTGCTGGTGTTCCAACCCCGAGGTTAAAACAAGAGGGGGGGGTATGTGACAGCAGGAAGGTAAAGTCACCTGGTTGCATCCAGGGGGGTAGATATATTTCGCCCAGATTCAGGCTTTACGCCGACTTATACAGCTAGGTGGAGAGTTGTATAAGCCCAGCTGAGACTAGTGGGCTCATTGATGACTCATACCTCTAGGGAGAGGGCTGGGCGTCGTGCAGGCAGGGAGTTGATGAGGCCAGCTGAAGCCTGTCAGTTCGTTTAAGGCCTCTATAAAAACTCCCAGATTCATTAGATGTTAGCTCATGCCTGGAAGCAGACCTGTGTGGACTGTCTAGGGAGAGTGAACCCCTGTGCGGTGAGAGAAAGCCTGTGTGGCTATATTTTGCTTGGACATTTAAAACCAGGGACTAGGACAGCACTAGGCTGATCCCAGTTGTTAGTTAGGAAACCTGTATGTTTAGTCAGAGGTCAAGTTGACCAGGATTTATTTTGTTTGTTTCTTTTGCTTTGCTGTGTTTTTGTCACTGTAAATAGAAAATAAACCGCACCTTTTTTGATTTTGAAAACCACAACCTCCGTCTGCTGGGCCTGTTTTTGTGTGGGGAGCCCATCCCGGGGGTCACACACACCCGCTGCCGAGCTAACCCCCTCACAGCGCATATACACGGATTTTATGCGCTAACAATGCACTTTTGCACTTCAACATAGTTTCAGCACTTACTGCTAATACCATAGTGGTATAGGAACAAACTAATATTTTCCAGGATTTAATTTTTTTCACATTTGTGAATTAGGAACTGACATAGAGGATTAGTATACCCATTTCCAACAGCTCGGCACTACTCTCAATACACATTCTACTCAGGTCACGGTTCTTTCACCTTTCAGTGTCTTGTAGCAGTTGATGTACTTTAATTGTTTATATATAGTAGCGCGTAGATACCTTTTTATACCCTGGATTCAAGATCTACTGCAGCAGCATCTTTACATTATGGCATTGGCGGAATTAGCGTCATGGGTGGCACTGTCTGCAGCACAATATGGCAATGGCCGCATAGGTGGCACTGTCTGCAGGTAGCACATGCGTTATGGCCCATAACGCATGTGCTGCCTGTAGAGACAGTGCCGCCAATGCCGTAATGTGTTGCAGACAGTGCCACCCATGACGCTAATGCCATAACGCATGTGCTGCATGCAGAGACAGTGCCACCCATGCCGCCAATGCCGTAATGTGCTGCAGAGACAGTTTCAAGGCGGGTCTGGGGTGGGGCCAGGGGTGGGGCTGAAGGAGGGACCAGGGGCGGGACCAGGGTGGAGCTTAAGGGGCCCCGTCAGGCAGGCTGTACGGGGCCCCATGATTTCTATCAGCGGCCCTGGATGAGACCAACATTAAACTTTTCGGTCCAAAAGCAATGCGCCATGTGTGACGGAAAACTAACACTGCACATCGCCCTGAACACACCATCCCCACCGTGAAACATGGTGATGGCAGCATGAGCTGGGATACAGCAAAATATCTTCTATAAAGACAGATTTCAGGTAATTGTGCTAGCAGTATTAAATTTAGAGTTGAAGTTTAGGTTTGGAAATTTTTACAAGGTTACATTGGACCACCTTGGGCCCATGTAAGTATGTATATTCCCTCTTAAATTGTAAGCTCCATGGAGCAGGTCCCTCTTATTCCTACTGTATTAAAGTGTATTGTATTTGTACTGTCTACCCTCAAGTTGTAAAGCACTGCGTAAACTGTTGGCGCTATATAAATCCTGTATAATAATGTGCCATACCTGTGGAATCCCCATGCAAGCTGGAAATCACTGCAGTGGTCACTGCTACTCCAGTGATCCTCACTAGCTTCTGGGTCCCATGCAGAGTGGCTGCCCTGCTACATTGTGAACACAGGAGGTTGTTTGCTCAGCATGTGTGCCCATTTTTTTTCCCCAATGAATGCAAAGCGTTCTCTGATTGGACCAGGTGGAGAGGCAGGGCAGTAACATCACAATCTCCACTTGGTCCAATTAGATAATGATTATACCAGGGGAAGAGGCAGGGCAGTGACATCACAATCTCCACCTGGTCCGGTCAGAGAACACTTTGCATTCATTGACGGAATGCAATGTGGTCTCTAAATGGCGCCGTGTCTATTGAGTGATCTCCTCCTTCGTCCATTAAGCAGCAGGGCAGCTGCTCAGCACAGGACCCGAAAGCTAGCGGCAATCACTGTAGTAGTGGTGCCTAGTAGTATATACCCTCAAAGTGCTAACCCACCACACTGCAACTGTGTACTTTTCATTTGGTTGTAGGGCAGATGCGGTACAACCCTATTCACTTGAATAGGACACATATGGCGGTGGTACTGCCCGCTGAATGCGACGGGCTGTTTTATTTTTCCCTGCTGCCGAGGCATGGGTACAGCCTTTCTGTGTTTTAGGTAGGTGGTTAAAGTGTAACTCCACTTTTGTTGAGAAAAAAAAAACCTTCCCCTCTGGGTGATCTATGTACACTGCAAGGATTATAACAAACTTTGTTGCAGATTCCTACCTTTTGTTATTCTGAAGAAATCCTTGTGTGTTTGTCTGTGCCTCCTGTCCTGAGTGGGTCTAATGGGAGTGGTTTCATAATTAACTGTGGGGTGTGACAGCTGCAGGGCACTAATGAGGAAATCTGCTGGGCCTGCATCCCTTTAGACGGGTTCCTATTGAAAGTATCTCTCCAAAAATGTCATTTTTGTTTCGGGGGATGCCTTAATTCTGACTTGTATTTTAGTGCAGATTTCTGGGAAAATTGGTGAGCCAATCACACAAGCAGGAAGTTATGTTTCTGGGGAGTGGTCAGTACACATTATGTGTACAGAACACCTCCAGGAAGCCGTATTGCATTCTCAGAAAATTACAGAGCTGCAGATTGAAAAGGAAAGGTCATTTTTAATAACATTCAATTACAAAATGATTTGTGTCGCAGTTGTATGTGCTATATTATTTTTTCTTTTATTCACAATTTTTTTTCCCCACGAAAGTGGAGTTACCCTTTAACTGCTTGTCGATTTTATAACTTGCATATACACGGTGGCCAGGCCCCTTGGCTGCGCCAGATCAGGTACCTAGTACGTGTTCTGACACTTCCATGTAGGGGGCTTGTCGCTGGCGACCCGGCCGTTCTGTGATTTAAGCTCAGAAGGTGTCGATCACCAGGTGCCGGCCAATAGATTACCGCTGACACCCGGCGATCGTCATAAATTCACACAAGGCAGAGCCCTGACCTGTCAGCAGGGAAGTAATAGATTTTATTCCCTGCTCTGCGGGGAAAGAAAATCTATTACCTCCCCTAGTAAAAGCACCACACCAAAGTACACCAAAACACTGGCTAGGAACACATTTAACCCTTTGATCGCCCTAGGAGTTTAACCCCTTTCCAACCAGTGTCCTTAGTACAGTGACTGCATATTTTTAGCACTGACCACTGTATTAGTGTCACTGGTTCCCACAAAGTGTCAGTTAGGTTTTCCGACTGACCGCTGGCAATATCGCCGCCATGACTGGTAAAATAAATAAATAAATATTCCAGTATATATCCAATAGTTTGTAGACACTATAACTTTTTCGCAAACCAATGAATATACGCTTAATGGGATTTATTTTTTACAAAAAATTTTTTTATTGAATGTGTTTTATAGCAGAAAGTAAAAGTTGTTTGTTTTTTTTTTTGTTTTTGTTTTTTTAAATATAGCGCAAAAAATAAAAAAACGCACAGAGGTGATCAAATACCACCAAAAAAAGCTCTATTTGTGGGAAAAAAGGACATAAATTTTGTTTGGGCACAGCATCGCACGACCACAAAATTTTCAATTAAAGTAACACAGCGTCGTATCGCAAAAAATGGACTGGTCATGAAAGGGGGTAAATCTTTCAGAGGTCAAGTGGTTAAACCACTTTACTACTCCCCTACCCCCTCCCATGACCATCCATGTGAATGAGGCCTTCAAGTTAAAGTGGAATTTCACCCAAAAATGGAACTTGCGCTTTAAGGGAAGGTGACCCCCTGACATGCCACATTTGGCATGTCATTTTTTGGGGGGGGGAGCGGAAACCCTCTTTTTAGAGGGTTCCCGATCCCACTTCCTCCCGGGGCACCGCGGCGCTGGAAGGAAGTTCACCTCTCCCCCCCTCCTCTCTCTCTCTGCAATCATCTGGGACACGTCACAGGTCCCAGATGATTGCTCGGCCAGTCACTGTGCGCCGCGCGATTCGCGCATGTGCAGTGCGTGCCCGGCTGTGAAGCCACAGCCGGGCGCCCACGGTGACAATGCCGGCGCCACGGAGAGGAGCGAGGCTTCGTTCCCCCGCATCGCTGGACCCTGGGACAGGTAAGTGTCTGATTTTATTAAAAGTCAGCAGCTGCAGTATTTGTAGCTGCTGACTTTTTAATTATTTTTTTTTTTTTGTATCAACTCCGCTTTAAACTTCACAATTATTTGGTCTGGCGTATAAAAAAAGTCTTCCGTTTTTAAAGTGGTTGCAAACCTCAGACATGAAATATAAACAAAGCATATCCTTCTATAGTGTGTACTTGTCTCAATTCAGGTCACTGAGTGTCACTTCTGTCTGCTGCTTCATTCCTCTGCTATCAGCATAAATCATTTCTGACAAGTTTTCCTGACATCAAGAGAAAAATGGCGACAGGGGAGGGACCTCCAGCTGATTGACAGCCTCAGCTCTGTTCCTGTGTGCTGTATGGAGGGGGTGTGTCTCTTCCCTCCAATCAGCTCTCAGAGCCCTCCTCACTGAGCTCTGCAGAGTGTAACTTCAGCTCGGTGCCCCCCCTTTTTTTTTTCTAACAGTTCAGACCAGCTTGATAATTCAGCACATTGAACATGTGTAGAGAAGATTGCAGATAAACAGGTAAAACTTGTGTATGAGGATTTGTTTAATCTCTGTGTATCACCTGAGACCAGTCACTGGGTATATGTAAGGGTTGTAATTATGAACAGTAAATAAAATCGATAGCTCCAGTCTGATTGGTTACTGTGGTCCCGTCTTCCAGTTTCTTTTAAATCATCTGTTGTCTCTTGTCTTTCATAAAAGTTCCACAGTTGCTAGGCAGCAGCAGAGGAACCCGTGCCAAATCTATAACGCTCCCAGATTAAATCTAAGTAGATCTTTTCACAATGTATTTTGTCTTCAGACATCTGGAGCGGTTTTCAGCTGTCAGTATGTTTTGTTTTTCCGCCAGTGTATGCTGTATGTACGAACATGAATGTGTGGCCAGCAAAGCAAATGTCAAGTGTGATGTGCGCTCTCCATGGCACTGCCGGTAAATTATATTTGTATAAACTGTATGTTCTTAACTCTCTAGCACCGGCAGGGCTCGCGGCTGTTTTGGCAATATTGCACGCAAATATGGGGCCACTCGGCGTCAAGGCCAACCCGCCAAGAGGCTTGCACTTAAAAATGTATTATTTGTTGCTAGAAAATAGCTTGGAGCCCCCAAACATATTATTTATATATATATATATATATATATATATATATATATTTGTGTGTGTGTGTGTGTGTGTGTGTGTGTGTGTGTGTGTGTAATTTTTTATTTTTTTTTGCAGAGACCCTAGAGAATAAAATGTTGGTCATTGCAATTTTTTATGTAACACAGGTGTTTGCGCAGTGGTTTTATAAATGCAACTTTTTGACAAAAAAATACACTTTATTGAGTTAAAGAAAACAAAACAATATATACCAAAATGTATTGTAAAGTATGAAAGATGATGTTAAGCCGAGTAAATGTTTACTAAACATGTCATGCTTTAAAATTGCACGCACGTTTTGTGGATTGGCGCCAAACTACGGTACTTTAAAATTTTCATAGGCCTATATCAAGAGATCATCACTGCTCTATAGCATGACAGTTGATCACCATTGCTGTAGACCAGGGGTCGCCAAACTTTCTGAACAAAGGGCCAGTTTACTGTCCTTCAAGACTTTAAGGGGGCCAGACTGTGGCCAGTAGGAGTAGAAAATGTCTCGGCATCATTGGGAATAGATGGGGTCCAATGCTTGGTGGTCAGTGGGAGTTAAAAAAAAAAAAAAAAAGACTAAACTTATCTGGTCAGTAGGAGGAGGAATAGTTCCCCATTGTTGATGGCAGTAGGAGAAATGATGCCCCATTGTTGTCAGTGAAAGGAATAGTGCTACATCATTGGTGTCAGTGGAAGGAGTAGAGCCCCATTGTTGGTGTCAGTGGAAGGGATAGTGCCCCATTGTTGGTGTCAGTGAAAGAAATAGTGCCCCATTGTTTGTGTCAGTGGAAGGAATAGAGCCCCATCGTTGGTGTCAGTGGAAGGAATATTGTCCCATCGTTGGTGTCAGTGGAAGGAATAGTGCCCTATTGTTGGTGTCAGTGGAAGGAATAGTGCCACATTATTGATGTCAGTGGAAGGAGTAGTGTCTTGTATCAATGGGAGGAACAGCGTCGCAAGGGATGGATGAAGGCAAGCAAAGGGCCACATCCATCCCGTGGGCCACAATTTGGAGACCACTGCTTTAGAATTACAGGCTGGAGCAGGTCTAGGACCACCTGGGCTCAGAGTAAGTGGAATAAATGATGCTGGCTATCGGACTGAGGACATCTATTGGCAGAAAAAAGTACTGTAGGGGAAATGTCTTGATTGAATAAATAAAATAACAAAGCAAAAAGTGGTTTTGTTATTTTATATTTTACTGGGCTATTTTGTTTCATCTTGTTGTTTTTGGCTGCAGTTCTGCTTTAACACTTCACTGGAAACACCTGAACTCATGTGTACGGGTGTCCACGTACTTTGGCCATATATTTTATAATCGGGTAGTAGATCATGTTTGCCTTTTAGGATTATGGTTATTGCACAATTCATATCTGTTTTTTCATGTATCCTTGCCCTGCAGATGAATGGGAGACTTTATCTATTCTATACTCCTATCAGTTTGGCTTTTTATTAACATTTCATGTTGAGTTTGGTTATTACCTTGTGATTTGTCTACTGAATATTCATGCAATAATTTAATCAAGAAAGCACTATATATCCCGGCCGCTTGATTTCAAAATCCAAAGGTCTGGATCTTTAGAACATGGATTAAACATTTTGGATGGGGCAGGGAAGGGTTTGATGCTTTGTCCAATCTTTAAAGTAGATGTAAACCCTAACTGGATGACCTTTTTTCTGAAGCACCAAATATTATCCTATAAAAAATTTCTAGCCACTTCCCGTATACATTCACTTGATTCTGTGATGAATGCACAGCATTTCACTGGACGGGCTGCTGGTGACAACACTTAATGCAGGGGCGTAACTACAGGGGTCACAGGGGTTGCCATTGTGACCTGGCCCCATGTAGCTCCCCTCTACACCTGGACAGGAGGGGTCTGTGTTTAGAGGAACCGGTGCCCTTTATGTCTTTCCTGCAGCCACTGAATGTCTGCTTCTCCTCCTCTCCCTCCCGCAGGCATTCAGCGGCTGCAGGAGAAACATGGAGGGCGTTGGTCCCTCTAAATGCTGCCCCTCCTGTCCAGCTTCCTTCTGCTGCCACAGGCCCCCCTGCTCTTCTGGGGTTTTCCCCCCTGCTCTTCTGGGGTCCCCCTCCTGCTCTTCTCGGGTCCCCCTCCCCCTCCTGCTCTTCTCGGGTCCCCCTCCCCCTCCTGCTCTTCTCGGGTCCCCCTCCCCCTCCTGCTCTTCTCGGGTCCCCCTCCTGCTCTTCTCGGGGCCCCCTCCCCCTCCTGCTCTTCTCGGGGCCCCCTCCCCCTCCTGCTCTTCTCGGGTCCCCCTCCTGCTCTTCTCGGGTCCCCTTCCCCCTCCTGCTCTTCTCGGGTCCCCCTCCCCCTCCTGCTCTTCTCGGGTCCCCCTCCCCCTCCTGCTCTTCTCGGGTCCCCCTCCTGCTCTTCTCGGGTCCCCCTCCTGCTCTTCTCGGGGCCCCCTCCCCCTCCTGCTCTTCTCGGGTCCCCCTCCTGCTCTTCTCGGGTCCCCTTCCCCCTCCTGCTCTTCTCGGGTCCCCTTCCCCCTCCTGCGCCTCTCGGGTCCCCTTCCCCCTCCTGCGCCTCTCGGGTCCCCTTCCCCTCCTGCTCTTCTCGGGTCCCCTTCCCCCTCCTGCTCTTCTCGGGTCCCCTTCCCCCTCCTGCTCTTCTCGAGTCCCCTTCCCCCTCCTGCTCTTCTCGGGTCCCCTTCCCCCTCCTGCTCTTCTCGGGTCCCCTTCCCCCTCCTGCTCTTCTCGGGTCCCCTTCCCCCTCCTGCTCTTCTCGGGTCCCCTTCCCCCTCCTGCTCTTCTCGGGTCCCCTTCCCCCTCCTGCTCTTCTCGGGTCCCCTTCCCCCTCCTGCGCCTCTCGGGTCCCCTTCCCCCTCCTGCGCCTCTCGGGTCCCCTTCCCCCTCCTGCGCCTCTCGGGTCCCCTTCCCCCTCCTGCGCCTCTCGGGTCCCCTTCCCCCTCCTGCGCCTCTCGGGTCCCCTTCCCCCTCCTGCTCCTCTCGGGTCCCCTTCCCCCTCCTGCTCTTCTCGGGTCCCCTTCCCCCTCCTGCTCTTCTCGGGTCCCCTTCCCCCTCCTGCTCTTCTCGGGTCCCCTTCCCCCTCCTGCTCTTCTCGGGTCCCCTTCCCCCTCCTGCTCTTCTCGGGTCCCCTTCCCCCTCCTGCTCTTCTCGGGTCCCCTTCCCCCTCCTGCTCTTCTCGGGTCCCCCTCCCCCTCCTGCTCTTCTCGGGTCCCCCTCCTGCTCTTCTCGGGTCCCCCTCCTGCTTTTCTCGGGTCCCCTTCCCCCTCCTGCTCTTCTCGGGTCCCCTTCCCCCTCCTGCTCTTCTCGGGTCCCCTTCCCCCTCCTGCTCTTCTCGGGTCCCCTTCCCCCTCCTGCTCTTCTCGGGTCCCCTTCCCCCTCCTGCTCTTCTCGGGTCCCCTTCCCCCTCCTGCTCTTCTCGGGTCCCCTTCCCCCTCCTGCTCTTCTCGGGTCCCCCTCCTGCTCTTCTCGGGTCCTTTTCTTGTCTGAAATGACAGAGTCAGTGATCCATACCGATCACTGACTCTGTCCAATATAACTGAAGTGTAGAAAACAGTGTTTCCTATGCTTCAGTTTGTGAATGAACCGGAAGCTCTGTACGGAGCTGCTTGACACAAACCGCAAACAAAAAAAAACTGACCGGTGTTCTAATCTCTCTCCACTCATGTAGAACTGAAAAAACATTTTACGTTTTAGTTATACTTTAAATTGTGCCTTTTATACAGCGGGTAAAATAAGTATTGAACACGTCACCATTTTTCTAGGTAAATATGTTTATAAAGGTTCTATTGACATGAAATTGTCACCACATGTCGGTGACAACCCATGCAATCCATACATACAAAGAAACCAAAACAAATAAGTTCAGAAATTAAGTTATGTGTAATAAAATAGAATGACACAGGGAAAAAGTATTGAACACCTGAAGAAGGCGAGGTGCAAAAAGACACGGAAAGCCAAGACAGAAGCTGAAATCTATCAGTAATTAGAAAGCATTCCTGCCCCTTGTTGGTGCAAATTAATATCGGCTAGTTCAGTCTCAACTGATGACCTATAAAAAGGGGTCTCATTACCAAGGTGTCACACAAGAAACATCTCATGATGGGTAAAGGCAAAGAGCTCTCAAGACCTTCACAACCTTATTGTTGCAAAACATACTGATGACATTGGTTATAGAAGGATTTCTAAACTTCTGAATGTTTCAGTGAGCACTGTTGGGTCAATAATTTGGAAGTGGAAAGAACCATAAACCCGCCACGACAAGGTTTCTCCTCGCAAGATTTCTGACAGGAGTGAAAAGAATTATCTTAAGAGTTGTCCAAGAGCCAAGGACCCCTTGTGGAGAGCTTCAGAAAGACCTGGAATTAGCAGGTACAATTGTTTCAAAGGAAACAATAAGTAATGCACCGCCATGGCCTGTATGCACGCTCACCATGCAAGACTCTATTTCTGAAGAAAAAGCATGTTGAAACTTGTTTCAAGTTTGCTGCACAACATTTAGACAAGCCTGTGAAATACTGGGAGAATGTAGTCTTGTCAGATGAGACCAAAATTTAACTCTTTGGATGCCATAATACACACCATGTTTGGAGGTCAGATAGCACATCACCCCAAAAACACCCCCATACCAACAGAGAAGTTTGGAGGTGGAAACCTCATGGTGTGGGGCTGTTTTTCAGCATACGGTTCTGGCAAACTTCATATCATTGAAGGAAGGATGAATGGAAAAATATACCAAGACATTCTTGATAAAAATCTGCTGCCATCTACCAGGATGATGAAGATGAAACGAGGGAGGACATTTCAGCAAGACAATCATCCCAAACACAAAGCCAAGGAAACTCTCAATTGGTTTTAAAGAAAAAGAAAATAAAGGTGTTAGAATGGCCCAGCCAATCACCTGACTTGAATCAAATAGAATCTATGGAAAGAACTGAAGATCGGAGTTCATAGAAGAGGCCCCACGGAACCTTCAAGATTTAAAGACTGTGTGGAAGAATGGGCCCAAATCACACCTGAGGAACGCATGCGACTCGTTTCTCCATACAGGAGGCGTCTTGAAGCCGTCATTACCAACAAAGGATTTTTTTACAAAGTATTAAATGAATTTCAGTTATCGCGTTCAATACTTTTTCCCTGTGTCATTCCATTTTATTACACAGAACTTCATTTCTGAACGTATTTGTTTTGGTTTCTTTGTATGTATGGATGTCATTGGTTGTTACCGACGTGGTGATAATTTCATGTTCATAGCCCCTTTAGACCCTTTTCACACTGAGGCGCCCATAGCGTCGGTGGTAAAACGGCGCTATTTTTACCGCCGACGCGATGGGCAGGTTTGCGGCACATTTCGGCCGCTAATGGGGCGGTTTTACCCCTCGCTAGCGGCCGAGAAAGGGTTAAAACCACCCGCAATGCGCTGCTGAAGATTTCAATGGGCAGCAGCGGTGGAGGAGCGGTAAACACATCGGTCCAAAGATGCGGCTAGCAGGACTTTTTTTTACCGTCCTGCTAGCGCAACGCTTGGGCTTTCACACTGGAATGAATGGTGCAGCTTTTTAAGGGCAGATTGCAGGCGCTCATTTTAAGGCCTCATGCCCACTGGCGTTTTTACAGCTGCGTTTTTGAGCGTTTTTTACAGCTTAAAAACGCCTGTCCATGTTATTGTAAATATTTTTTTTTTTTTTTTTTTTTTTTTTGAAAAAACAAAAAAAAACAAAAAAACGTCGGAGCTAAAAACGCGACCGCGCGTTAGTTTTTCCTGCCTAGTTCTGACGCTGAGGAACGCACTGGCCCTGGGTTTTTTTTACAGCTTACAAACGCCTATGCTCTTTACAGCTCAAAAACGCCTAGGTGGGCATGAAGCTATAGACTAACATGGACAGGCGTTTTTAAGCTGTAAAAAACGCTCAAAAACGCGGCTGAAAAAACGCCCGTGGGCATGAGGCCTAACGCTCCAGTGTGAAAGGGGTCTTAGAAATATATTTACCCAGAAAAATGGTGACGTGTTCAATACTTATTTTACCCGCTGGATCTGCTCTTATATACCACATTCTGGACACAGAATGTTCGTTCATGTTCTTGTTATGTACCATTTGCCTTCAATCATCCATCTTTCTTTTTGTTACAGGGCCTTTCTCATTGGGAAGGATGGGAATCCCAACAAACGCAACATTCACAATGAGAGTTCTATGCACTTGCTTTGTATGGGATCCGATCTACGGATCTCTGAAGGTGCTCTAGACCACCGCTTGCCCCGACCAGTGGATGACGACCGCAGGAGGTCTGAGTGTTTACGAATGTTTCTAGAGTGGAAAGGAGCTAAGCTTGACCATGGCGAGTACGAGAGGGCTGCACTCGACGCCACGGACAACAAGAAGAACACACCTTTGCACTATGCTGCTGCCTCAGGGATGAAAACTTGTATTGAGGTAAGGTGATGGGTAAATAAATGGGAAGTTAGTAGAGCAGCATGAACTGGGATCAGTGAAATAAATTACCGACTGGCTTCTTATATCTTTAAGAGACCATGATGAAGATCTTATCAATTCTTCTTTTTGGGTTATGTTGCACTTTAATTTATAAAATAATCTGTGTGTTCCTTATAACAGCTACTAGTGAGGAACGGAAGCAACCTCTTTGCTGAAAATGAGAACAAGGACACCCCCTGTGACTGCTCTGAGAAACAGAACCACAAGGACCTGGCACTCAAACTGGAGTCTCAGATGGTGTTCTCGCGGGACCCAGAGGCAGACGACATTGAAGCAGAGTACGCCGCATTAGACAAGCGAGAGGTAGGTTATGACTTATGTTAGCGTTAACTGTCTATACTGAACTACACTGTAACTGTCACACCTATAGATACAGTCACAGTGAAGGTATTAGTAAAAGCCAGTGTTGGGGGGACTTTTGTTTACTTAATAACTTGCTCTTTCCCCACAAGTCTTTGGGGATGCAAAAGCAGCTAAAGCAGGTCAGCTACACCTGTCAATGAATTCTGATTGATCAAAGCATCTAAAACAAATGGCATTGGGGCCTTCAAAGTCCATCAACACTGGCCCCAATGATACTTTCAGTCTAAGGGCTCATTCACACAGACGCACCAATCCATGGGAAGGACGGTCCTTGCCTACGTGACCTATCCTATGCATAGGTGATTTGTGCATCCGCATGCAGGCGGTCTCATTCATGTCTATTGGGATGCAACGGCTGCACAGACACAATCGTTGGTCCCAGTTTGGCAAGCTGTATTTCTGTGCGTTGAAACAAATGGATAGAAGAGGAGAGAGGCGCCAAGGAGCCCAATAATAGTGTAGTAAGTTGATTTTATCTAAAAAAAAAAAAAAAAATGGTAAAAACCGTATGATCATGCACTCACAGGGGTGAAGTAATGACCAGCATGTCATGGTGGGAGAAGTCCATGGTCGCAGGTAGATGGATCGAGCCGCTGGAGGTGCAGGGAGGAAGGTTGCACCTGGGAGCAGGATGCAAAGCCATAGGTGAGACGGAAGCTGCAGGAGCCGCAGCCGCTGGTGTCTGCCGCTGATTAGGAGCGCTGGAGGAAACTGCTGTGCAGGGAAGGATGGACAGCCTAGTCACACCACCAAGGGGGTCTGTGTGTCTGTGTGTGTGTGTGTGTGTGTGTGTGTGTGTATGCTTTAGGGAACGCGTTTCGGAAGGATAACAAGCTTCCTTCATCAGCCTCATTTGGTGCGGGTTTGTATTCTTGGATGCAGACCGTGTGTGTCCAGGAACCTGCGTGGCTGTTAAATTAGGACCAATCATAGGTGTGCAACCCAAAGCTCAAACACACACGCCTTTATCTGCAGCCTCAGCTGCACTGGACAGTGAATAAATGGGATGTGCTTTGTGCTGAGCAGCTTCCTGTTAATTCACAAACTGAAGCATAAAAAACTGTTTGCTATGCTTCAGTAATAACTTAATGCAGTGAGTGAGCATGTTCACTGTGTTCATTTATAAAAGGAAGGGGTCATTAATTTACATATTGATGAGCCCCTTTTCCCTACTCTCCATCCTGAAACATCCCCCGCAGAAGCTGGGTGGAGAGGAGGGGTAGGGAGGTAAGCCAGCAGCACTGTGGTGGGGGGCGCAACATGGGAGGAAGCCCCGGCAGTAGGGGGAATCTGCACCGCACAGAGTGATTAGGGTGTGCCCAGGCACACCCGGAACACCCCCTGTGCAGGCCTATGGGGCCAATGGGTGTATCCGTGCAGCCGATACTTCCCAATGGACATAATTTGAATCACCTGCATTGGGATGAAAGAGATGCATGTGCACACTGGGAAGGCAAAGACAACCCTTTGCGCAGGCAAATGAATTGGCATGCCTATGTGAATGAGCCTTGAGGGTCACAATACACACTACAATCTGACTATGCAAATCTTTGTACAACCAACTTTACATTTACCAAAACAATATAATATGAGGACCTATGTAATCGATCCATACATTTGTAACCAATCCGACAGGCCCATACAGTATGTAGTTGTTGGTGTATTCAAGCCCTGGTTCACACTAAACGCAGCTTTGAAATCTTACGACTTTAGGTGCAACTTGGCTGAGATCTGTGCGACTTCATGCACAGATATCTATGCAAGTCACACCTGAAATCGCCAAAAGTAGTGTAGGAACTACTTTTTTCAATCGGCGTTTCACCGATTTGAACAGTTTCATTGCCGACAATAGGGTGCAACTTGTCATGTGATTTTACCTGTCAAATCGTGTCAAATCGCATGACAAGTTGTAATGTTGTGAACGGGAGCTTTAGGGAGATTTTACAATCGGATTGTAACGCTTGTGAGCTTTTAGTTTTATGCCAAAAGGGATCTGTGCAATGAAAGCCTTGGAAGCTGCACTATGCAACTTCTAATTTGTATCTGAACTGCTTACCTAAAGAAATCATTCTAAATAAGCTGCTACAGTGAAATAAAATAAAATTTATAACAAAAATATGATTTACTGCCTGTATTATAATCCGGGAATTGAGGAGGATCAGAGTTACATGGCCTAAATATTTGCTGTATCCTTTACGTGATAAAAAGGATCTAAAGTGAGTGTTTACTCCGGCTGGTTGGGATCCTTTGGTCCAAGGGAGCGTGTTTTTATTATGAAGGACTTTTTCACTGACCAACAGGAAGAAAAGTCACAGATTAATTAAGTTCTTCACGTTGTGTACTTTTTTAACTTAGGCCCAATTCACACAAATGGCAAAGAGGAGGTAAAAACTGACGGTTGAGCCACGTTGCTACCACCCACCTAAAATGTAACACGGCAGCCGGCGGTGTTCATACACATTACCACATAGACTGTGGTGCTTCGCAGCTGCGGCAATTTGACATCGGCGTGTCTTATTTGACAGCCTGCACTGCCCATCAAACTCGCCCAATAAAATCGGTGTGACTGCAAACTTCTAGATAAGAACGTCTAGATATGTCCTCTTACTTTAGGTAAGAGGTCCATAATAAAGTGAGGCTGCACAGATGCCCTTTTCACATAAAACATGGTTCTGCCGGCAACTCTATTTGCCTGGGTCCTTTAAAACGCTCTATTGTTCCAGTGATTACTCCATTTGCCCTGGTCTTCGAAAGTTCTAATGTTTTCAGTGATCACTCCATTAGCCTGGGTCCCTTATAACATTTATTCTTTCAGTGATCACTCCATTTGCCTGGGTCCCTTATACCATTTATTCTTTCAGGGATCACTCCATTTGCCTGGGTCCATTATACCATTTATTCTTTCAGTGATCACTCCATTTACCTGGGTCCTATAAAACTCTATTGTTTCAGTGATCACTTCATTTGCCTCGGTCCCTTTATAACTTTATTGTTCCAGTGATTCCTCCGTTTGCCTGGTTTCAAGTGACCAATTTGGATGAAGTGATTGCTGAAACAAAGTTTTATGCAAAGGAGCTGTTTGTTGCTTATCTTTTTTGGGTATTGAGATGAAGTGGAGCATTTCCATTGTAGCTCCCTTCAAAATATGTTTGCTCATCTATGGCCACCCATAGTTGGGACATGGGGCAGTTGCCCACCTTAACTTCCCACACCTCCTATAGTGTTTTATCTGCTAGTGAGGCAGCCATCTTTGGCACGCTCAGGACAATGTCATACTGGGCATATTTCTGAAACAAAAGCCTACCAGCATGTGTTTGAGTGTGGGAGCAAACTGAAGTACACAGAGTCAAACCATGCAAGCACAGGGAGAACATGCAAACTCCATGGAGATAATGTCCTGATGGGACGCATACTAAAGCGGAACTTCACCTAAAAAGGGATGTTCTGCTTTATCTCCTTCCTCACCCTTTTTTTTTTTTTTAGTTTTTTTTTTTTTTCTTTTGTGGGGGAGAGCGGGTACTTCGTTTTGACAGGTACCCACTCCCATCTTTGCTTGAATCACCTAAGCGATCCCAGGGGAAGATTGCCACCCCTCCCTGCCCGCCCACAACCTCCTGGGACATGTCACAGGTTCCTGGAGGCTTCAGGTCCATTCACCAAGTAAAGTGCGGCCTGCGCAGGGGTGAGCCGGCTATGAAGCCACAAGGAGTCACAGCCAGCTTCCCACAGTAAATAGGGTGGCACCAGGGACTGGAAGACCGGCGAAGAACCAGCCCGGGTGAGGATATCGCTGGATCCCTGGACTGGTAAGTGTCTTTTTATATAAAAGTCCGCAGCTACAGTATTTGTAGCTGCTGACTTTAAAAAAAAAAATTCAGACTGAAATATGATCAAAGTATATCCCTTTATAGTAGGGGTCAGCAACCCCAACGCCGCTATATGTTCCGGCCCGTCTGTGCCCGTGATTAATTCATGGGCTCCCGATCCATGGACAATTTCGAGAGGCCGGTATCTCAGGGCTGGATGGGGGCGGGAACCGCTGGAGTTCACTTTTTACAATAAACAGCAGGCGATTGGTGGTCGGGCGATCCTAGCAACCAATCACCAGCCTGTTAAATTTTTCACAATAATTTCAGCAGTTCCCGCCCCTAGCCAGCCTGTAATGCCGATCTCAGCTCTGCTGTACACCTCTGTAAGGTAGGAGAGTTCTTCTTTTGTTACACAGTGTGTTTGTGTGTGGGGTGGGGTGGGGTGAGGTGCAGGGGGGCAGAGGACACTACAGTGGTGGAGTGCAGGGACAGAGGACACTGCTTTGGGGGGCACAGGAAACTTGCTATGGGGGGAGGGGGGCAGAGGACACTAAGGGAGTGATGTGAATGGGTACATAGGACACTGCTATAGAGTTACAGAGGAAAGTGCAATGGGGGGCCCTATTGGAGACCCCTTCTCCCCTGGGGACAGGGACCCCATCTCACTTGGGGACCGGGCCCCCATCTCCCCTAAGAGCAGGAACCCCATCTCTAGACCATGCTGGCTGGCAGGGCTGGCGTAAAATCCAAATCCCCAGCCACATGCTCCCTCAGGGTGAACTGGCTTTTTATTAGTGAAGCGCCTACATTAAAGTAAGGTAAACCTGTACTGTTGTTATTACTATGTTAGGATTATTAGTATCTTCATTTATTAGAAGGTGAATGTGGCCCTCCATGCATTCACATACACTGAATCCGGCCCCTAACTGGAAAAAGGTTGCTGACCCCTGCTCTATCGTGTGTACTTGTCTCCCTTAAGAGCATAAGGGGTTGATTTACTAAGGGGAAATAGGCTGTGCACCTTGAAAAGTGCAGTTGCACTCTGCAAGTGCAGCTGCTTCAGAGCTTTTTAAATAAGTAGAAGCTCTGCTGACTTCCATCCTCCAATCATGTGCAAGCAAAAATGCTGTTTTTTTTTTTTTTTTTTCCTTGCACGTGATTGGGTATTTTTTCCGAAGTGAATCCTTACCTCATTTACTAAGCTCTGGAGCAACTGCACATGGAGCATGCAACTGCACTTTGCAAAGTGCACGGCCTCTTTGCCTTTAGTAAATCAACCCCTAAGTGTCATTTCTGTCTGCTGCCTTATTCCTCTGCTATCAGCATAAGTCACTTCTGACAAAAAAGGTGACAGGGGAGGGAGCACCAGCTGGATGACAGCCTCAACTCTGTCCCTGTGTGCTGTGTAAAGGGAGTGTGTCCCTTCCCTCCAATCGGCTCTGAGAGCTCTCCTCACTGAGCTCTGCAGTGTGTAATTTCAGCTCACCCTTTTCTTCTGACCGCTCAAATAAGCTTTATAAATTCTGGACTTTACACAGATGTAGAGAAGAGAGGGCTTTAAATAAACAGGTACGACTTGTGTAGGAGGATTTGTTTCATCTCTGGCCAGTCACTTCATTGGGTACATGTAAGGGTTTGCAACCACTTTAAAGGACCCCAGTGCTGCAAGGCAGATGTGTTAACCACTTGGCTACTGGTGAAAGCATCCTCCATCAAATTCCAGGACCTGGTACAGTTGCCCATCCCATTTTCTCACATCTCCTGTGGTGCTTGGTGAGGCAGCCGTCTACGGCGTGCTCCATAGAATATCGTACTAGGGTACATTTTTGAGATAGGAGCCAATTAACCTACTAGCAAATCTTTTGGAGTGTGGGTAAAAACCTGAGTACCCGGAGGAAACCCTGCTCAAGCACAGGGAGAACATGCAAACTCCGTGCAGATGTCCTAATAGGACTTTAACTGAGGACCCCAGTAGTACCGCAAGACTACTAAGCACTAAGTCACAGGTGGAAGCATCCTCCATTAACTTTCAAGCCCTGGTGCAGTGGCCCACCCCACTTTCTCACATCTCCTGTGGTACTTGGTGAGGCAGCCATATATGGCGTGCTCCGTGTAATATCATACTAGAGTACATTTTTGAGATACGAGCCAATTTACCTACCGGCAAGCCTTCGGAGTGTGGTAAAGAGCCTAAGTACCCGGAGGAAACCCCGCTCAAGCACTGGGTGAACATGTAAACTCCATGCAGATGTCCTATTAGGATTTGAACTGAGAACCCCAGTACTGCAAGACAGAAGTACTAACCACTAAGCCACCAGTGGAAGCATCATCCATGAACTTTCAGGCCCCGATACAACGTTCCACCCCACCTTCCCACATCTTCAGTAGTTTTGCCTTATCCTGACCGCACTGGTTGTGAAATTCCGCTGCGTTTTAAATCGCTTTGCAAATGGAAGAAAAACATTGAATGGAAGCCGCAAGCTGAGTTTACAGACTTCCCCGTCTTTTCTGAATGAAGGGAATGGCCACTTTGAAAGGAACATCATTTTACTCTCTTCTTATCTGAATTGCACAGATGAATTGAGTAAATATTGTTAGTGTTGGCTGAAGGTCGCAGGTCAGACGCAAAGTATGGGTTGCGGACTCGAGGCAGATGTGGAGATGACGTCGCCCCATCAAATGTGAAATCAATAGTGATTTAGAAAATGCAGGATGTGGAATATGTAGGGTATAAAGCCGAAGCCTCAAATTATGCATCTATGTCACAAGCTGCCACCGGCAAAATATAGGCTTAATGATGATCTGCTGACAGCAGCACAGAAGTGTCTGACTCCTCACATGAAAGGAAGAAGACATCACTGGGCTCATTTTGGAAAATCCGCTGGCCGGGCTGCTTACTGAGAACTTAGAGCGTCGGGGAGAGGTTAGAATAGACTTATTACAAAACTGATTTAGATGGCATTCTGATAAATTAATAAATAATAGGAATGACCAAGCAGAAATCACAGCCTGACCTTTACTGTACAACACAAAGGTAAAAACATATTGGTTTGAGTATAGGAAAAGTATAGTACATGTTCTGCAAATAACACACCTTGCATTTATTTTTAATATTTCATTGAAAGCCTTTGCCACTGTACTTTCACATTTTTACTTGCTGTTCCGTATTTTGGTTACGGATTTGTAATTGAACCCTCTAGTGCTCATTTCTGTATCCGCAAGTAGATTTGGCATTCCTGCTAAAAGCTGAACTCCAGGTATGATTTTATTTGCTTAGTTACATTGGGTCAGCTTGGCATAATGTAAATAAGCATTGTTCATACCTGATGGCAAGAAAGAACACTCGGTCTTGGGCTAAAGGAAGTTCCACATAAAACGCTAATGTCCAAGAAAGATTCCAAGTTTATTGGAGTTATCAAATACATCTTATATTGTGCCGAGCCGTCATCCCAGGCAGTACTGGAAATTTAGCAAGCTGAGAGCAGATGTAGTGTGCCGATCTCCAGTCAAATATCAAACAAGGACTGGGAGATAGATGGCTGCCAGCTACGATGGGGAAGCTCCAGCAGACTCTAACCAGGAAGTGATGTCATCAGAACCTGGAAATCCTCAGCCGCTTACCTGGAACAAACTAATCACCAAGGAACAGGACGTCCTGTTTCGGGGCATGCCCTTTGAGAAAGGGGCATGCCCCAAAACATGTTGTCCTGTAACCAGCTTGGTGTACTGTTCCTTGGGGTCCCTTCAGTTTGTTCCAGGTCAGCGGCTGAGGACTTCCGGGTTCTGGTGACAAGGGACTCTAACCAGGAAGTTCTCAGCCGCTGACCTGGAACAAACTGAATGATCACCAAGGAACAGTACACTAAGCTGGTTACAGGACAACATGTTTCGGGCATGCCCCTTTCTAAAAAAAAAGGGCATGCCCGAGGGCTGGGAAAAAAATCGATTTTAATCTTGAATCGAGTTTTGAGTTCAAATCGATTCAGATTTGAAGAAAATCGATTTTTTTATATTTTTTTTTTTTTTTTTTTTTATATTTTTTTTTTCCTTTAAAGTTTCCGTAGCAGGGCTGCAGGGGGCGTATCCGGAATGGCACTGGGCGGCGTTACCCCAATTACATCTACTCGCCGCAGCCGCCGCGAGTAGATGTAATGTAACACTAACTAACCGCAAGTGCCGTCTGCCTGCCTGATCAGCGTGTCATGCAGACAGACGGCGGCCATTGCAGTGTTCAAAAGCCGCTCCTCCCGAGTCCTCGTCGTCTGTGATGGGCGGAACACTTAATTTCACAGCAGGAAGTGTTCAGCCTATCACGGACATCCTCTCATCCTTGTCTGTGTTAGGAGGATGAGCGGATGTCCGTGATAGGCGGAACACTGAATGACTACTGGAATGGCCGCCGGTGTAGCAGTAAAATCCGTATCCCATGAAAATCTGCATCAGGTACGGGCACAGTGAGACATTGGGCACAGTGAGGCATTGGGCACAGTGAGGCACGGGCACAGTTCAATTCAACTAAGAGTAACCTCAGGGTTTTTTGTTGTTTTATTAGCTAAATCCAAATACAGTGTTAATAATTTGGATGTTTAACAATCTTTGTTGCACACTGCACACTGACTTTGCAGTTAGAGAAAGGGTTTGCCTTTGCAATTTTGTTTGTTGATGCACTTCAATTAATATAATAAAAAAAAAAATCGAATCGTAAATCAAGTTTTTTTATAAAAAAATCGCAGATTTTTTTTTGGTGGAAAATCGCCCAGTCCTAGCATGCCCCCAAACATTACATCCTGTGACCCTTCAGTTTGTTCCAGGTAAACAGCTGAGGACTTCCGGGTTCTAGTGATATCACTTTCTGGATAGAGTTCCTTGTCACCAAAACACAGAAGTCCTCGGCCCTGACCCGGAACAAACTAAAGGGACACCAAGGAACAGTACACTTACAGGACATCATGCTTCGGGCATGCCCTTTTTGAGAAAGGAGCATGCCCCGAAACATGTAGTCCTGTAACCAGCTTAGTGTACTGTTGCTTGGTGTCCCTTCAGTTTGTTACAGGTCAGTGGCTGAGGACTTCTGGGTTCTGGTGACATCGCTTTCTGGTTAGAGACCCTTGGAGCTTCCTCATCGTGGCTGGCAGCCATCTATCGCCCTGTCCTTGCTGGTTGTTTGTCTGGAGATCGGCACACTACATCTGCTCTTGGCTTGCTAATTTTCCAATACTGCCTGGGATTACTGCTCGGCACCATATAAGATTTATTTGATAACTTCAATAAACTTGGCATTTATCTTGGACATTATTGTTTTATATGGAACTTCCTTTAGCCCAAGACTGTGTGCACATGCTTTGAGTCCAGTTATTATATTTCCCATTAATACAACAGTTTTCTGAGGGGAGGGGGGGGGGGTTTGTTCTTTTTTTTATATATATACACTGGAGTGCATGTTTAGTGTTCTTTCTTGCCATTCTTCTGTTCCACCACCCTAGTGGCCACTTTCAAGGCTGCCCGAAGCTACCCATGCATCTGGCTGCGGTTACAATTTACATGCTTGTGTTGGGGTTCAGCACCCAGCCTTCTTTTTATACCTGATGGACTGCTGTGGAAGCTGACAACCAGTGTAGTAGTCAATGCTGCTACAGTGATTGCTATCTTCCATGTTCTGTGGCGACAGGCTTTCCTGCTGCATACTGACCACAGGGAGTTGCTCAATTGGCACTGCTGCCGAACACAGAATGCCTTCTATATTTTTTTTTTTATCTTTATTTAAAATAATCTGTATGACAAATCCAAGACTCAAATAATCATAGCCGAGCCATGCTGTCTGTGTCAATGGACGCAGCAGCAGGACAGGGCAGCGCGCCCGCACAGGTGCCCTGAGGGAGAGCGCTTCTCCGACGGGGCACTCGAGAAGAGGAGGAGCCAGGAGCGCCGCTGAGGGACCCCAGAAGAGGAGGATCGGGGCAACTCTGTGCAAAACCAACTGCACAGAGGAGGTAAGTATGACATATTTGTTTTTGAAAAAAAATAAAACAGGAACCTTTTAGTACTCCTTTAATAAAATACAAGGAGTTCTGTGAATGGAGGTGGTGCTGGGCAAGCAATTCCCTGTGGACAATGTGCAAAGGGGAAGCCATAATTTAGTCATGTCCTTGTAGGCTCTGTGCACAGGACCAAAAGATCATGGTGAACACTGTAGTAGTGCCAACTACTACAATGATTGTCGGCTTCCCCAGCGGTCAGTGAGGTATGAAATGATAGCAAACCACGGCCGCTGGAGGGGCTCACAGGGCTGGAGGAGAGGTTCTGGGACCCCTTTAGGTATACAGCCGAAGTGATGTCAGCTTGGAGATGGACCACCGGACATCTCCAGCCCTGTGAGCACCTCCAGCGGCCGTGGTTCGCTATCATCTGCGGGACCGGGACACTGCAGATATGGATTTGATTAGATATTTACTTTGCGAGTTATTATAACATTTTAATAACCTTCCATTGCTGCACTAGATGGAGCTCCGCTTTCTTTATTGCAGGGATATGCAATTAGCGGACCTCCAGTTGTTGCAAAACTACAAGTCCCATCATGCCTCAGCCTCTGGGTGTCATGCTTTTGGCTGTCAGTCTTGCTATGCCTTATGGGACTTGTAGTTCTGCAAAAGGCTGGAGGTCCGCTAATTGCATATCCCTGCTTTATTGGGTTCACACACACAGGATCGGTGGGGGAACTTGCATGCGATTCGAACAGGAATCACACTGCATTCCTGTTTAAATTGCATGTGATTCTTTGCAGTGCAATTTTGCACCCATTCATTTTGTATGGATGCAAATCGCACCACAAAGTATCGGTACTCGCCGTCAAAAAAAAAAAACTGGTATCGTTGCATCCCTAATAAGCAAGGGATGCCTTTAAAAACAAAAACCTCAATAACATCCACATTTTTTTTTTCTTTTTTTTTTTAGATTCCGAATTGTAATTATCTGAAGTCTAAGCTACAGATACATTTGCTCAAAGCTAAAGCTGCCTTTTTTTTTTCCCCTTTCTTATGAAGTATGCTTAATGGCATTTAATGTCTTTCTTTGTGTGATCTCTCCACCTGAAGCCATATGAAGGACTTCGTCCGCAAGATCTGCGTCGTCTGAAGGACATGCTGATTGTGGAAACGGCTGACATGCTACAGGCCCCCCTGTTCACTGCAGAGGCATTGCTCCGAGCACACGGTAATTACACTCCGCCATTGTGATGTACCATCTGAGGATCTAATTAAAAATAGGATATTGTACTGCTGTTTAAATAGTCCAGTACAAGCTCTGCTGATGTCTAGGAAGCCCTGTGAAGCATATAGGGAAGCCGTGTACTATTCCTTTCATTATCTCAGACTTTATGATTCATCATCGCACCCTTTTCCTTTCACTTTCACACTGATACTTAAAGTGAAACTCTTTTTTTTTTTTTTTTTTCAATAATAATTCCACTGTAGCATAAAGATGAATTCCAGTTATGGATGTTTTATACAGTCACACTGTATATGTACATATGTATATACTAGGGTTGCACTTGTGGAAATGCTCCGATACCTGAAACGGATATCTTTGCGGTGCAATTTAAACCCATACAAAATGAACAGGCTCAAATCGCACTGCAAACAATCGCATGTGATTTGAACTGGAATGTGGTGCGATTTCCTGTCCGAATCACATGCGTTTTCCCTCACCGCTCCTGTGTGAACCCAGGCTTGTCATAGTGACTTCAGCTTGGGTTCACACAGGAGCAGTGTGGGGAAACCTCATGCGATTCTTTACAGTGAGATTTGAGCCTATTCATTTCATATATGCTCAAATTGCACCGCAAAGGGATCTGTAATCGGTATCGGCGAGTACTTGAGCACAAGTATTGATACTGGCCGATAAAAAAAAAATGGTATTGATGCAACCCTACTATATGCCATACCTGGCCGATGCCCCTGGACCCTGGAAATTACTGATGTAGGCATGCATTGCTACTCCACTGATCTCTGCTTGCTTCTGGGTCCCGTGCTGAGCTGGCAACCTGATGCATTATAAACACAGGAGGTCAGCCACTTGGCACCATGGAGAAAATGTTTTGAATTTCCTGAATGAATGCAATATTCTCTGATTGGACAAGGTGAAAGGTGTGATGTAAGCACCCCTCCTCTACACCTCATCCAAGAGAACACTTTGCATTTATTCCGAAAATGCAAAGGATTTACTGAATGGCATCCAGGCTGAGCAGCTGACCACCATAGTTCACAATGCATCAGGCCAGCCGTTCAGCTCAGGGTCCAGAGGAGATCTGTGGAGTAGCGGTGTCTGCTTCAGGGATTTCCAGCTTCCAGGGGGATCACCCAGATAAGGTGTGTACTTACATTGATGCAAGCTGGACCATGTAACTATGTCTAAAATATCTAGGTTATATTGGTGGTGCGCTGTGGGTTCTCTGATAATTTAGTGTGAATAAACTAAAATAAAGTGCAAATATACATGAGATAATAGAGTAACCGTGTAAAAACTCTAATGCCTCATACACGCGGTCGGAATTTCCGACAAAAGTCCGATGTGAGTTTTTGGGTCGGAAATTCCGACCGTGTGTAGGCTCCATCGGGATTTTTCTGTCAGAATTTCCGGCAAGAAAAATTTGAGAGCTGGTTCTCAAATTTTCCGACAAGAAAAGTTCTTGGAGGAAATTCTGTTCGTCTGTACGCAATTCCGACGCACCAAAAACCACGCATGCTCAGAATCAAGTCGACACATGCTCGGAAGCATTGAACTTCATTTTTCTCGGCTCGTCAAAGTGTTGTAAGTCACCGCGTTCTTGAAGGTCGGAATTTGGTGTGACCGTGTGTATGCAAGACAAGTTTGAGCCAAGATTCCGTAGGAAAAAAATTCCCGTTTTTTTTGTCGGATTTTCCGATCGTGTGTACGCGATAATAAGTGCAACGAGTGGTCTGTAATAAAGTGCACGTACAAATGGACCTTGAATACATCACAAAAAACAGTGACACATGGTAAATGCTATAGTGCAAACAGTGCCTGTGCAATCCTGAAATTAGTACATTAACAGTGATGGTTGGAGTAAATGCAACGAATAAACATCCAGAGAGCCACCCTGGCCTCGGGTAGCCAACAAACAAAATATATAACAGTCCCAGAAAAGAACAAAACAAATGCATTAACAGAAAAGAAAAAATGAAAACGTCCAAAGTTGATACTTATTGATGGTTCCCTTCACTGTGAATAGTGAGATAAAATGGCCGATGCCTGGCCAATCCAGACTGAGGTGACACCTTAATGTGCAATAGCCCCTCGTCTTACTGCTCTAAGGTTACACCATAACTTGGGTCTGATGCTTCAAAAAACAGGGGGATATTCAAACGGTTCCTCTAGAGTGGACACACCAGTGAATCTTTCAAATGGATAGATCCACCTCTCCGGTACTCCTTAGAATGGATACAGCCTCCTCTCAGATTGGGTCACTCAGAATGGTGAAAATAGAAAGAAGATCCCAGATAGTAGAATACCGTTTGGACTAATATTTATTAAAATTGCATAGAGATAATACTCACTTTTATTAAAAAACGCTCAGGTATCACTCCACGAGCCACGAGCTCGGCTGCTTGCATCACTTCCGGTTTACGTCCTTTGCTCCAATCCCGACGCGTATCATCACATGACGTGACTTCATCAGTCACGTGATAATACACTCACTTTTAATAAGTGAGTGTATTATTTCTATGCAATTTTTTAATAAATATTAGTCCAATCGGTATTATACTATCTGGGATCTTCCTTCTATTTTCACCATCCTGAGTGAACCAATCTGAGAGGAGACTGTATCCATTTTAAAGATTCACTGGTGTGGTTCACACTGGGGCAACACGAGTTCCAGCGCGACTTTACAAGGCAACGTCGAGGCAACTTCGATTTGCCTCAAGGACAGGCGACTTTGCCAGTGGCCAATCAAACAATAATCAGCTCTGTGGAAGGGAGGGGTTTGCCTGAGAACTATTTTCTCTTCCTGTAAAGTTGCTTCAGTTAAGACAGTAATCCGACTTTGGAGGCAACTTCCATTGAAATCAATGGGTACAAGTCGCCTTGAAATAGTACAGGAACCTTTTCTGAAGTCGAGGCGACTTCAGTAGTGTACATTAAGATGGCTCTCATTCACTTGAATGTAATTTGTCATGTCGCGCGACTTGGGGGCGACACAAGTCGGATCCCAAGTCGCGGTAGTGTGAACCGGCTCTAAGAGGGACCGTTTGAAGATCCCCTGTTTTTGGAAGCATCAGACCCAAGTTATGCTGTAACCTTAGAGCAGTAAGGTGAGGACTAGTGCACATTAAGGTGTCACCTCAGTCTGGATTGGCCAGGCATCGGCTTTTTAATCTCACTATTCACGGTGAAAGGAACCATCAATAAATATCAACTTTGGACGTTTTTCATTATTTTTTATTTTCTGTTGATGCATTCGTTTTTTTTTTTTTGGGACTGTTATATATTTTGTTTGTTGGCTACCCGAGGCCAGGGTGGCTCTCTGGATGTTTATTCGTTGCATTTACTCCAACCATCTACTAATTTTAGGATTTCACAGGCACTGTTTGCACTTTAGCATTTACCATTTTATGATTTGTTCAAGATCCATTTGTACATGCACTTTATTACAGACCACTCATTTCACTTATTAGAGTTTTTACACGGTTACTCCATTATCCCATGTATAGTTGCATTTGCACTTTATTTTAGTTTATTCACCCCAATTATCAGAGAGCCCACAGCGCAACACCACCATTACCCATTTATCTCACTATCTGCTAAGGATCAGCCGACGGCCAGGTGCCTGCTGCAGTAAGCCTCTGCTTCCATTTAGTAGCTGACAGCGAGGGAGTACCACCTTTACTATGTCTAAAATATCTATACTTGGAATTCATTCTAAAAATAAACAAATACAGTGTGTGTTTATATACTGTGTGTATGTAATAATAAAAAAATATATAATAATTATGGCAGCAAACTGAAGTATGCATTCTAAAAAACTACATTCAATTCCAAAAATGTATATTTAATATATTTATTTTAAATAGAAATTTTTGGAATTGGATGTCATTTTTTAAAATGCATACTTATAGTTTGCTGCCATAATTTTTTTTTTTGTTTGTTTATTATATTTTTATTGCAAAGTCCCCTCCCACTGCCTGTAAAAGCAATCCAGCGGCTAATCAGCCACTAGGGTGGCTTTTACAAAAAAAGGAAATCGCTGCCTGAAACAAAAGATACCGGGTCCGGGATGATGCCTGTAGCTGCATCTTGATATAACCACTTAACCTAAAGACATCCATGGACATCCTATGGTCAGGAAGTGGTTAAAGGGTTAGTTCACCTTTACAGAAACAAATATAATGGTGAGCTAACACAGGGGTTGCCGAGCTGAACTGCTCCAGCGGTCTGGGAATTTAAAATCCCTGCTCTTTTCTCTGCAGAGCTTCCAGGACAGACCAGACCAGATCAATTCACTGTAATGGCACTGACCAATCAGAATCAATCTGGTCCATTCCAGGAAAGCGCTGCATGGAGTTGGGGATTTCAAATCCCTAGACAGCTGAAGCAGCTGTGGGGGGCCTACTGATGGCTCAGCAACCCTGGAGGCAAGTGCAGCAGGGACCCAGGGGGTGTCCGGTGTTGGCTTACTTTAACAGAAAAAATTGGAAGGTGAGCTAACACTTTAATGTTATGGCTGAATTTGCATCGCACAGACATCGCATGTGATGTGCACAGCAATGCAGTGTGAATCACGTGCAATATCTGGCATCGCAGCAGTGTGAACCCAGACTGATTGGTTACTATGTAGAGCTGCACCAGATTCTGTGTGTATCGGTCTTGCCCTATGTCACAATGTATAGTTTGTAATTTTTATATGTATATGGGGTCAGTTTTATTTGTTGCTTGGTTGACTTGTGCTGATTTGATGCAAATCTAACAGACAGCACGTAGCAGTTTAAAAGCAGAAGACTCTCTGCAATGTCTGATGATGTAAAATGCCCACATTGCTCTTGTTTGTTAGATCATGTGATTTTTTACCTAGGCGTTCTATGCCTGATAAAGGGGCCCTGCGTGCCTCCGAAACATTGCACTTCTTTTGAGATGTTCTCTTTCTACAGTAAAAGCTTTGGACAACATTTGAAGATCCATGGTGTGCTGGCAAATATATGTGCATAGGTCACATGAGGAGGCAGTTTATTTGTTCACAGCAGGAAAAAGAAATTAACCACTTCAGCCCCAGAAGGATCTACCCGCTCAATGACCAGGCCATTTTTTGCGATACGGCACTGCGTCGCTTTAACTGACAATTGCCCGGTCATGCGATGTTGTACACAAACAAAACTGATGTCCTTTTTTTCCCCCCCACAAATAGAGCTTTCTTTTGGTGGTATTTGATCACCTCTGCGGTTTTTCATTTTTTGTGATATAAACAAAAAAAGAGCGACAATTTAAAAATTAAAACTTTGTTTTTTACCTTTTGCTATAATAAATATCCCCCAAATTAAAACAAAAAACAAATGTATTTATCAGTTTAGGCCAATATGTATTCTTCTACATATTTTTGGTAAAAAAAATCGCAATAAGCGTATATTAATTGGTTTGCGAAAAATTTATAGCATCTACAAAATAGGGGATATATTTTTGGCATTTTTGTTATAAACTAGTAATGGCAGTTATCACCGATTTTTAGCGTGACTGCGACATTACGGCGGACAGATCGGACACATTTGCCACTTTTTTGGAACCATTGACCTTTACACAGCGATTAAAGCTAAAAATAGCCACTGATTACTGTATAAATGTCACTGGCAGGGAAGGGGGTTAACACTAGGGGGTGCTCAAGGCGTTAAGTGTTCCCTAGGGGGGAGGTGTTTCTAACTGTGGGGGGAGTGTAGTGACTAAGAGTAGAGAGAGATCATTGTTCCTGATTACTAGGAACAGCAGATCTCTCTCTACTTCCCTGACAGAACAGGGATCTGTCTGTTTACATTGACAGATCCACGTTCTGGCTCTGAAGTTACGATCGCTGGTTGCCGGCGGACATCGCGGCCGCCGGCCACGTGCACCAGCTCCTGCATCGCGCACGCCCCCTATAGCTCTTAAAGCCGCCGCCGTACACCTACGGTGATTCGTGCAGCCGTGCCAACTTGCCGCTGTATAATGACGGCGGCTGGTCGGCAAGGAGGTAAAATGTTTGTAACCCTAAAAAAAAAATAAAAAATCCTGTTCCCTTATAGCAGGATAAACGGCACAGTGCTTGTGCTGTCTAACCTGCCCCTCTGGAAACTGTAAAAAAAAACTTGCTGATCCTGGCAGTTTCTGCCCTCCACCTGTAAACAGACCATGGTTTATCGTGACTGCTGAGCCCTGACACACCGTGGCAAGTTTATGTGTCTGTCAGCCGCAGCCCTGCACACTGCTGTCAGTTCAGGAGTCTGTGTTCTCTGTCTCTGCCCCCCCCCCCCCCCAAATTTGCTGCCAGCTCCTCTCTATTAACTTACCATCCTGCACTGTGTAATTGTTTGTTAAAAACAAAGCTTTGAAATACAGTGAGTGAAATAAATATTTGACCCCTTCACAAAACCTTGGTTTTTGGTGGCAAAACCCTTGTTGGCAATCAGAGGTCAGACTTTTCTTGTAGTTGGCCACCATATTTGCACACATCTCAGGAGGGATTTTGTCCCACTCCTCTTTGCAGATCCTCTACAAGTCATTAAGGTTTTGAGGCTGACGTTTGGTAACTCGAACCTTCAGCTCCCTCCACATATTTTCTATGGGATTACATAGTTAGTCAGGTTGAAAAAAGACACAAGTCCATCCAGTTCAACCTTAAAAAAAAAAAAAAAATATCGTACAATCCCATATACCTAATTCTATACCCACAGTTGATCCAGAGGAAGGCAAAAAACCCCAGCAGAGCATGATCCAATTTGCTACAGCAGGGGAAAAAATTCCTTCCTGATCCCCGAGAGGCAATCGGATATTCCCCGGATCAACTTTACCTATAAATGTCAGTACCCAGTTATATTATGTACATTTTAAGAAAGAATCCAGGCCCTTCTTAAAGAAATCTACTGAGCTGGCCAGAACCACCTCTGCAGGGAGTCTATTCCACATTTTCACAGCTCTTACTGTGAAGAAACCTTTCCGTATTTGGAGGCGAAATCTCTTTTCCTCTAGACGCAAAGAGTGCCCCCTTGTCCTTTGTGTTGACCGTAAAGTGAATAACTCAACACCAAGTTCACTATATGGACCCCTTATATATTTGTACATGTTGATCATATCTCCCCTAATCTCCTCTTCTCAAGAGTGAATAAATTCAGTTCCTCTAATCTTTCCTCATAGCTGAGCTCCTCCATGCCTCTTATCAGTTTGGTTGCCCTTCTCTGCACTTTCTCCAGTTCCCTGATATCCTTTTTGAGAATTGGGGCCCAAAACTGAACTGCATATTCCAGATGAGGTCTTACTAATGATTTGAACAGGGGCAACATGATCTCTCTCTCTCTGGAGTCCATACCTCTCTTAATACAAGAAAGGACTTTGCTGGCTTTGGAAACCGCGGCTTGGCATTGCATGTTATTATTGAGCTTATGATCTACCAAAACCCCCAGATCCTTCTCCACTACGGATCCCCCCAGTTGTACTCCCCCTAGTATGTATGATGCATTCATATTCTTAGCCCCCAAGTGCATAATTTTACATTTATCAACATTAAACCTCATCTGCCACATAGTCGCCCAATTAGACAGAGCACCGAGGTCGGCTTGTAAATTAGCGACATCCTGTAAGGACGTTATCCCACTGCATAGCTTGGTGTCATCTGCAAAGACAGAAATGTCAGAAATGGCTAGGCCACTCCAGGACCTTAACCACTTCCCACCCGGCCTATAGCTGAATGACGGCCGGGCGGTGGTTCAGTTATCCTGACTGGACGTCATTTGACGTCCAGCAGGATAACAGCCGCCGCGCAACCGTGGGGGTGCGCATCGCGGCAATCGGTGGTGCGGTGTGTTAGTCTGACACAAAGCTACACCGATCTCGGTAAGGAGCCTCCAACGGAGGCTCTTTACCACGTGATCAGCCGTGTCCAGTCATGGCTGATCACGATTATAAACAGGAAGAGCCGTTGATCTGCTTTTCCTCACTTGAGGACGCGAGTAGAGGAGAGCCGATCGGCTGTTCGTCTGACAGGGGGAGTCTGTGGTGATTGTTTATCAGCGCAGCCCCGCCCCTCGGATGCCCGCCCAGGACCACCAGGATGCCGGAATGGACCACCAGGGATGGCCACCCCACTGGACCACTCGGTATGCCACCTAGACCACCAGGGAAATGAAATGCCAATCTGTGCCCAGGCAACTGCCAATCGGTGCCCATCCACAATGCCTGCCAGTGCCACAAGGGATGCCTATCAGTGCTATCTATCAGTGACGCATATCAGTGGCACTCATAAGTACCCATCAGTGCCGCCTACCAGTGCCCATCAGTGAAGGAGAAAACGTACTTATTTACAAAATTTTATAACGGAAACAAAAGAAAAACTTTTTTTTTTCAAAATGTTTTTTTTTTTTTATTTGTTTGGCAAAAAATAAAAACCGCAGAGGTAATCAAATACCATCAAAAGAAAGCTCTATTTGTGAAAACAAAATTATAAATAGTCTGTTTGGGTACCGTGTAGCAGGACCGCGCAATTGTCATTTAACCAGCGACGGCGCTGAAAGCTGAAAATTGGCTTGGGCAGGAAGGGGGGTAAGTGCATGGTATTGAAGTCATTGATGTGCTTCTTCTTGGGCCACTCTTTTGTTACCTTGGTCGTATGTTTTAGGTCATTGTCATGCTGGAAGACCCATCCATGACCCATTTTCAATAACCTGGCTGAGGGATGGAGGTTCTCACCCAAGATTTGATGGTACAAAGCCCCGTCCATCACCCCTTTGATGCGGGGAAATTATCCTGTCCCCTTAGCAGAAAAACACCCTCAAAGCATAATGTTTCCACCTCCATGTTTGATGGTAGGGATCGTGTTCTTGGGGTCATAGGCGGCATTTCTCCTCCTCCAAACACAGCGAGTTGAGTTGATACCAAAGAGTTCGATTTTGGTCTCTGACCACAACACTTTCACCCAGTTCTCCTCTGAATCATTCAGATGTTCATTAGCAAACTTCAGACTGGCCTCTACATGTGCTTTCTTAAGCTGGGGGAACTTGCGGGCGCTGAAGGATTTCAGTCCTTCACGGCGCAGTTGTTTTCTTTGTGACTATGGTCCCAGCTACCTTGAGATCATTGACAAGATTCTCCCGTGTAGTTCTGGGCTGATTCCACACCGTTCCCATGATCATTGAAACTCCACGAGGTGAGACCTTATATGGAGCCCCAGACCGAGGGAGAGTGACCGTTTTCTTTATCGTACACCACGGGACACAGAGCTAGTCATTACATAATGGGTTAAGGGTCACCAGCGGTGATTGGACACTGGCACAACCAATGGAAGACAGTTCCCCTCCATATAACCCCTCCCATCAGGGAAGTACCTCAGTTTTTTCGCCAGTGTCGAAAGGTGTTGGACGCGTTAGGAGGTGCTAAAGGAAAGCTCTACCAAAGAGACCCTCTGGGGGTAAAAGAGCTATGCTTTCGGATCCATCCAAGACGCCTACAAATGAGCTGAATCTGGATGGGATCCGGGCCTCATCCATGAGGCGTCGCCTGTAATGTCTCTCTTCGGAGGACTGGGCTCTAAGATCCAGCACTTTCGCTTTTTCGCTATAAAGTCCTGGTAAGAGTCTTGTACAAGGCCCAGGGGAGAGGTATCCTTTAAATAGGAACCCATATCCCTGAAGGTTGGCACACATAGCCCACCGTGAAGGGTGAAGTTTGGTATCTGTCTGAAATCTTTCAGCAGAAAAACCTGCGGCGTGGATAAGGTGAGATTAGAAGGTCCATAACTAGGTTGGGACCTTTTTCAAAAAGTGGATGTCTTCTTTTTTTCCACCACTGGGGGGAGTAAAGAGCTGAATATGCTCACCTCACTCTGTTCAGTGTCGGCTTCGGCGAAGTACACTGCTCGTCACCTCCGCTGCTGAGCTTGCTGGGGCACCCCGATCCTCCTTTCGGTGGCCGACCAGACACCTGCAGATGCAGGTAAGTGGGAACAAGGGCTGATGAGAGTCCTCGCTCACTATGGCCACCGCCATAGCGCTAAGGGCCGCGCGCGCCCGGGAGCGCGCTTTATCGGAGGGGGGGCGAAGGCGTGCGCGGGCACGTGGCGCGCGCAGGCACAGAAACGGCGCCAAATTTAAAAGACTGTCAGTGTGAGAAGCACTGCAGCAGCAAGCAAGCTCGTTAGTTCTCTTGTTCCTGGCAGAGAAACACAGCAGCTATACAGGGACGTAAGACTCCATGTGGTTGGATTGGGTACTTCCTAGAAGACATCCATGTTATGCATAGTTATGTGTTAAAAGTTGCATACTTAATGTATTTGCTAAACTGAACACGGTAGTATATGCATTTAGGTACCTTGTATTTTGTCTAAACAGTAAGCCTTCCAGGGGAAGTAATGCGGACAAAAAGAGATAAGAAAGCACCGCCGCCTGAGAGGAGGCTCTAGCTGTGCTGACTCGGTACCTTTCTCTCCTGTGTTGCTAAATGCACCTGTACAGGATGAGCCATTACCTCTGTCAGGTATGGCGGCTTCCCCAGTGAAGCCTGGGCCTGTATATGTCACTGAGGACACTTTATCAGCTGCCCTAAATAATCTGGAGGAAAAAATTGCTACCTTAATCGCTAAGTCCTCTAAAAAGGACAATAAGCGAAGCAGGTCTCTTCCAGTATTGGACCTCCCTTCAGAAGTACCTGAGGGAGGAGGATGAGGAGGAGGAGGCTACATCAGCAGAGGATGAGGAGCCAGATTTTAAGGTCACAGGTACAATGCTATAGCAGTGCATTTAAGTTAACCTCTGCGGAGGTAACGGAATTACCTGTCTCCTCCCTAGGGTCATTAAGATCCCTGCAAGGTGCATGCTCCTTCCCGGTTCATCCGTTACTAGAGGATCTAATATACGCAAACTGGCAACATCCAGATAAGCGTTTCTCACCTCCAAAAAGGTTTAACATTCTTTATCCTATGGGGGAAAATTTTTTTTTTTAAAGAAATGGAGCCTGCCTGCGGTAGATGCGGCTATTTCTTGTGTAAATAAAAACCTGACATGTCCGGTGGATAATGTACAAGGGTTTAAAAGATCCTTCTGAGAGGGGAAATCCTCCTTCCTTTTGGCCGGCTCAATTACCCAACCTGCAGTAGCAGCAGTCGGTATGTGTCAGGTCATCAGCCAACAGGTAAAGCAGGGGCTGAAGGAACTGCCTTCAGAGCAGGCTAGAAATTGGGAAAATTTGCCTAAAGCCTTATGCTTCACAGTGGATGCCATGAGAGATTCTATCATACAGGCATCACGCCTTACACTCCAGCTGGTACAGATGCGCAGAGTACTTTGGCTTAAGCATTGGTCAGCGGAAACCCCATGCAAAAAGCTGTTGGCAAGTTCCCGTTCCATGGCGAACGCCTATTTGGGGAAGATTTAGAAAAATATATACAGAAGATATCAAGTGGTAAAACGACTTTTACCTGAGAGAAAGAAAAACAAGAGACCTTGTTTTAAACGCTCTCTCTCCCCAGCTCCCGGGAAATCTGACTCCAACCAGTGGCGGCGGCCTGTTTTAGCCGCCCACAAAAGCCAAGGGGCAAGCTCAGAAGAACAAGAAGCCGTGGGGTGCAAGAGCTAATAAGCAAGCCCCCAAAACCTCTCAGTGAAGGGGCGCCCCCGCTCGACCGAGTGGGAGGAAGGCTTTGTCAGTTCTCAGCGACTTGGCGGTCAGAAATCCAGGACAATTGGGTGGTATCCACAATATCCTCAGGGTACAAACTGGAATTTCGAGAGATCCCATCTTCTCAATTCCGAGGTTCAAGACTCTCCAAGGATCCACAAAAAAGAGAATCCTTCAAAGGTTTGAATCACTTAATGGCTCAAGGGGTAGTTACAGACGTACCCCAAAAAGAGCGAGGTTCAGGTTTTTACTCAAACCTCTTTGTGATTCCAAAGCCAAATGGAGATGTCAGACCCATCCTGGATCTAAAATCCCTAAATCGGTTCCTGAACGTTCGCCATTTTCAAATGGAAACGATCCGATCCGTGGCCGCCACTTAAAAGGGCGGAGAATTCATGGCGCCCATAGATATCAAGGACGCACATTTACACATACCCATCCTCCCCGCTCACCAAAGATTCCTAAGGTTTGCGGTAGAAGATCGCCACTTTCAATTTGTGGCTCTGCCGTTTGGTGTAGCCACCGCGCCCATAGTATTCACAAAGGTGCTAGCTCCTCTGTTAGCAAACCTAAGAACACGGGGCATTGCGGTAACAGACTATCTGGACGATCTACTAGTAATAGATCAGTCAAAGGAGGGATTGGGTCACGCTGTACACACTACAGTAGGATACCTGGAGCATTTAGGATGGATTATAAATTTACAAAAATCCTCTCTCCAGGCCCAAAGAAGGATAGTGTACCTGGGCATGATCATAGATACAGCCCAAAACAGGGTATACCTGCCAGAACCGAAGATACAGTCTCTGAAAGACCTGATCCACAAGGTCAAAGCAAACAAGAGGCCGTCTATTCGCCTTTGCATGAGACTATTGGGAAAGATGGTAGCCTCCTTCGAGGCGGTCCCTTACGCCCAGTTTCATTCGAGACTACTTCAAGGCAATATTTTAGCTTCCTGGAACAGGAAGAGCCAAGCTCTGGATATACCCATGCGCCTGTCCTCACAAGTACGCCACAGCTTCGATTGGTGGCTAGAAGCCAGGAATTTACGCCTTCCTCCCAGTGGCCTGGAAGGTGGTATCTAGGGATGCCAGCCTATCGGGCTGGGGTGCAGTATTCGAGGAGGCTTCTACCCAGGGAACCTGGGCCAAGACTCAGGGGATCCTGCCCATCAATGTGCTAGAGATCCGGGCGGTATATCTAGCCCTCAAAACCTGGACATACAGGTTACAGGGCTACCCAGTTCGGGTTCAATCCGACAATGCTACTGCAGTAGCTTACATCAATCACCAAGGAGGCACCCGCAGTCGGGCAGCCCAAAGAGAGGTGAACCGGATCTTGGCATGGGCAGAAGAGCATGTACCTTGCCTTTCTGCAATCTTCATTCCACGGATAGAAAATTGGCAAGCAGACTACCTGAGTCGTCAGCAGCTGCTACCAGGAGAGTGGTCTCTTCACCCCGAGATCTTTCAGGCCATATGTCTGAGATGGGGAAACCCAGATGTAGACCTGCTAGCTGCCAGGTTCAACAAGAAATTGGACAACTTTGTGTCCAGAACGAGAGATCCTCTAGCCTACGGGACAGACGCTCTAATAATACAGACGCTCTAATAACTCCATGGAATCAGTTCTCACTGATCTATGCATTCCCTCCGATCCCTCTTCTACAAAGACTGCTTCGCAGGATCAAGGAGGAGGGAATACCAGTAATCCTAGTGGCCCCAAACTGGCCCAGGAGGCCTTGGTACGCCGAGATTGTAAAAATGGCGATAGGAAGGCCCTGGAAGTTTCCACTTCGACACGACCTGCTGTCACAGGGTCCAGTATTCCACCCTTCCTTACAAAGGCTAAAGTTGACGGCCTGGCTGCTGAGACCCACATTTTTAAAAAGAGAGGGGTCTCTGGTCCGGCTCTTTCTACGCTCATTAATGCTAGAAAGCCAGCCTCCAGACTCATCTATCATAGAGTCTGGAGAGCATACGTTTCCTGGTGTGAATCCAGATGTTGGAATCCTCAGAAATATGAAATAAGTAGGATTCTTGCTTTTTGCCAGTTAGGAGTGGATATGAAATTAGCCCTTAGCACCATCAAAGGGCAAATATCGGCTCTATCAGTCTTCTTTCAGAGACCATTGGCAACTCACTCCCTAGTTCGGACATTCATTAAGGGGGTACTGAGAATAAATCCTCCAGTTAGGACTCCCTTGTGTCCATGGGATTTGAATTTGGTATTGTCAGTGTTGCAAAAGCAACCTTTTGAACCTATTCGCCATATTCCTTTAATTATATTGAGTAGGAAGTTGGCCTTTCTGATTGCTGTAGCTTCTGCTAGGAGAGTATCAGAGCTAGCAGCTCTTTCTTGTAAAGAGCCTTATCTAATTTGTCACAAGGACAAAATCGTACTACGACCCCATCCGGCTTTTCTACCTAAGGTGGTGTCGGCTTTTCACTTGAATCAAGACATTGTTCTGCCTTCCTTTTTTTCCAAACCCGCGGACGGCGGGGGAAAAATTATTACACTCTCTAGATCTAGTGAGAGCGGTAAAGGTGTATCTGCAAGCAACCGCTCAGATACGTAAAACAGATGTTTTGTTTATTTTACCAGATGGACCCAAGAAGGGCCAAGCGGTATCAAAATCCACCATTTCCAGGTGGATTAGACAAGTAATTATTCAAGCTTATGGTTTAAAGAACAGGACTCCTCCTTTTCCTGTTAAGGCGCACTCTACCAGGGCGATAGGTGCTTCATGGGCAGTGCACCACCAGGCTTCGATGGCTCAGATCTGTAAAGCTGCAACTTGGTCTTCAGTCCATACATTTTCCAAATTCTATCAAATAGATGTGAAAGGACATGAGGATTCCGCCTTTGGGCGAAGTGTGCTGCAGGCAGCAGTATAGGGCTTCTGGTCCGCAAGCGGCCTGTTTTGATCTGTGTCTCCCCCCCTTCATATGAGCATTGCTCTGGGACGTCCCATTATGTAATGACTAGCTCTGTGTCCCGTGGTGTACGATAAAGAAAATAGGATTTTTATAACAGCTTACCTGTAAAATCCTTTTCTTGGAGTACACCACGGGACACAGAGGTCCCCCCCTTCTTATGGGAACCTTACTGCTTTGCTACAAAACTGAGGTACTTCCCTGATGGGAGGGGTTATATGGAGGGGAACTGTCTTCCATTGGTTGTGCCAGTGTCCAATCACCGCTGGTGACCCTTAACCCATTATGTAATGACTAGCTCTGTGTCCCGTGGTGTACTCCAAGAAAAGGATTTTACAGGTAAGCTGTTATAAAAATCCTATTATTTTGTGTTTCTTCCATTTGCGAATAATCGCACCAAATGTTGTCACCCTCTCGCCAAGCTGCTTGGCGATAGTCTTGTAGCCCATTCCAGCCTTGTGAAGGTCTAAAATCTTGTCCCTGACATCCATGGACAGCTCTTTGGTCTTGGCCATGGTGGTCCAGCTACAGGCATCATTCAGATATCATTATTTCCAGCCGGTGATTCTGTGTACGATAAGAATGATCATAGCGGCAGTTCCGCCACTTGATCGTTCTTATAGGCGACGGGAGGTGACGACCCCCCCTCCCGCCGTCATCCGGTGCTTCTCTGGGCTCTCTGGCCCATCGGGGACCCAGGGAAAGAATCGGCCGCCACCGGATGACAACCATAGAGATTTCCATCATCTGTTTGACCGTCGGAGGACCGGGCATGATATGACGTCACGCCCGGACCCCGGATGTAAACAAAGCCGCAATCATGGTTGGTAAGCATGAGATCTGTGAATTCGTTTTTTTCTGATGCTCATGCTTTCCAGCCTGGAGGAGAGATGTGGGGTCTTATTGACCCAGCATCTCTCCGTAAAGAGGACCTGTCACGATAGATTCCTATTACAAGGGATGTTTACATTCCTTGTAATAGGAATAAAGGTGATCAAAAAAAAAAATTCAATGTGAAAGAAAGTGTAAAAATAAATAAAGTAAAATGAAAAAAAACCTTTAAAACGCTCCCCTCCCCGTGTGCTCGCGCGTAGAAGTGAACACACACACGTAAGTCCCGCCCACATATGTAAACACCGTTCAAACCACACATGTGAGGTATTACTGTGTGCGTTAGAGCGCGAGCAACAATTCTAGCACTAGACCTCCTCTGCAACTGTAAACTGGTAACCTGTATAAAGCGTCGCCAATGGAAATTTTTAAGTACCGAAGTTTGGCGCAATTCCATGGCGTGACATGTTGGGCATCTTTTTACTCGGCGTAACATCATCTTTCACATTATACAAAAAAATTGGGCTAACTTTACTGTTTTTTGTTATTTTTTAAATCATGAAACTGTTTTTTTTTTTTTTTAAAGGTGTTTGAAAAATGATTGCGCAAATAACGTGCGGGATAAAAAGTTGCAATGACCGCCATTTTATTCCCTAGGGTGTCTGCTAAAAAAAAAACATATATAATGTTTGGGGGTTCTGAGAATTTTCTAGCAAAAAAATTATGATTTTGTATGAGAAGAGTGCCAGAATTGGCCCAGTATGGACGTGGTTAAAGAGGTATTTTGAGTCTTTTTACAAAGACTAAGAGGCTACAAAGTAAGAGGACAGGGTAGGGGGACACTGCTTGTGTCTTTAGTCATAATGATTTTACTGTGTTTTTTTTAAGTCTAAGCTCCGCCCACCACATTTAGTGATTGGAATTGAAATCCTTAAGGTGCTCAGTAAGCACCTAATGTTACTATGGAAACTGGAAATCTTGAATATTGATGACGGATAAAGACCGATAGGCCAGTCCAGAATGACTATTTTGCTTTTAGTGACTCTGGACAGATTTGTGTTTTCTCAGAGGCATTTTCGCATTTGCTTATTATTGATTTTTCCACTACATCAAGTGGAAGAGAATATTGCTGGATTACAGCTCCCTCTTTTCCTTTTAAAAACTAAGACTTGAGTGTATCAAGAATGCATTAAAAGTTCAACTCGGGGGTCAATTTAAGTTTAAAAAAGAAAAAAGTAGAAAAAAAAAAGCACTCAGGCTGTTGTTCTTGTCTTCAGTGCATTTGTCGCCCACAATACATTATTTTCATCACAAAATATTTTTACCCTGGAAGACTGAGGACATCCTGTAAGTGCTCGGCAGGGCTTTTTTTCAGCAGGAACGTGGGGGAACGCCGTTTCGGCACCTCCAGCACAGAATGTATGTAATAGCAAGGGGTTTGGTGTGCACTGGGGGATCTAATGTCACTGGTGGGGATCTGTTTTTGTGTGAGGGTTTACTGTTGGTGGTGGGAAATCTATTGTTGCTGAGGGGTCTTATGTTTCTGATAGCAATCTACTATTAAGGGAGAGGTCTATTAGTGTTGTATGCCGGAGGGTCTATTGATGCTGGCTGCTGGGAGATCAGTTGTTGCTGCTAGGGGGGAGGTCTGATGTTGCTGGGGTGGATCTTTTGTTATTGGGGTGGGGTCTATTGTTGTTGGGGGGCCTATTGTTTCTGGGGGAGTCTATTGTTGTGTGAGGAATCTATTGGTGCTGCGGGATCTATTGTTGCTGGCTCCAGGGGATCTATTTTTACTGCTTTTCTTGTTTTTAGACACAAACTAATGCCATACAAATTAATTCGAAACACAAAATGATACTTGGGGCAGTACTGGGGAGGTGGGTAGGGGGTGGAACCAAGGGACAGTGCTCAGAGGAGGGTAGGGCATAGAGACAAGGGGGACTTAGAAGAGGGGTAGTTCCTGTACCTATTCTCTGGGAAAAAAGGCCCTTGTGCTCGGTATCACAGGTACACATCCTTTGACAATAGCTCATAATCCCTTGTATGGTGCTCCACTGGGTGGTTACCCTAGACCCTGTGCCTGACAACTATGGGGGTCGTAAACTCATCGATTGCGGGTAGGTGAGGTGTAGACAGCAACCCTTCCTTGCCGACCCTCGGAACTTGGACAGGAGGGGCGGTGAGGGCACCATTTACTGGTACCGATCCCCTTTCCTCCTTTAGCTGCTGAAAGCCACCTCTCCTTTTTCTCTCCCACCAGCATTCAGCGGCTGCAGGAGGAAAGGGGATCAGTAGCGGTAAATGCCGCCCCTCCTGTCCCTGTTCCTCCTCTTTTTGGCTGCTTGGCTCCTTGTGTCCCCCTCTCCTCTACCTGCAGCGCTGCCTGCTTCTCTCCTCTCCTGGCGGCTGCTGCGGGGGATGTTTCAGGATGGAGAACATGGAAGAGGCTGGTAAATATCTCCTCGGTCCCTTTCTTTGTCTCAAAAGTGAGACATCAGGTGTCTGTTTAAACCCCTAATATTTCACCAAAGCCCCGCAACTTGTATCCTAAAAACAAAATTGGGAAAAAATATTGAAAAAAAATATTTAAAAATAAAAATTATAAAAAATAACTAAAATTGTAAAAAATAAATTAACAATAATAAAAAAAAAACTCCTGACACCGTCCACTGCCCTACTGACACCGTCCACTGCCCTACTGACACCAACCTCTGCCCTATCGACACCGTCCACACACTGTCCACTGCCCTACTGACTTACACTGTCCACTTTTAAGGTAGTTTAAGTTTGTTTTTAAAATGACACTTGTTTTATTAATTTTTTCTATTGCTTTAAAAAAAATTAGTGCTGAACCCCGGTGATCTGTGACCTCTTTCATGTTGTTCAGGTAGATCTCTGCCTCTCAAAGCTTGCCTACCTCTGTGAGAGTAGCCCGTCATCTTTTGTGGGTAGCTCTGGTGAACACTGGATGATTCCTTAGACCCTGTAGCTTGGCCCCCTTTAGGGTCTTCATTCAACCGGCAATACAGGACTACTACCTCTGTGACAGTAGCCTATCATCCCTGTTGGGTGCTCTAGTGAATACCAGGCAATTCCTTAAACCGTGACACTCAGCCCTCTTTAGGGCCTACATTCATTTGGCAACACAGAAGGTCCACTACTTTTGTGACCGTAGCCCATTATCCCTTGCAGCTTGCTCTGGTGAACACCAAGCAATTCTTTAGACCCTGCACCTCTGCCCTTTTTTGGGCCTATATTCGCCTGCCTTTTTGACAGTAGCCTATTTTCCCTTGCAGGGTGCTCTGGTGGGATACTGGACAATTCCTTAGACCCTGCACCTTGGCCCTCTTTAGGGCCTTCGTTCTCCTGGCGATTACAGATTGTCTGCTCCCTCTGTAACCGCAGCTCATCATCCCTTGAAGTTCCCTGGTAAATACTAGGTGATTCTTTAAACCAGGGGTCTCCAAACTTTCTAAACAAAGGGCTAACTAACTGCCCTTCGGGCTTTAGGGGTCCCAGACTGTGGCCAGTGGGAGTAGAAACATCCCCGGCATCAGTGTTCGTAAATTATATCCCATCATTGATTTTAGAGGGAAGAATAGTGCCTTATTATTTGTGTCAGTTGGAGGAATAGTGCCCCATTGATGGTGTCAGTGCGAGGAATAGTACCCCATTGATGGTGTCAGTTGGAGAAATAGTGTCTTATTGATGGTGTCAGTGGGAGGCATGGTGTCTCATGATTAGCGTCAGTTGGAGAAATAAAGACTCCTTGATGGTGTCAATGGGAAGAATGGTGCCTCATCATTGGTGTCAATGGGAAGAATGGTACTCCATCATTGGTGTCAGTTGGAGGAATAAAGCCCCATTGATTGTGTCAGTGGGAGGAATGGTGCCCCATCATTGGTGTCAGTGAGAGGAATGGTACCCCATCATTGATGTCCGTTGAAGGAATAGTGCCCCATGGCCTTGATCAAGGCAACCAAATGGGCGCATCTGGCCCTCGGGCCACAGTTTGGAGACAACTGTTTTAGATCCTAGGCCACAGCTCTCATTAGGGCCTACATTTTCCTGGTGACACAGATGGTCTACTACCTTTGTGACAGTAGCCCATCATCCTTTGCAGGATGCTCTGTTGAACACTTGATGATTCCTTAGACCCTGCACCTTGGCCCCCTTTAGGTTCTTCATGCACCTGGTGATACAGAAGGTCTACTACCTCTGTGACAGTAGCTCATCATTACTTGGAGTGCTTTGGTGGACACTAGGTGATTCCTTAAACCATGCACCTCAGCTTTCATTAGGGCCTACATTTTCCTGGAGACACAGAGGATCTACTACTTTTGTGACAGTAGCCCATCATCCTTTGCAGGATGCTCTGGTGAACACTGGATGATTCCTTAGACCCTGCACCTTGGTCCCTTTTCTTTCTCGTACATCACGGGACACAGAGCGACATAGTCATTACTAATGGGTTATATAGATACCGTCAGGTGCTGGCACTGGCAACTTCCAAAACCGGAAGTACCCTCCCCTATATAAGCCCCTCCCATCCGGGAGCACCTCAGTTTTTTGCCAGTGTCTAAGGTGTTGGCCAAGAAGAAACGTGTTTTTTACTGAGCTTGCGTACAGGTTCTTTTGGGCCTCAGTAAGCTATTCCGGATCCGACCAAAAAAGCTTCATAGCTAAACGGTCGGTACCCGGGCCTTGCAGAGAAGAGCAAGGTTTTGCCTGTAATGCTTCTCTTAGGAGAGCTGGACCCTGGGATCCAGAGCTCTGGTCATACCCACGACCAAGATGTTTTCTGTGCAGGGTGCTATACAGGTCCAGGGGAGTGGAATCCTTGGGAACCCGGTCCCTGAAGGTTTGATTACAATGCCTGCCGTGATAGGTGAAGTTTGGGCTTTTGTGGACCAAACAAAGTCCTGCGGCGGGGAACAGGTAAGTGGGGGCCCCCAAGAACTTGGTTCTATTGGGGGACCCCCAAGCCTAATTTGTCTTTCTGTCTGTTACCTAATGGTATTCCCGCAAAATTCTGTGCATGCCTGTAACTACTAAAAAAATTTAATAATTTTTAATGGTGGTCAAGAAAAAAAAAATAATAATTTTTTATATATATATATATATTTAATATATTAGACTGCGGTACCTGTGTTTGTCCACTAGAGGCCGCTGTGGAACGTTTCTTGTCATGTGGACTAGTTTCTTCTCATCAGAGCGAGTCCAGGCAGATGGTGAGTTCTCTTATGGGAAACTGCTTCCTCTGCCATGTTGCAATGCTCGTCCATCCCCCGGCCTGCGGCAAAGGGGCCCTGGCTCTTGTCCCTAGTTTCCATTTTCGAAATTAGCGCCGAAGGCGCACGTGGCCGCGCGCGTGCGCGTGCATGCGCCTCTATATATAGAGGTGAGCCGGGAAAGGGGGCGGAGCCTGGGGGATGACGCTCTGTGCGCGCCGCAGCGCTTCTGCGCATGTGCGGGCGTCCCAGCATGTTAAAAAACCACAATTTTGTGTGGTGAGCTGGCTATGAAGTACAGAGACAGAGCTGGCAACATTTAAAAAAGGCATACAGCAAGCGGTTGATACAGGCATCCCCTAGAAAGGCACATTAGTAGACACCAACTGTTTCTTATAGCAGCATTTATGCTAGACTATTGTCAGTAACTGGTGTATTTCGGCTGGAATACCTCAGCTTTGTGGCTTAGGAATATGCCGTCTAAAAACTCCGGGATTAGAAATTCCAGGAGGAATAGGGGGTCTCCATCGGGCTCTGAGGATCTTGGGCATGCTTCGGCTGCACCAGTCTCCCCTGAAGAATCAGAGGTTAGTGACCGTAGAGCACCCTCAGGAGTACCTGGTACTGTGGCTGTCCTCAGTTCACCTGCTCCTGTGTATGTAACAGAGGAGGTTTTTTCCTCAGCTCTGGGAGGGCTGGAAGAGAGATTGTCAGCATTGATCGCGGCTTCCCTGTCACAGGAGAAAAGCGCCCGATCTCCGTCTCCTCCCTCAGAGTGCCTGTTAACAGAGCAACAGTCCCATACAGGGATCGACCTACCTGAAGGGGATCAGGATGAGGTCGATTCGGTTGTAGAGGAATCAACAGTGGAAGAGCCGTTCTCAGCATCACAGGCTGAAAGGTTATGGGTTCAGTCCCTGACTAATATGGTCCGATCAGCATTTAAAATGCCCCTTGCGGAGCCATCATCCACTTCTGTCTCCTCGTTGGGGTCGCTAAAAGCTCCCCAGACTGTTTGTTCCTTTCCGATCCATCCTTTACTGGAAGGGCTCATTTACCAGGATTGGGAGCATCCTGACAAAATATTTACTCCCCCCAAGAGATTTCCGGTGGTCTATCCCATGGAGGATAAGTTCATCAGAAAATGGAGGGTCCCTACAGTGGACGCAGCCATCTCTTGTGTGAATAAATCACTGACATGTCCGGTGGATAATGTCCAAATGTTCAAGGACCCAATAGATAAAAAATTGGAGTCCTTATTAAAATCTGCTTTTTCTACAGCAGGATTGGTGACACAACCAGCAGTGGCAGCTATTGGGGTCTGCCAAGCAGTGAAGGATCAGTTGAAACAGGTCTTAAGGGACTTGCCAGATCAGCAGGCTCTTGCCCTAGCTGATCTACCTAGAGCCTTATGCTTTGCGGTGGACGCTATAAAGGATTCAATCCATCAGGCCTCCCGCCTTACGCTGTCTGTAGTACATATGCGCAGGCTTCTATGGCTCAAAAACTGGTCTGCTGAAGCTCCCTGTAAAAAATTGCTGGTCAGCTTCCCATTTCATGGTGAACGCTTATTCGGGGAAGACCTGGACAAATATATCCAGAGAAATTCCAGCGGTAAAAGTACACTTTTGCCGGTTAAAAATAGAGTTAGAGGTCCCTCTTTTAAGAGGCCTGCTTCTCCAGTCCCTAGGACATCGGCTGTGAAACAGTTCCGACGGCCTCCTCGGTCAAATCCCGGAGGTAAAAATCAGGGACAATTGCAGGGTAACAAGAAGCCCTGGAGCAGGAGAGGTACAAAACCTCCCCCAAAGTCAAATGCATGAAGGGTTGCCCCCACCCAATCGGGTGGGGGGAAGACTTCAGTTGTTCACAGACACCTGGCGGGACACGATCCGAGACAGATGGGTGCTCTCCGCAGTAAATCTGGGATACAAATTGGAGTTAAAAAACTCCCCTCCTTCCCGCTTTATAAGGTCAAACGTGCCAAGGGATCCCCAGAAGAGAGGATCCCTCCTGTTGGCACTAGAACAATTATTGCTCCAAGCAGTAATTATAGAGGTTCCCCTGGAAGAATGGGGGTTCGGGTTTTACTCAAACCTCTTTACAGTCCCGAAGCCAAACGGGGACGTGAGGCCCATATTAAATCTAAAAGGGCTAAACAAATTCCTACATATCAGGACTTTCCGGATGGAGTCGATCCGATCGGTAGCCACTGCCCTACAAGGGGAGGAATGGTTAGCCTCGATCGACATCAAAGATGCTTATTTGCACATTCCCATCTTTCCAGCCCACCAAAAATTTCTACGCTTTGCGGTAGAAGGGCGCCATTTTCAGTTCAAAGCCTTACCCTTCGGTCTGGCCACAGCACCAAGAGTGTTCACAAAAATTCTGGCCCCATTATTGGCCAATCTAAGAACACGAGGTGTAACGATAATGGCATATCTAGACGACTTGTTGCTGATAGACCACTCAGTGGAAAAACTAGAAGTGGTTGTTCACGAGACAATCAAGTATCTGGAATATCACGGTTGGATTATCAACCGAGACAAGTCAGCCCTAAAACCAGTCAAAAGTCTGGAATACTTGGGGCTAAGGCTGGATTCAGACCAGAGAAAAATTTTCTTGCCCCAAGAAAAGGGGTCGTCTTTGAGAGATTTGATCCACTTAGTGGGTTCAAAAAGACAGCCATCCATACGCCTGTGCATGAGGCTGCTGGGAAAAATGGTGGCATCATTCGAAGCAGTACCCTACGGTCAACTCCATTCAAGGAAGTTGCAAAGGGCCATACTGTCAGCCTGGAACAAAAAAGTTCAGGCTCTGGACTTACCAATGTCCTTGTCCCCTTCCGTTCGCAAGAGCCTCCGCTGGTGGTTGGTTCCCCAGAACCTGGAAAGAGGGAAATCCTTGAGTCCGATTTCCTGGAAGGTGGTCACTACAGATGCCAGCCTTATAGGCTGGGGAGCAGTACTGGAGCAATGGTCTCTCCAGGGCAGATGGTCGGATGCGGAAAAGGCCCTGCCCATCGATCTCTTAGAGATACGAGCAGCCCGGTATGCCCTAGTAGCATGGACATCCAAACTCCAAGGGTCCCCTGTCAGAATTCAATCCGACAATGCCACAGCAGTGGCATATATCAATCGTCAGGGGGGCACCAGGAGTCGTGCAGCCCAAAGGGAAGTAAATTACATCCTGAGATGGGCAGAAAGATATGTCCCAGCCATATCTGCGGTATTCATTCCAGGAGTGGAGAATTGGAAGGCGGACTTTCTAAGTCGCCAACAATTATGCCCAGGGGAATGGTCCCTTCATCCCGAGGTTTTCCGGACAATATGTCAGCGGTGGGGAACACCGGATGTAGATCTGCTAGCATCCAGATTCAACACAAAAGTGGACAGGTTTGTCTCTTGGACAAGGGATCCCCTAGCGTGCGGCTCGGATGCCCTAGTGTTCCCTTGGGATCAGTTCAAGCTGATATATGCATTCCCACCGCCACAATTGTTACCTCGATTACTCCGCAGAATCAGGGTAGAAAAGAAACCAGTGATTCTGGTGGCTCCAGCGTGGCCCCGAAGAGCATGGTACGCGGAGATTGTAAAAATGTCTGTGGGGAGTCCTTGGACCCTCCCACATCGTCCGGACCTGCTTTCGCAAGGACCGATATACCACCCTTCCTTACCAGCCCTAGGTTTGACGGCCTGGCTATTGAAGCCCACATTCTAAAAAAGAGAGGGCTCTCTAATGCTGTGGTATCTACCATGATCAATGCCAGGAAGCCGGTATCCAGGCAGATCTACTATAGAATCTGGAAGGCGTACATCGCCTGGTGTGAGGCCAAGAAATGGCATCCACGTAAATACGTAATAGGTAGGATTCTGGACTTCCTACAATGGGCTGTAGATAGGAAGCTTGCCTTGAGTACTATCAAGGGTCAGATTTCGGCCTTGTCAATATTATTTCAAAGGCCCTTGGCTTCGCATTCACTAGTCAAAGCCTTTATACAAGGAGTGATGCGTATTAGTCCTCCGGTTAATATTCCCATATGTCCATGGGATCTAAACTTGGTTCTGTCGGTTTTACAGAAACAACCATTTGAACCATTACAGCATATTTCCTTGGTGCTTCTCACCAGGAAATTGATTTTTCTAGTAGCCATTTGTTCGGCTAAAAGAGTGTCGGAATTAGCAGCTATGTCCTGTAAAGAGCCATATCTGGTTATCCATAAGGACAGAGTAGTGTTACGTCCTCATCCAGCCTTTCTTCCTAAGGAGGTTTCATTTGAACCAAGATGTGGTTCTTCCTTCTTTTTTCCCCAAACCTACTTCGGTAGAGGAAAAGTTATTGCATTCTTTGGATGTAGTAAGAGCAGTTAAAGCTTATCTAAAAGCCACTGCTCAGATTCGCAGAACGGATACTTTGTTTATTCTGCCGGAAGGCCCCAGAAAGGGTCAGGCAGCGTCAAAATCTACTTTAGCCAAGTGGATTCGACAGGTCATAATACAAGCCTATGGCTTGAGAAGGAGACCGCCTCCGTTCAAAGTTAGGGCGCACTCCACGAGAGCAATTGGAACTTCATGGGCAGTGCATCACCAGGCCTCCCTGGCTCAAATCTGTAAGGCCGCAACATGGTCTTCAGTTCACACGTTTACTAGGTTCTACCAGGTGGACGTTAGAAGTCAGGAGGATGTCGCCTTTGGGCGCAGTGTGTTGCAGGCCGCAAAAGATCCTCATGTCTGATAGCGCTCAGCTTATATATGGTGTATCCCCCCCCTCATTTGGCATTGCTTTAGGACATCCCATTAGTAATGACTATGTCGCTCTGTGTCCCGTGATGTACGAGAAAGAAAATAGGATTTTTATAACAGCTTACCTGTAAAATCCTTTTCTTGGAGTACATCACGGGACACAGAGCTCCCGCCCCTCTTTGGGGACACTTATTGCTTTGCTACAAAACTGAGGTGCTCCCGGATGGGAGGGGCTTATATAGGGGAGGGTACTTCCGGTTTTGGAAGTTGCCAGTGCCAGCAGCTGACGGTATCTATATAACCCATTAGTAATGACTATGTCGCTCTGTGTCCCGTGATGTACTCCAAGAAAAGGATTTTACAGGTAAGCTGTTATAAAAATCCTATTTTTAGAGTCTTCATTCACCTGGCGATACAGAAGGTCTATTACCTTTTTTGATATCAGCCCACTTACTGCAGAAAGCAAGGGCAACCTAAAAGAGAATTTAATGCCTTGTACACGGATTTTCCGATGGGAAAAAGTCAGACGGGCTCTTTTCATCGGAAATTCCGTCCGTGTGTATGCCCCATCTGACTTTTTTCTTTGGAAATTCCGACAGACTTGGATAGAGAATTTGTTCTCTTTTTTTTTCCGACGGGCAAAAAATTATATCGGAAAGCCGGTTCGTCTGGATGCAATTCCAACGGACTAAAAACCATGCATGCTCAGAATCAAGCAGAAGAGCCGAACTGCCTATTGAACTTCATTGATCTCGGCTCGTAGTACGTCACCGCGTTTTTGATGGTCGGATTTTAGTGTGAGCGTGTGTATGCAAGACAGCTTGAGCGTAATTCCGTCGGAACTCCGTCGGACAAACCGTCAGACTTTATTTCGATGGACAATCCGGTCGTGTGTACAGGGTATAACCCTCCCCACTCTATCCAATACTGAAAAAAGTTTTGAGTTTAGATACGCTCTAGTCAAAATTAAATTAAAAATGTATCTTTTAAAAATAAGCAGCCATCTAGGGGGGTATGCTTTAAAATAAACCATAACAACGAATCAGAAATCCGCTTTTCATTTTTCCGCTAACACTCTGTTATTACATAAACTAATTTGTCTTGCTTTATTGCTTCACGGAATATGATGGATAATGGTAATAAGACTGAGAGACTGCGCTTCCTGCAGACCATGATCTCTAAAGACTGAGCTGATTATCCCCAAGCTCGGTGCAATGTGCCACTATCGCAGGCTGTAGATGCCATCACAGGGATGCAGGGACGAGTCTCACGTTGCCTTAGTGATGTTGCTGTAACACAGTTGGCTGCCTCTCGCCGGGCTGCTGCTGGATTGTGCAAGTCATTAGCAAAGGAATGTGTTTTGTTTCTGAAGACTTGTTCACTTAGGGATAATACCACAGACACGGATCCCTCCTTGTGGATAATTGTCTGACGCGCCGAGAGACGCGGGGATCGTAATTTGCTCCTTGGAATCGTTTCATAAAGCAGTGACATCTGTATTATCACTGTGGTCTGTATCAGTCGTGGTCAACTTTCTCAAAACAAGTCCTCGAGTGTGGCCCCTGACTTCACCAAAGGGCCACACGATAATATTTAATGAAGGCAATGCTAAAGAAACCCAGCAGAACCAGCAATACGCTCAACAAGCAATGGTCTTGGACCACAGGCAATTTTACTAGAGCTAATCAGGGACTGCAGAAGATGGTCAGACTGTGAACATGCTATAGGCCACTTTCACACTGAGGCGCTTCTAAACTGCCAGTAAAAACACTGAGCGCTTTTGAAGAGCTTTCCATTCATTTCAATGGAGAGGGGAGTTTTTCACAGCCCTGCCTGCACACTGCCCCAGTGTGAAAGCATTTATTGATTTTAATGGAAATAAGTTTTCGTGAGCTTTTTAGGCGCTGTTTTTAGCGTGAAAGCGCCTGAAAAGCGCCTCAGTGTGAAAGTGGTCATAGGGCTTAAGCCTTGTACACACGGCCGGTTTTCTCGGCAAGAAAACTGCTGGGAGAGATTTTTGCTGAGAAAACCGGCCATGTGTATGGTTTCTCGACGAGAAAAATCGAGAACCTGCTCTCCATTTTCTCCTCGGGATTCTCGTCGGCCTGTTTCCCAAAGAGAAAAACGTGCGTGTGTATGCTTGCCTGTCTCCAGGTAAACCCGCGCATGCTCGATGAGACTTTGATGCATGCGCGGTAGCTTACAAGGGTAGTCTAGGGTGAGGCAAGATGGCGGCGAGGGCATCGAATGTGACGAGTGCATGCTCGTCGTAGTCGATGACGTCATCGCGTTCTTGCCATTCAAAAGAACGGCAGTTCTTTTGAATGTGCCGTGTGTACACTCAGCGAGCAAGAAAAGCTTGTCAGGAAAACCAAAGTTTTTTTTCCTGACGGGATTCCCGGCTGTGTGTACAGGGCTTCATTGAAGATTGGTGACATGCTTCAGGAAACACACAATATGAAGCTACTAGAGATCACTGCTACTACATCCCCTTTACAAATCGATGCTCCCACATTTGTGCTCAGAACAGCACCCTAAAATAATTACTTATTTCTCTCAGCAAGATCCCAGGGGAAAAAAAAATAAGAACAGACATTTTTTAAGAATGGATAGAACCCATTTTACAGACTATTCATCTTTATTAATTACAGGTCCTTTATATGGTGCAAACAATTTACACAGTTCTTTTATTGTTTGTTATTAACATTATTATATAGGATTTATATAGTGCAGTGCTTTACAAAATAAAGGGAGACAGTAGGGTTGCACCGACACCCATTTTGTAAGACTGAGTACAAGTACCGATACTTTTTCCCAAGTCCTCACCGATACCAAATACCTAAGTATTTTTAGTGTCATGCAACATTTTTTTTTTAGGGGCTAACTGCACAGATTTCACTTGCAAAAGACATCAGATTCACATCAGTTATTATGTGCATTTCCGTTTTTACAGCCTATTCACATGTGTGGGCCAGCCGCAGTGCGATTTGAAAAGTCCTGTGCGATTTCAGTCCAGTTCAGGTGCGATTTCTAATCTCATCCACTACAATTCGCATTGTAATTACACCTGAACCCAGGCTGTGAAATTGCAGTGAAATTGCACTGCAAAGCGGCCCGCACATATGTGAACTGCGTCTGAAGGTATCGGTTTTAGTATCTGAGCTTTTGCACAAATACAAATGCTTAGTATCGGCACCGATACCAGTATCCGCGCAACACTAGGAGACAGTACAGTTATGGTCCTTTCACACAGGCTTTTCTTCCTGTTTGGTTTTTCATCCATCCGTGTCCGTTCAGGAAGACTAAAATGGATGTAAAGGGATAAACGGTCCATTTTTTGCATCTATTTTTGAATTGGTTGTTAGAAACCAACCCCCACCGGCGTCCTAATAACCAGTGACTTATCCCTGCTGTCAGCAGCATGGATGACATTCCTCCCCCTGCATTGTAAGCAGCGTGAAATGCCAGACTTTTAAGCAGAACAATACTCACCCCAGCTCCAGCGATGCGGCGTCTCCGAGCTCCCCAACCAGCCGCTGACAACATTGGGCAGGTGGCTTCCGGGTCTCGATCGCTGGCCCCTGTCATTGGCCAGGCGGGAATGACATCACTCCTGCGCATGATTGGGAGTTCAGTCAGATTCAACATTGCTGAATTGGTACAGTGAGCTGCGCGTGCACGACTCCACTGTATAGAAGGAGGGAAGGCAGGTAGGTAGCTAACTTTAATGCAGAAGAGACAAAGCATGTCTTTTCTGCATTAGAAATCCCGCTTGTCTGCAAATTTTACTGCCTTAGTCTAAAGTTCCACTATTGACAGCTCCTGAAATGCCCCAATTTTCAATGGTTCAGGGAGTAGACACACTCTGCCCTCTCCTCCTGTGAACAGCAACCTGCAGATGGGGTAAAGGGGTACTGTGTGTGTCTAGGCAAATATACAGTGTGTGTGTGTATGTATATGTGTGTATAATATTTAATATATATATAAATTATACATACATACATACATACATACATACATACATACATACATACATACATAGTATGTGCAAATACTAAATTGCAGAAAGTCAGTGTTTGATTAGGTGCCTCTGTAGGCTCCAACTGTGCTGCCTTCTTTACACTAGAACTTTGCATGCTTATTTGAATGAAACTCGTATACACAACATACCGGTAAACAGTTATCCTATAGTCATATTATAAAAGGAATATAGAAAGTAAATGCCATTTTAGTTTCCCCCTGTTCAGGTTGAATTAGAGATGTATTGGGCTAAATAATAAGAGAATGTAAAAAAATAGAGGGTGGGTATAGCTAAATATATTTTGTGTATTTTGAAAAAAAAACTGTGAAATACATTTTTTCCACCTGGACTTCAACATGACTGCTATGGGGTTTTTCTTTTTCGTACATCACGGGACACAGAGCGACTTAGTCATTACTAATGGGTTATATAGTTTACCTTCAGGTGCTGGCACTGGCAACTTCCAAACCGGAAGTACCCTCCCCTATATAAGCCCCTCCCATCCGGGAGCACCTCAGTTTTTTGCCAGTGTCTAAGGTGTTGGCCAAAGAGTAACATGTGTTTTCCTGGGCTTGCGTACAGGTTCTTTTACGGGCCTTAGTAAGCTGTTCCGGATCCCACCAAAAAAGCTTCATAGCTAAACGGTCGGTACCCGGGCCTTGCAACAGAAGAGCAAGGTTTTGCCTGTAATGCCTCTCTTAGGAGGGCTGGACCCTGGGATCCAGAGCTCTGGTCATACCCACGACCAAGATGTTTTCTGTGCAGGGTGCTATACAGGTCCAGGGGAGTGGAATCCTTGGGAACCCGGTCCCTGAAGGTTTAATTACAATGCCTGCCGTGATAGGTGAAGTTTGGGCTTCTGTGGACCAAACAGAGTCCTGCGGCGGGGAACAGGTAAGTGGGGGCCCCCAGGAACTTGGTTCTATTGGGGGACCCCCAAGCCTAATTTGTCTTTCTGTCTGTTACCTAACGGTATTCCCGCTAATATCTGTGTATGCCTGTAACTACTGAAAAATGTAAAATTTTAATAGTAGTCAAGAAAAAAAAAAAAAAAGAGGACCGCGGTACCTGTGTTAAACCACTAGAGGCCGCTGTGGTCCATTTTTTCTTGTCATGTGGATCTTTGGTTTTCTCAAGTCAAAAGATCCAGGCAGTTGGTAAGTTCTCTGTGGGAATCCACTTCCTCTGCCCTGTTGCTGCGCTCATCCACCGCACAGGCCCTCCGGCAAAAAGGGCCCTGGCTCCTAGTCCCTGTTTGGTTTTCGAAAAGGGCGCCAATGGCGCGCGGGCGCGTGCACGCGCCTCCTATGAAAAAAAAGGGGCGGGGCGGGTGGATGACGCTCGATGCGTGCCGCGGCGCTTCTGCGCATGTGCAGGCGTCCCAGCTTGTATAAAAGACACAGTACAAGTGTCAGCTGGATGCAAACAGAGCTAGCAACAAAACGGTGGCACACAGAGGCGGTTGATGCAGGCATCCCCATAGAAAGGCACTTTAGTGGACACCAGCTGGTATATAGCAGCAACTGTGTTAGACTATTACCAGCAAAATTGGTGTATGACGACGGGAATACCTCAGCTTTGTGCTTAAAGGATATGTCGTCCAGATGCTCCGGAAATAAGTCTTCCAGGAAGCCAAAGGGGTCTCCATCGGGCTCTGAGGATATTGGGCATGCTTGTACTGCACCAATCTCCCCTGAAAATTCAGAGGTTAGTAGCCGTAGGAACCCGCAGGAGTGCCTGGTGCTGCGGCTGTCCCCAGTCCACCTGCTCCTGTATATATAACAGAGGAGGTTTTATCCTCAACTCTGGGAGGATTGGGAGAGAGATTAACAGCATTGATCGCTGCTTCCCTGTCACAGGGAAAGCGCGTCCGATCTCCGTCTCCTCCTTCAGAGTGCCTGTTAGTGGAGGAACAGCCCCACACAGAGATCGACCTACCTGAAGGGGATCAGGATGAGGTTGATTCAGTTATGGAGGAATCAACAGTGGAAGAACCTTTCTCAGCATCTCAGGCTGAAAGACTAACCTGGTCCGATCAGCATTTAAAATGCCTCTGGCGGAACCATCAACCACTACGGTTTCCTCGCTGGGGTCGCTAAAAGCTCCCCAGGCTGTCTGTTCCTTCCCAATCCACCCTTTATTAGAAGGGCTTATTTACCAGGATTGGGAGCATCCTGATAAAATATTTACTCCCCCCAAGAGATTTCCGGTGATCTATCCCATGGAGGATAAGTTCATAAAAAAATGGAGGGTCCCTACAGTGGACGCAGCCATCTCTTCTGTGAACAAATCACTGACATGTCCAGTAGATAATGTTCCAATGTTCAAAGACCCAATAGATAAAAAATTGGAGTCTTTACTAAAATCTGCTTTCTCTACAGCAAGCATGGTGACACAACCTGCGGTAGCAGCGATTGGAGTCTGCCAAGCGGTGAAAGATCAGTTGAAACAAGTCTTAAGGGACTTACCAGATCAGCAGGCTCTTGCCCTAGCTGACCTGCCTAGAGCCTTGTGTTTTGCGGTGGACGCCATAAAGGATACAATCCAACAGGCCTCCCGCTTTACGCTGTCTGTAGTACATATGCGTAGGCTTCTATGGCTCAAAAACTGGTCTGCTGAAGCTCCCTGTAAGAAATTGCTGGTTAGCTTCCCATTTCATGGAGAACGCTTATTTGGAGAAGATCTGGACAAATATATCCAGAAAATTTCTGCCGGTAAAAGTTCACTCTTACCGGTTAAGAACAAAAGTAGAAGTCCTTCTTTTAAGAGGCCTACTTCTCCAGTCCCTGGCACATCGGCTGTGAAACAGTTCCGACGGCCTCCGCGGTCAAATTCAGGGGGCAGAAATCAGGGACAATCACAGGGTAACAAGAAACCCTGGATCAAGAGAGGTACAAAACCTCCCCCCAAGTCATGAAGCGTTGCCCCCACTCAATCGGGTGGGGGGAAGACTTCAGTTGTTCACAGAGACCTGGCGGGACACCATCAGAGACAGATGGGTGCTCTCTGCAGTAAGTCTGGGATACAAGCTGGAGTTAAAAGACACTCCTCCTGCCCAATTTATGAGGACAAACGTGCCAAGAGATCCCCAGAAGAGAGGATCCCTCCTTCTGGCACTAGAACAACTATTGCTCCAAGGTGTAATCATGAAGGTTCCCCTGGAAGAAAGCGGATTCTTGTTTTACTCGAACCTTTTCACAGTCCCCAAACCAAATGGGGACGTGAGGCCCATATTAAATCTAAAAGGGCTAAACAAGTTCCTAAATATCAGGACTTTTCGGATGGAGTCGATCCGATCGGTGGCCACCGCCCTACAAGGGCAGGAATGGTTAGCCTCGATCGACATAAGGGATGCTTATCTGCATATTCCCATCTTTCCGGCCCACCAGAAATTTCTACGCTTTGCAATAGAAGGGCGCCATTTTCAGTTCAGAGCCTTACCTTTCGGTCTGGCCACAGCACCACGAGTGTTCACAAAAATTCTGGCCCCACTATTGGCCAATCTAAGAACACAAGGTGTAACGATAATGGCATATCTAGACGACCTGCTACTAATAGACCACTCAGTGGAAAAGCTGGAAGTAGCTATTCACAAGACAATCAAGTATCTGGAATATCACGGTTGGATTATCAACCGGGACAAGTCAGCTCTAAGACCAGTCAAAAGTCTGGAATACTTAGGGCTAAGGCTGGATTCAAATCAGAGAAAGATTTTCTTACCTCCAGAGAAGGTGTCGTCTTTAAAAGATTTGACCCACTTAGTGGGTACAAAAAGAAAACCATCCATACGCCTGTGCATGAGGCTGCTGGGAAAAATGGTGGCTTCATTCGAAGCAGTACCCTACGGTCAATTCCATTCAAGGAATTTGCAAAGGGCCATACTGTCAGCCTGGAACAAAAAAGTTCAGGCTTTAGACTTACCAATGTCCCTGTCCCCTTCCGTTCGCAAGAGCCTCCATTGGTGGTTGGTGCCCCAGAATCTGGAAAAAGGGAAACCCTTCAGTCCGGTTTCTTGGAAGGTGGTCACTACAGATGCCAGCCTCATAGGCTGGGGGGCAGTACTGGAGCAATGGTCTCTCCAGGGCAAGTGGTCAGAAGCAGAGAAGGCCCTGCCCATCAATCTCTTAGAGATACGAGCAGCCCGGTATGCCCTAGTAGCATGGACATCCAAACTCCAAGGGTCCCCTGTCAGAATTCAATCAGACAATGCCACAGCAGTGGCATATATCAATCACCAGGGTGGCACCAGGAGTCGTGCAGCCCAGAGGGAAGCGAATTGCATCCCGGAATGGGCAGAAAGATATGTCCCAGCCATATCCGCGGTTTTCATCCCAGGAGTGGAAAATTGGAAAGCGGACTTTTTAAGTCGCCAGCAATTATGCCCGGGGGAATGGTCTCTTCACCCCGAGGTTTTCCAGGCAATATGCCAGCGGTGGGGAACACCGGATGTAGATCTGCTAGCATCCAGATTCAACGCAAAGGTGGACAGATTTGTGTCTCGCACAAGGGATCCCCTAGCTTGCGGCTCGGATGCCCTAGTGTTCCCTTGGGATCAGTTCAAGCTGATATATGCATTCCCACCGCCACAATTGTTACTGCGATTAATCCGCAGAATCAGGGTAGAAAAGAAACCAGTGATTCTGGTGGCCCCGAAGGGCATGGTACGCGGAGATTGTAAAAATGTCAGTGAGGAGTCCTTGGACCCTCCCACATCGTCCGGACCTGCTGTCGCAAGGACCGATATACCACCCTTCCTTACCAGCCCTAGGTTTGACGGCCTGGCTATTGAAGCCCACATTCTGAAAAAGAGAGGGCTCGCTAATCCTGTGGTATCTACCATGATCAATGCCAGGAAGCCGGTATCCAGGCAGATCTATTATAGGATCTGGAAGGCGTACATTACATGGTGTGAGACCAAGAAATGGCATCCACGTAAGTACGTAATAGGTAGGATTTTGGACTTCCTACAGTGGGCTGTAGATAGGAAGCTGGCCTTGAGTACTATCAAGGGTCAGATTTCGGCCTTGTCAATATTTTTTCAAAGGCCCTTGGCTTCGCATTCACTAGTCAAAGCTTTCATACAAGGAGTGATGCATATTAGCCCTCCGGTTAGTATTCCCATATGTCCATGGGACTTAAACCTGGTTCTGTCGGTTCTACAGAAACAACCGTTTGAACCATTGCAACACATTTCCTTGGTTCTTCTCACCAGGAAATTGATTTTCTTAGTAGCCATTTGTTCGGCTAAAAGAGTATCGGAATTAGCCGCCTTGTCCTGTAAGGAGCCATATCTGGTTGTCCATAAGGACAGAGTAGTATTACGTCCTCATCCAGCCTTTCTTCCTAAGGTGGTATCGAGGTTCCATTTGAACCAAGATGTGGTTCTTCCTTCTTTTTTCCCCAAACCTAGCTCGGTAGAGGAAAAGTTATTGCATTCTTTGGATGTAGTAAGAGCAGTTAAAGCTTATCTAAAAGCCACTGCTCAGATTCGCAGAACGGATACTTTGTTTATTCTGCCGGAAGGCCCCAGAAAGGGTCAGGCAGCATCAAAATCTACTTTAGCCAAGTGGATTCGACAGGTCATAATACAAGCCTATGGCTTGAGAAAGAGACCGCCTCCATTCAAAGTTAGGGCGCACTCCACAAGAGCAGTTGGAACTTCATGGGCAGTGCATCACCAGGCCTCCCTGGCTCAAATCTGTAAGGCCGCAACATGGTCTTCAGTACACACGTTTACTAGATTCTACCAGGTAGACGTTAGAAGTCAGGAGGATGTCGCCTTTGGGCGCAGTGTGTTGCAGGCCGCAAAAGATCCTCATGCCTGATGGCGCCCAGCTTATGTATCCCTCCCCTCATTTGGCATTGCTTTGGGACGTCCCATTAGTAATGACTAAGTCGCTCTGTGTCCCGTGATGTACGAAAAAGAAAAAGGGATTTTTATAACAGCTTACCTGTAAAATCCTTTTCTTGGAGTACATCACGGGACACAGAGCTCCCACCCCTCTTTTTGGGACACTTATTGCTTTGCTGCAAAACTGAGGTGCTCCCGGATGGGAGGGGCTTATATAGGGGAGGGTACTTCCGGTTTGGAAGTTGCCAGTGCCAGCACCTGAAGGTAAACTATATAACCCATTAGTAATGACTAAGTCGCTCTGTGTTCCGTGATGTACTCCAAGAAAAGGATTTTACAGGTAAGCTGTTATAAAAATCCCTTTTTTATGTTCGTGGCGGCAACAGCCAAAAAATTCGCCCATCAGTATGGCGACAACGACCTGCCTATGAATGGTCTAGCTGCCCTTAAGCTCAATATTTGCTTATAGCATCATTTCAGGCCACCATAAATGATTAGATGCAGCAAAGAGACAGCCCTTCCCTTTCCCATGTGACCATCCTCATGCTGTGTTTGATGGGATCAACTCCCAGAAATAAAAATGCTCTCTTGCAGTGGGGCTGCCACCGCATTTGGGGTGGACTGTTCCTCAGTGTCTTCAGATCCAAGGCAGGGCTATGGATCGGTTAAGTAAAAGGGCATTTTGTGATCCCCTAGATGTAAACGTGCATTTTACCCTTGTAAGGAGGATGTTTACAGTTCACCTTTTAAAGTGTCTGAAAGTTCACTCACTCAACTTGCCCCTCCCATGTTTTTCCCCCCTCTTACCTGTTTCCCTTTGGTTTTCTTGAAAACACATACTCTCATGCACAGCAAAAAAAAACAATGTTGTCCCAATGTAGTAAGTTATTTGTATGCCAAACTACGGGCTTGTGCTGCCATCTTGGACCTCTTTAGCTGGTTGCCTCTTCTAGGTGCAGACAGCCAGCTCTGATCAACACACACCAGGCCTGTCTCCTACCCCACCCACCAGACCACCCACCGGCTTCCTGCTCTGTGTGCCGACTCTGAAGCCTCCTGGGAGATGTGATGTAAGTATCCCAGGAGGCTGTAGGACCAGTAACATATTGTTCTAGGCTAGGCCAGAATGGCGGTGGGGGTAGGACCAAAAATAAAGTAAAAAAAAAACAAAATAGTAAAAAAAATGACTGCAGTCCTACTTGGGAGTGTGGGTGTTAAAATGGAACTGAGGTAGATCCCTTTCACATGGGGCAGACTCCATTTTGATCAGAGCAGATTGGGTGGATGACAGGTCTGTGTCTGCTCCAGTTTTTTATGCAGAGCAGACACAGACAGAGCCCACTCTGCTCTATGGGCGGCCTGGTGTAAATGGACTCCACTGTTCATTTGCACCCAACTAACTCCGATCCACCTACATGGAGGAGGATGGATCCCCTTCTATTTGTTTTTAGTGGACCAGATTGGATGGAAGGGGCACAACTCCATTTACAACTGCCGGTCCATTGGAGTAAATGGACCATTCGATCAGGTCCCCCTGAAAACCTGACAGGTGGACCTGATCGTAATGGTTATGTGAAAGGGGCCTTCTGTGGAATCCACTGCAGAGGGGATACTGGGAATGTGCTACCAATTTTCTCTGTCCCTGCTTTCTGTATCAGGAAATTCAAACTTCCAAGGGTGATCTGCATGCCAGGTTTGTTCATCCTTTGATCACCCTTGAATTGGAGTGTAGCTCGGCACATGACTTGACAGATATTTGCCAGGTTCTATGGTAGCTGGTTCTGGCTTTACACTCTTTTCAACACATTCTTTGTAATGTACAGTAAAGACTAGGTTTGAACCAGTTTGGCGTGGAGAAACCGAAGTAGCGTGGACAGCCCTGACCTCAACCCTACTGAACACCTTTGGGATGAATTGGAGCACTGAACACTAGTTCTTCTCATCCAATATCAGTACCTGACCTCCCAAATACACTTTTTTTTTTAAATGGGATCAAATTCCTACAAATACATTCCAGAATCTTATAGGAAGCATTCCCAGAAGAGTGGAGACTCTTAAGACTCTTTTACACTTGCTTCAGAATGTGGCATTGGACACATTTTTTTTAAAGCACTCTGGGGCTTTTATTTAGCTTTAGCTTCACTTTGTTTTGGAGGTATTGCTGGTATGAGATATCCCAGGCTGCACTGGGAAACCAACAAGAACCAGAAAGACATGAGTACCAGTCACTCCCGGTTCATGTGTATATATTCTGCAAGTGTCTGATGCAGACATCACATCTGATGTGCAGCATAGAGCAGCAGGAAGGTAAGTGGGGTCCAGACTGGAGTGAAGCAACTAGCAGACGGCACATGCGGTGTGCAATATGAAAACGCTATGAGTGGGGACTGGGAAGAGAGAGAGACAACTGAGCAGAGGATCAGCAGAGCTTGGGGACCGGAGCAGGATAAACTAGCAGATGTCACATAGGGTGAGCAGCGTGGGAGCAATATAGCAGGAGGTGAGCAGGGACCGGAGAGAGAGGAGGATCAGCAAACCAGAGGATCATCAGAGATGGGGGATCGGCAGAGCTGGGGGTTACTACAGAGTGGGGCATCAGCAGAGCTGGGGGTACTACTGAGCAGGGGATCTGCTAAACAAGAGTACTAATAAGCTGGGGACTTGCCAAATGAGGGTACAAATGAGCTGGGGATCTGCTGAACAGGGGTACTAATGAGCTGGAGATCTGCTGAACAGGGGTACTAATGAGCTGGGGATCTGCTGAACAGGGGTACTAATGAATCAAAAATAAACTGCGCTAAAATCAAAATGTAAAAATATGATGAAGAAAGTCTATATGCATAAAAAGCAAGTAAGTCCATATAGTGACGTGATATCCGAAGGATCCCTTAATCGTGGATAATTTCACCAAGAAATCGTGACCGTTCAGAGAAACACCTCCACCTCATTAAAGGGCTGCTTACCACCTCCTAAGGCCTCCTATTACGGGAGGTCTAAGACACTTGTGGTTATATACCCAGCCAGGGCCTTTAATCATCCAGAGAGATTGCACTATTAAGCCTCCACCGCCCAATTGACCTGATCACAGAGGGGCTCCAAGAAAAGATAAAGCCCTCATAGAGTAAAATCTTAAGGTTTATTTAGGTAAAAAAAAAATGTTACACTTGCATCAATAGAAAGTAAAACTCGCAGGTAAAAAAACAAGCTGGCCGGCTCAAAATGCAGCCCGTGGTCCGGCAGCACGTAGCCCCTCCCTACGCATTTTGTCACAGATAATGTCGCCCGGGTACTAATGAGCAGGGGATCTGCTGAATGGGGGTACTAATGAGCAGGGGATCTGCTGAATGGGGGTACTAATGAGCTGGGATTGTACTCAGCTCCTTTAGAACAAATAAAAAATCAACACACAGGGCATTTGCCAAGCTTTATTAAAGCGGTAGTAAACTGCTGGATGTTTTTTGTTTACCTTTCAGGTTTAAAAAACAAAAAAAAATGTCATAATGTGCTAGTATTATTAGCACATTATACAAAACTTAACTGGAAACGAAGCCTTCCAGCAGCGCGCTGTCACCGCTGAAGGCGCTTCCATCTTCACCCGATGTTACCGCTGAAGGCGCTTCCATCTTCACCCGATGTTACCGCTGAAGGCGCTTCCATCTTCACCCGATGTTACCGCTGAAGGCGCTTCCATCTTCACCCGATGTTACCGCTGAAGGCGCTTCCATCTTCACCCAGTCTTCCTTCTGGGTTCGTGGACTCACGGTTGTGTGAGTGTCCGGAGCCGCAATGACGTCACTCCCGCACGCATGCCGCTGTTTATGTCACAGGACTCTGAAGGAACGTTAAGGGTATGCCGTTACTTCAGAGCGCGAATGCGTCGGTGACGTCACTGGCTGCATGTACAGTAAATATCTCCTAAACGGTGCATGTTTAGCAGATATTTACAGTACCTATAGATGAGCCTCATTACGGGCTTTCCTTTGGGTAAAATTCATGCATGGGAGTTTACTCCCATTTTTAAAGCTTCAAAAAAGCATTGAACCATCAAAAACACCCCCAAAAAAAAGCACGTTGAAGCGGTAGGCGCTTTTAATGCGTGTTAAAGTCGTAACAAGTGTAAATGAGCCCTTATGGCTGCAAAGGGTGACAACTGTATACTGGGGGCCATGGTTTTGTGGTTTTGGAATGGGTTGTCCAACAAGCTCATATAGGTCTGATGCTCAGATTTTCACAAAGTTGTTCCCTAATTGCCCACATTGAGGTTGAGGGCTTGTTCCTTAGTTACACTATATTACCAAAAGTATTGGGACGCCTGCCTTTACATGAACTTTAATCGTATCCCAGTCTTAGTCCATAGGGTTCAATATTGAGTTGTCCCACCCTTTGCAGCTATAACAGCTTCAACTCTTCTGGGAAGGCCGTCCACAAGGTTTAGGAGTGTGTCTATGGGAATGTTTGACCATTCTTCCAGAAGCGCATTTGTGAGGTCAGGCACTGATGTGGACGAGAAGGCCTGGCTCACAGTCTGTGCTCTAATTCATCCCAAAGGTGTTCTATCTGGTTGAGGTCAGGACTCTGTGCAGGCCAGTCAAGTTCCTCCACCCCAAACTCACTCATCCATGTCTTTATGGACCTTGCTTTGTGCACTGGTCCAAATCATTTGGTGGAGGGGTGATTATGATGGGGGGTTGTTTTTCAGGGGTTGGGTTTGGCCCCTTAGTTCCAGTGAAGGGAACTCTTAAGGCGTCAGCATACCAAGACATTTTGGACAATTTCATGCTCCCAACTTTGTGGGAACAGTTTGGGGATGACTCCGTCCTGTTCTAACATGACTGCGCACCAGTGCACAAATCAAGGTCCATAAAGACATGGATGAGCAAGTTTGGGGTAAAGGAACTTGACTGGCCTGCACAGAGTCCTGACCTCAACCAGATAGAACACCTTTGGGATGAATTAGAGTGGAGACTGTAAGCCAGGCCATTAAAGCTCATGTCGGCCAATACGTTTGGTAATATAGTGCAGGTACGATGATCAGATGTCTACAAAGTTGTACGCTAATTTCCCACATTGAGGTTGAGGGCTTGCCTTTACATATTTTGTGCTAAAAAGCATCTCGCGCCCATTGCAGAAAGTTGGCCGTTGTAGAGATGATATACCTGCTCTCTGTATTTCCCTGAAGATAGAAAAATAAAATATCTCCTATAAATTTCCCTCTGCACAAATCAGGATGGCATTGTGGTTCCGTGTGCTGTGGTTACACATAAATATGCGATTATACAAAGCCGGGCAGACACGCTCGTTGTAACTAGCGGCTTCGTTGGCTGATAAATAGCCCTGATCTGCGGTGCTGAGAAGGTTACTCCGGGTACCGTTTATATTCCGACACCGCAGGAATCCGTCTTTTCTGGAGAGAACGGCGCTCTGGCGTTTGCGATAATTTATGACTCGCCTGCAAACGTAGTTCGTCTGAAGAGAAAACGAATTAATCTCCAAAATAGAAACAATTAGGTGAGTGGTAATACCTTGGGCGTGAGATGTAGCTAATTTGCGCTTTCTGTTGGGTATATTTAACTTGAAAGAATAACAACAAATCCTCTCTGTACAGTGTAATGAGCAGTTTGTAAATCATTTTGCTAGGAGATTTGCACATATAATTACAGGAGAACTCCAGACACGGCACCAAATTCCGTCATGAATATGCAAAGCGATAAGCTGTTTATCTGTTTCTGCTTTGTGGTTTTTGATGTTCTGTTTGAAAGAAAAAAAAAAATAATGTTCCAGGAATTGTTTGACCTGTATCAGGAAATGAAACCCGTCTTTAGTCTACTTCCTGTTCTGCCTGTACATATCATTCTATTAAGAAATAAATTCAATTCTAGTTGTACTTAAAGCGGTATTAAACCCAAAACCAAAAGGGGGGCACCTTTGAAAAGCCGCATTGTCAGTCTGGGGGGTGTTGGATGTACAATCAGATTTAAATACACTAACAAACTGAAGCCAAACTCCAGCTAACACTTTATAAACAGTTATCCGGCACGGGCTCTGAAGGTCCGGCACTGTAAGCCGGACCTTCAGAGTGTATGCGCTGATGATGTCATCGGCTGTATGCACTCTCAATACCTCCTAAACGGTGCAAGTTTAGGAGATATTCACAGTGCCTACAGGTAAGCTTTGTTATAGGCTTACCTGTAGGTACAAGTGGTGTAATAGAGTTTACAACCACTTTAACTTGGATCCAGTGCAGGTGCAGACATAGTAAATCTGGTGCAGCTCTGCAAAGTAACCAATCAGCTTTCTGGTTTTATTGCCAAAGCTTAATTTAACAACCTGAAGTCAGAAGCTGATTGGCTACCATGCACAGCTGCACAAAATGTTGCAATCTCCAGTTTTAGTAAATCAACCTCATACTGTAAAGCCTAGTACACACAGTAAGATTTGTTTCATTCAGAAAAAAAAACTCAGGCACCCTGGAAGAGGTTGCTGTACTAACGATGTGCGATTTTAGTACAGCAATCTCCCCACTGAGCTATTGTACCCGCCCCCTACCCCTCCACCAGGACACACCAGTTAAGCATTGGATGCCTATCGGCTGCTGGTTTCCAGCAAGCTCCTTCAACAGAAGCTGTCCGTGAGATTGGCTTCTGTCAAGCAAGGACCTGTACATGCGGGCCGAAAGTCGACCGGTATCTACTGTACCAGCAAATTGCGGCCAATATTCGGCCCATTTGTACAGAGCTTAAAAGAGTTGTAAAGGCAGAAGGTTTTTTATCTTAATGCATTAAGTTAAAAAACCTTCTGTGTGTAGCAGCCTCCCAGCACCCCCAATTACCTACCTGAGCCTTTTTCTCTCTCCAGCGATGTCCACAATCCCCTCAGCCATCCAGCACACTCCTCCTGATTGGCTGAGAGAGAGCAGCGGCGCCATTGGCTCCCACGGCTGTCAATCAATGTCAGTCAGCCAATCGGGAGAGATGGGGCGGGGCTGAATGGATTCACGGAGCTTTGACCCGGCTTGGGTGCCCCCATAGAGAGCTGCTGGCTAAGGGACAGTTGATAGGAGGGAGGGGCCAGGAGCAGCAAAGAGGGACCCAAGAAGAGGAGGATCCGGACTGCTCTGTGCAAAACCAACTGCACAGAGGAGGTACATATAACATGTTTGTTATTTAAAAAAAAAAAACAAGACTTTACAATCACTTTAAGTCTGCCAAGTCCATGGGACCCATTTTAGGCAGGCTCCTTGTGGCACATGTGCGTGTGCATGGCATTTTGTAAATGTTTCCTGGGATGGCATTTCACACATCCTAGGGAGTCTGTCAGAAAAGTAGCAGAGCCCTGCAGTGTGTGTGTGTGTGTGAGTGTGTGTGTATGTGTTTATGTATGCCCAGGGGAACGTGCATCATTTTAGCCTAGGCAGGATCCAGGCTGTGTAAAGAGCAAAAAAAAACTCCCCACGACCTTGGGGCAATGGTTTTCAAGGGTGAATGATATTCAAAAGATAAAGGAACTTACAGCAGCCCTTAGAGACCAGGTTTCAGACCAAAATGAATAGTGGTATGAATGGAACAAATTCAAATATTCCTGTAGATACCCAATAACTGCTTTGAAAGACAGTTATTGGGTATCTACAGGAATAACTGGTAACACCAGGTAAAGGAACTTCTCGTTGTCTTGTATCTGACCAGAGATGGACCACCTTGGGAAGTTATGTTTCACATCTGATCCTAAATGTTGTGAATAAGTGCCCCCCCCCCCCAAATGACCCAACATCTCCCCCCGCCTTCCATTTTTTTTTTTTTTTTTCATCTCTTCCCATGGTATATTTTCCCTCTGAGTGGAAGCTGCACTTCCACCAACCACTTGTTTCTTCCAAAGAAAGTCCCAGCAGTCAAAATGGTTATTGGGAATCCCCAGCAATAGTGGGTGGGGTGCAGCTGTCGGGACAGGGCGTAAGAGATAAAACCTAAGAACCTTTATTGAGCTTTTTAGGGGTATCCCATACGCCCAAAGTCCAGGACTGGTTAAATACCGTTTTTTCCCCACTAGGCCAATTTAATTGCGCAAATCTTTGTACAATAAAATACAGACTTCTAAATTCAGGGTTCTTATGAGATGCAAAGAAAACCATTGCTGGTATTCCCTGCATCATATTTTGTTATCTTAAGCACGACTGCATCTGAGGCAATTTATTTTACTTGGTAATAAAGAGATCTTGGTATGTATTACATCCTAGTAGGTTCTTGCTCTTTGTAAAATGCATAAAATTATGAACAGCTGCCTTGAATTAATCTCCAAGCTGCACTCTGATGGGTTGGGGGTCTTATTCTTAAGAAATTAGATAATAAGAGTTTACTCAAAACACGGGTTTGTGATTGCCTCGGAGCGCCGTTCCCAGCGTTCTTGGAAATGAACAGTATTATATTAATTGCCGTTATTAGGAGTTGTATTTAGGCTGTCATTGAGAAATGTGTAATGATTATTAGTCAATGTTGATAAATGTTATTAATAAGGATTTGTAATGGCTGCTGGCAGCCTGTAGCCCATCTGTCTTTGGAGACTTCACATTGCTAGCAGATGGCGTTACGTGTCAAGCACCGTGCCAAACGGAGTCAAGTCTTGTTCGTTCTTGATTATTTTATTGTCATATCTTGGCAGACGATGCCATTTAATTTACATGGCGAGAGGCTAATTATCCAGAGAGGGAGAATGGACATAGAAAAGTTATAGGGCAGGATGCATATCAAGCCGGAACATCTCTGGGAAAGTGCAGGTTTGAGAAGCAACATGGAGTCACAGTGGTCACCTCCCTGCAAAAGGTGTCCTCTGTCCCCCATACTTACTTTCCAACTATTTCCCCTGCTGCTCTGTTCACCACCCAGAGCAAAGGGAAGCAAAGCCCTATGTAAACCAAGTCAGTCTGGTTGGAGCTTTACACAGAGCAGAGGACCCTTTCCTCTTGGCTACAGTTCTCTGGTTTGACAATTTGCCACTCAGGTGACAGCTGCATCCTTGGACCAACAGGACAGTCACATGTTTCCCCATACCCGGAAGCGTGGGGATATTTCACTTAAAAAAGGAGGTTCGGGATTTAGAATTTTTTTATATATATATATATATATATATATATATATAATTTTGTGTGTGTGTATACACTCACCTATAGGTGTATGCAGCATTGGTCCGAAGCATCTGTCTCCCGATGGCTCTAAGACTGAGAACGGAGCGATCAAACACCGCTGATCGCTCAGTTCTCAGCATTTTGTGAGCAGGGAGTCGGGGACTGTCAGTGACCTGCTTTCTGCTCTGCTCCTCCCACGCTCACTGGAGTGCTGAGCTGTGGAGGCGGCGGGAGCATCCGGCTCGGGCACAGTGGCTCTCTGCTCTGCCTCTCCCGGACTCACTGGAGTGCTGAGCTGTGGAGGGGGCGGGAGCGGCCGGCTCGGCTCAGTGGCTCTCTGCTCTGCCTCTCCCGGACTCACTGGAGTGCTGAGCTGTGGAGGGGGCGGGAGCATCCGGCTCGGGCACAGTGGCTCTCTGCTCTGCCTCTCCCGGACTCACTGGAGTGCTGAGCTGTGGAGGGGGCGGGAGCGGCCGGCTCGGGCTCAGTGGCTCTCTGCTCTGCCTCTCCCGGACTCACTGGAGTGCTGAGCTGTGGAGGGGGCGGGAGCGGCCGGCTCGGGCTCAGTGGCTCTCTGCTCTGCCTCTCCCGGACTCACTGGAGTGCTGAGCTGTGGAGGGGGCGGGAGCGGCCGGCTCGGGCTCAGTGGCTCTCTGCTCTGCCTCTCCCGGACTCACTGGAGTGCTGAGCTGTGGAGGGGGTGGGAATGGCCGGCTCAGGCTCTCGGCAGTTCACTGAGAGGCTGAGCCAGCTGCCGGTCCAGGCTTCTGGGCAGATACCGACCATATGATCGTGATCTTTCCCCAGCCTGGGCCGGCTCTGTGATGTCAGCCGACAGCGGGCTTCAGCCCTCTGTCTGCTGAAAACGGGTCACAGGAGTGCAGAACGAACTGCACTCCTGTGATCCATACCAGAAGTACAGCCAAAATAGCTTTGGCTATACTTCTCCTCTTAAAAGTAGAACTATAAGCAAAACTTTAAGGGAGGGTTATGGCCCCTGTCAGATTTTTTTTTTAAATCATCTGTGTGGGGAGATTTCACTTCCTATCCCATAGCCCAATGGGAAGTGAGAGGAAATCCCTGCAAATTTTTAGGGGAATTTCTCGAGGACCCCCAGATCACTAGAACTAGTGTCCCCATTAGAAGATTTCCCCTCTATTAGTGTTCTAATGTCAACCCACAATTTGGGATTTTCTTTTACTTTCAATAATAACGGTACTCTGGACAAATATAGAGGATGAATCTATGCAAAGACCGCAATAAAAACTGACAGGGGTTCTAATCCCTTTCCACACTATCAGTGTTTTGTTTTTCATTATACTTTAAAACGGATCTAAACCCTTCTAGCCTTTACAGCCAGGGAAGGGCGGCCATTGACGGAGCGATTTTTTCTTTTTTTTTTTTTTTCTGCAAGTCATCCCCACCGGACCCCGTTTAGTGCAATTTGGGGAAGTGAACTGAAGATGAGGATAACCATGTGGGAAAATTAAAAAAGAATGTGGCAGAGACTTACTAGCCCACCCTAATCAATTCATGCCCACCGTTAACGCAATTCCTTTTACTCTGTTTCCCTATTGGAGACACTGCAAATATCCTTTTCCTTTATTTTATTTATTTATTATTATTTTTTTAGATACATAGAATGCACACTATAATGATCCATTTTTGCATGTAGGCGGTTGTCTATTCTGTGCCAGTTTTGTAACAAGACACTGTTTACCTTGTTTTTTCCCCCAAGACTTTGTTTAGATGTCAGTGTGAGTGACATTCTATTCACCCCTATCTCCTGGTAACCAGCACCAACATTAGGTGGGCTCCAGTGCCTTGCAGCAAAATGCAGCATGTCTGCTTTTTTTTCTGCACAACACAGAACTCCAGCATTTTTGTGTAAACGGCAAGTCACCATACACTAAAAGCCAGGTCACACTAGTGGTTGGGGGTAATAATATCCCACGGTTGGGCCACAGTTCTACTGCCCCCCCAACTACTCCCCCTTTAGATGCAGAGGCAGTGGCCTAGGGTGTACACATGCTGCAGCAGGAATTATACCCCCTGTCAGTTTCAGTGGGGGGCTTCCACCCAGTGGATCATGGGGTTGGGGGTAACATACTCTTTAATGATAATAAACTTGTGTCAGTATTTTAAATGCCGTGTTTTGTGTAGAGCTTGTCAGGGCGTATGTACACAGGGCTGTACAAGGCTGGCTGCGCTTCACCACTCCTCTCTCTCATTGCATGTCTTTGGGTCAGGTTTGACCGGTTTGAAAACAATAGACTCTATATAAAGCTAACTCACAGTTCTTAGAAATAGACGTTAAAGAGAACCTGTCACCCACTTAAATTTGAAGGTAGAAGCACAGAAAAATCAAGTATTTTAAATGCTTACTTGCAGTGCTTTTTCTTTCCACAAATGCTTTTTTTATTTTATTTACTTGCAATGTGCTTTTGCTAAAAAAAAAAAATAACTAGTCCGTGCTTTAGCACAGCCCCTCCATTCCTTATGCATGGTAGACACTACAGGTTTTTTTTCATTCAACCTGGAAAAAAACTGACGGCTTTAGTCGGAGCCGCTGCACTTAACTATCCAATGTTAGTACAGCAATCTCTCCTGCTGTGCTATTGTGTTCTGACGGGGGTGGCCACCCTCCAGAACACTCTGGTCAGCGCTCTCAGCCAATGGCTGAGAGCTGATCGGGGGTCGGTCAGCTGCTGTGGTTTTCCAGCATGCTCGTCCGACAGACCGATATACACAGGGGCCGAATGTTGGCTGGTCCTTAGTGAAGCGGCCAATGTCTCCCGACATTCGGCCCGTGTGTACAGGACTTTAGCTGTTCTAACCTTCTCCTCCTTCAGGGAAGGTTTAATTCCAGTCTGTGCTGGCCCAGGTCCTCCACCCTTCTCCTCATCTCCTTACAGGGAGGTGGAATACCATAGTGTCACGTGAGTGAATCTAATGGGACTGCTGACATTGCATTCAAGATAGCCAGGCCTAGAAGCAGTCTCTGGGCATTTGGATGTCTACACCAGTGTTTCTCAAGCCTTTTTTTAGTTGCAGCACCCCTGAAAAGTATGCCAAATCTCAAGGCACCCCTGTCTAAACCGTAAAAAAAAATACGTAAATGTTATTATTAACATGGAACCAGAGCCTGGGACAATGCACCCAACCAACTTGATGAAAATTAACTTCACATCAGAGGTCCTCCCATCACATTGGATGTCCCCCTACACATCATTGGTCCCCCATCACGTTGGATGTCCCCCTACACATCATTGGTCCCCCATCATGTTGGATGTCCCCCTACACATAAGAAGCCCCCATCACATTTGATGTCCCCCTACACATCAGAAGCCCCCATCACATTGGATGTCCCCTACACATCAGAAGCCCCCATCACGTTGGATATCCCCCTACACATCATTGGTCCCCCATCACGTTGGATGTCCCCCTACACATCATTGGTCCCCCATCACATTGGATGTCCCCCTACACATCATTGGTCCCCCATCACATTGGATGTCCCCCTACACATCAGAAGCCCCCATCACATTGGATGTCCCCTACACATCAGAAGCCCCCATCACGTTGGATATCCCCCTACACATCATTGGTCCCCCATCACGTTGGATGTCCCCCCTACACATCATTGGTCCCCCATCACATTGGATGTCCCCCTACACATCATTGGTCCCCCATCACATTGGATGTCCCCCTACACATCAGATGCCCCCACCATATTGGATGTCCCCCTACACATCAGAAGCCCCCATCACATTGGATGTCCCCCTACACATCAGAATCCCCCATTATATTGGATGTCCCCCTACACATCATTGGCCCCCTATCACGTTGGATGTCCCCCTACACCTCAGAGGTCCCCCATAACATTGGATGTCTCCCTACACATCAGAAGCCCCCATCACATTGGAACTCCCCCTACATATCGGAGGCCCCCATCATGTTGGATGTCCCCCTACACATCAGAGGTCCCCAAATAATATTGGATTTCCCCCTACACATCGGATGTCCCCCTACACATCAGAAGCCCCCATCACATCAGAGGTTCCCCTACACATCAGAGGTCCCCCCATTACGTTTTGATGTCCCCCTACATATCGGAGGCCCCCATCATGTTGGATGTCCTCCTACCCATCAGAGGTCCCCGCATCACATTTGATTTCCCCCTACACATCATTGGTCCCCTGTCACGTTGGATGTCCTACACCTCAGAGGTCCCCCATAACATTGGGTGTCTCCCTACACATTAGCAGCCCCCATGACATTGGATCTCCCCCTACACTTCAGAGGTCCCCCATAACATTGGATGTCACCATACACATCAGAAGCCCCCATCACTTTGGATGCCTTTCTACACATCAGAGGTCCCCCCCATCACGTTGGATGTCCACCTACATATCAGATGCCCCCATCAAGTTGGACGTCCCCCCTACACATCAGAGGCCCCCATCACAGAATCAGAGTCACCTGATCACATCAGAGTACCCCCTATACATGGGAGACCCACATCATGTGAGAATTCTCTGAGTCCCATCACATCAGAGTCCCCCATAACCAGAGAGTCTTCTCATCCGTCTCTGACCCAGAGTAAGTTGGGTGTCATGCTCGTGGCACCCCAGGGAACCCCAAAGGGCAGCACAATGTGCTGTGGCACTCTGGTTGAGAAACCCTGGTCTACACAAGAGAGGCTTTTACAGTTCAATAATGTACCTAAAATATCTTTACATTTTTCATCTTTTTTGTTGAAAGGAATGTTTTAGTGACCAGGACAACCTGTTGTTTTGCCCTGCTTGAGCAAATAACAGGACCACTTTAATGTAAGGGAGTTTGCAAATGTGTGTTGGTATTTAAAGCTCATCTCCAGGCAAAGAAAAAAATGCTCCCTTGCAGTGATGCTGCCCCCTGTACACATACTCCTTTAGGCCTGGTTCACATCTATTTAGGTTGCAGTTGATGCATTTTCCCAGTGCGTTTTGTGTTTTTTTTGGGCATGCGTTTTTAAATGCGTTTTTGGGAGCTATCTGTTGTCATGTAGGAGAAACCAACAGAAATGCATCAAAAACGCAAGCACTGCATTTTTAAATCATTTCTGATTTGTTTCTGTTGAAGACTATGGAACCAAAAACACAACCTGCTGCAGGCAAAAACAAAACAAAAAACACACCGGGTGAAAACGCACAGATGTGAACGTGACCAATAGGAAATCATGTTATATGGACTGTAGTGCGTTTTTTGCAAAACTGAAAATTCACTGATCAACGGATAGGTGTGAACCAACCCTTGGGTCTAGGGGGCACCAAAATGTAGTTTTACTTACCTGACCCTTCGCTATCCCAGCCGCCGGTGCTCTCCGCTACTCCCTTATGTCCTGTCAGTGGACTGTCCCTTGGTATCCTCGTGTCCAATGCAAGGCTATAGGTTCTGCATTGGTCTTGATGACATCAAAGGCATCCAACTGCCAGAGCATAGGGGAAAAGAGACTGCAGGGGGTGGTACTGCAGCCTGCGGGAGCAGAGGATTGAGTAAGCAAAACTGCGGTCCCCTAGCCTGCCCCGTCCCCACCCTCTGAACCCACATACCTGCCTAAAAAAGAAATGCAGCATTGTCTTCAGGGGGGACAAAGGGAGAAACTGGTGCTCAGTCAGGGGAGATGGGGGGTCTTTGTGCTTAGTGGGGGCAGATTGGGGGCACTGCCAGTCAGTGAGGGAGGGGGGCGCTGGTGCTAAGTGAGGGGGAGATGGGGGGGTCCTGGTGCTTAGTGGGGGCAGATTGGGGGCACTGCCAGTCAGTAAGGGAGGGGGGGGCAACATTATGTACTCACAGTATAGAACATTTATTATGTGAACCTTGAAGCTTCTGGCTGGCCCAGGCCCCCTACAGGAGACCCGGTCGTACCCCCTTATCTGCGATTTTTTTCTCTATAGGACAGTGGTGGCTGGTGATTTTTTTATTTTATTTTTTGGGGGGGCGGGGGTGGGACAAACCCCTCCAGGTCCTTACCTGCAACCAGAGCCTCCATCCTGGGCTGTCACGGCTCCCTAGATACCCGGCGGCTGTTCCATCTTCAGCTACCTGATTGGCCGGGACGCAAAGTCGGAAGTGACGCAATGGCGAATTTTGATTTGCTAAAGTCAAAATTGGGAGGGTTCACTGCACCCCAAGCACAATCTAAAACAAGCCAATTGGAGCCTCAGGCTCTAATCACGTGCTTGTTAAACATTGACTGACCTAACAGACTTCTATTAGTCTGGCACCCCACAGTGCACTGCAGACACATAGAACGATTTTATTTTAAATAAATCATAATATGACTAATATTTTTTTACTTTAAAAATAAATTGTTTTTCAAATCGCTTTCCTATTGGTCAAAACTTTGGGGGGGAGGGGGTGCCCCTTGTGGGCCGGACGCCACTGCTATAGGAGATGCAGTAATGAAAATATGAAAAGGCAAGCAATTGAAAATCTAAAAGTTATATCAGCAATTATTATTTAGGAATCTGACAACGACAGCGAACAATGTGCAGTTGGTTTACTCTAATTAGCGCTAGCTCCTTCCTTTCCTTAATTTTTTTTTTCTATTTATAACATTGGTAAACTAGAACTGGTCTATAGACTAAATATAAATTTAAGTAGAACTTATTTTTTTAACATTTTGGATAGAACAAGAGAGGGATACAACCCCTGTCATATTTTTTTTTTTTTTTACCGTCTCTGTCCCATTGTGGAGCTTTCCCTTCACTTTCCTGTCCATAGCCAAACAGGAAGTGAGAGGAAATCCCTGCAAATTAAGAGAATTCCTTGGGGACCCCCAGATCTATTGTCCACATTGGAAGATTTCCCCTCTATTACTTTTCTGAGGACAACCCCAAATTTTGGGGCTTTCTTTTACTTTCACTTTTATTGTTAATGATAAACAGGACAAATAGGGTAAATCTCCCTAACGGGGTCACAGACAGCAATACAAACTGACAGGTGTTCTAATCCCTCTCCACTCTATTCAAAACAAAAAAAAAAAAAGAAAAAAGTTTTGCCTTTAGTTATACTTTAATAATTGCTGGGTCATCCTTGTTCCTTACGCCCAGCAATGACCTATACGTTCCATGGATTTTAATATGCAATTTTTATCATCCTTGTTTTTATGTTCTGTTGCAGATTGGGATCGGGAGAAGTTACTGGAAGACTGGATGACCAGTCCAGAGAGCTGTTGCCAACGATCTGGTGTTCAGATGCCAACACCGCCACCCAGCGGGTACAATGCCTGGGACACGCTGCCTTCTCCTCGCACCCCACGCACCACGCGCTCCTCCGTCACTTCACCAGATGAAATTAGCCTGTCTCCTGGAGACATTGACATGACTCTGGTATGTTTATTACACTGATTATTATGAAGCCCCTTGCTTTTTGTGTTATCTGAGATTTTATTAGTGATCTGTCTGTTTTTTTTTTTTTTAACCAAATACAAAAACTTTTACATTTATGCATAATTCCTTTAAAATTTACATTGTTCCCATTGGTTATTCCATATACAGAATCTTGATGAGCATCTGTTAGTTTCTTTATCCTTAATACAAAATAATTTTCATCATTTATCTGCATTTAATCCTATTATCTTACATATCCATTCATCCTCTCATCCAAAAAAAAAAAGAGAACAAAATTTATTTCCCCCCTAATTCTCTCCCGTTTTCCACTTCATTTACATTTCGTATTTCTCCTGATTTTCATTTATATACATTCTTTTATTCCTCCCGAGAGCTGGAATTCATCCCATTTTTGCCATATTTCTGGCATTTGACTATTTATATATCCTTCTTCTCTTATCTGTTTTTCCATATATTGTATTTCGTTCATTTCACATATCCAATCTGCTATATTTGGGCTTTTGTTTTCTCTCCACTTACGAGCTCTTATTGTTCTAGCAGCCATTGTCATGTGATGAAAAATATCCTTCTTTATACTCTTTATTGAGTCTGGAATCAAAGCTAGTAATGACATTTCTATATTTGGATTCCTCTCTACTCCCGATACTTTCCAATATATCTCATGAACTTGTTCCCAAAAATTTCTCACCAGGTGACATCCATACCAAATATGGTCTGTAGTACCTCTTTCGACCTTACATCTCCAACATATGTCTGTTTGTCCACTATTTATTTTATTTAACGCTACTGGGCTCCAATAGTGATCTGTCTGAACAGAGCGGATTAATGTCCTTACAGAGAGGTTGCATGTACCACCTAAATCTACCTCTTCGTTCCAACATATCCTGAGCACATTGGAGATTTCAGAGTCATTCAGAAGAACCTAGCAGGGTCTAAGGCTGGCCATACATTGTACAATTTTCCTTTTTAGATTTACCAAAACCATATAACACAAGGTCAGACCTAACCACTTGCGGCCCAAGGTAAGTCAGATGACGTCCTGGGGCTTGAGTGGTGATATCTGATGTCTGCAGCTACAGGCATCATCCAGATATCATTATTTTCTGCACCGTAAAAACAATCATAGTGGATGTTCAGCCGCTTGATCATTTTTACAGGCGGCTGAAAGAGACATTCCGTCCGCCACCCCCCGGTGCTTCTACCGTCTCCCCTGTATGATCGGCGAGGAATCTGCCGGCGCCGGAGGTTTTCCATCGAGCTTTCCGGTGACCAGATTGTCCCCGGCAGTCTCTATGACCTTCGGAGTCCTAGGGCGTGACGTTATGACGTCAAGTCCAGCCCGGCAGAGGTAAACATTGCTGAGATCGTTTTTTTTTTTTTTCTATCTCGGTCTTTCTAGCCTGGAGGAGAAATGTGGGGTCCTATAGACCCCACATCTCTCCATTAAGAGGAGCTGTCATGCACTATTCCTATTACAAAGGATGTTTACATTCCTTGTAATAGGAATAAAAGTGATCAAAAAATTGAAAAGCGTAAAAATGAAAAAATTCAAATCAAAGAAACCGTAAAAAAGAAATAAATTGAAAGCGTAAATTTGAAAAAATTAAAATAAAAGAAAGCGTTAAAAAAAAATATAATTGTTTTTTAAAGCGCCCCCGTCCCTGCGTGCTTGCACACAGAAGTGAACGCATACGTACGTCGTGCCCACATATGTAAACGGTATTTAAACCACACATGTGAGGTATCGTCGCAAACATTAGAGCGAGAGCAATAATTCTCATCCAAGACTTTCTCTTGTAACTCTAAAAAGGTAACCTGTAAAAAAAATTAAACCGTCGCCTATGGAGATTTTTAAGCACCAATGTTTGGCCCCATTCCACGAGTGTGCGCAATTTTAAAGTGTGACATGTTGGGTATCTATTTACTCGGTGTAACATCATCTTTCATATTCTACAAAAAAAATTAGCTGACTTTACTGTTTTTTTTGTTTTGTTTTTTTAATTCATGAAACTGTTTTTTTACCCCCCCCCCCCCAAAAAAAACGGGTTTGAAAAATTGCTGCGCAAATACCGTGTGACATAAAAAGTTGCAATGATTGCCATTTTATTCCCTAGAGTCTCTACTAAAAAAACATATATGTTTGGGGGTTCTAAATAATTTTCTATAAAAAAAATGATGATTTTTACATGTAGGAGAGAAGTGCCAGAATAGGCTTGGGCAGCAAGTGGTTATATTTGGTTTTAATCAGGCAGGCCCTTGCACTACATAGTTATAGGTAAAGAAAATTAAACAAGTAAATTGTATAATGTATGGCCAGCTTCAGGACCATTGTCAATAGGCTTTAATGAACAAATGCAGACGTCAGTTTGAGATGCTTCTGAGCACGTTCTGAATTCACTGCAGGTGCTTTTGTCATGTAGTTAACACCCATCGAAAATGGTCCTGTTTCCATTTTGGCAATTGCATCATTGATGACAACTCACTAGCGGAATTTCTTATGTTAATCTCAGTTTTATTGAATTTTTACAAATAAACAAATATACATACATTAATGGTATTGTCATACCATCAAAACATCTTACAACTAAATTATATAAACTATCATAACCAAAACATCAAACAAACAGGGGAAAAAAAACAACAACAAGAAAAAAAAAGGGGGGGGGGAAGGGGGAAAGATGGCAAAGGATTACGACATATAGACATCCCGCACGGAAACCTTATTAAATCATATTTTGGATTCTATTCTAGTTTCATTTTCCCCTCTAATTTCCTGTTGATTCTCTAAATGTCCTCCAGGGGGCCCATATCTGACAACATTTTTCATATGTGTCCAATTCATGTGCCAGGAGGGTCTCCATCTTCTCAATAAGGTCCATTTCCACTGTTCAATCATTCACTGATGGGGTTTGTATTGATTGCCAATGTCGTGGAATAACCAGCCTCGCCGCTATTAACCAATGTCTGAACAGACCCTTTTTGATTTTTTATATGAGCCTGGTAAGATGGACAGCAGGGTAATTTGAGGTGTTGGGGATTAACGCCCCTGTAACTACAGTATACAGCTGCATGATCCTGTCCCAGAATTGGCAAATTTGGGGACATTCCCACCATATGTGTATCAAAGAGCCCTTGGAAGATCGACATCGCCAACATTCCAGCCTTTTTGCGACCGCTCAGCAGTGCTGTCCCTGGAGCCTGTGGCTGCCCAGCAGGGCTGTTTCTGGAACCTGCGGCCTCCCAATTGGCCTCTTGGCAGCCACCCATTCAGTTCATGGCATGGCTGGGGGGAAGAGACTAGAGGTCAGCTGACTGGTGAGGAATGTGAAGTGGGAGGGGCTGAAGAAGACCCTATCTCCTGATTTCGGCATAGGTGTCACTGCTATGAGAAACCACAAGGACAGAGACGCAGTGAATCTGGAGACAGAGCGAGTAACACTACCTGTGATTATAGTTGCCATTAAAAGTCCCCACTACAGTTCTCAGATCAGCAGAGGACCTTCATCAAAAACACCCAAGTTGACTCCCCGCCAGCACTGCCACTGATCCCAACTCCCCGCCAGCACTGCCACTGATCCCAACTCCCCGCCAGCACTGCCACTGATCCCAACTCCCCGCCAGCACTGCCACTGATCCCAACTCCCCGCCAGCACTGCCACTGATCCCAACTCCCCGCCAGCACTGCCACTGATCCCAACTCCCCGCCAGCACTGCCACTGATCCCAACTCCCCGCTAACACTGCCACTGATCCCAACTCCCCGCCAGCACTGCCACTGATCCCAACTCCCCGCCAGCACTGCCACTGATCCCAACTCCCCGCCAGCACTGCCACTGATCCCAACTCCCCGCCAGCACTGCCACTGATCCCAACTCCCCGCCAGCACTGCCACTGATCCCAACTCCCCGCCAGCACTGAGAGAATACATGGAAGGGAGAGGAAAAGAGGGGAGGAACAAAGAAAAAGGGAGAGAAAGAATAAGAGAAAGAACAAGACAGCTAGAGAGAGGGATGGGGGAAAAAAACAAGAAATTAGGATAGAGAGAGATAAAAGGGAAAGTAAGGCGGACAAAGAGAAAGGGTGGTACATCCTAAAATGTACCATAAGGGGTTTCAATACTGTACGAGTGGAAAAGACTCAGGGAGTGCTAAATGTCCGTGGGTTAGGGGCGCAAATTACTTGTCTTGCCTTGGGTGCCGAGAACCCACGCTAGGAAAATAATTTTACTGTTAGGGGTCCCCACTACTTGGGAAATTTTATCAAGGGGTCACAGAACTTGCAAGGTTGAGAACCCCTGCCATAGGGGAATAGGTCTAACCAAGGAAGTGCCTGGAGGTCAAACTGATTGATCCCCTGTTCTATTGATACCCATTGTTTAGTATCCGAGTGATGGAACCAATTCACTAATCTAGTCAGGACTGCCGCAACATAATAAAATTAAAGATCCGGTGCACCTGCTCCTCCTTTCGTTGTAGGTAGTGTTAACGTTTTCCAATTTAATCTAGATCTCTTGTTCCCCCAGATAAACTTGACAAAAGCAGATTGTAAAATAGAGCAAAAGGATCTAGGAATGGAAACGGGTATAGTTTGAAAAAGATACAGAAATCGCAGTATTATGTCCATTTTCAATATGTTAATCCTCCCGAACCATGAATATAGATTTGAGTCATATTTTTTTAGATCTTGTGAAGTACGCTGCACTAGAGGGATATAATTTGTTGAATATAAATGGGTCGGATCTGAAGGAATATTAATTCCTAAGTATTTTAATGCAGTAGAGCAAAATCTAAACAAGAAATTATTCTTTAGCATCGTCACTTGGTGTGGTGGCAGTGACACATTAAGAATTTCCGATTTTGAGACATTTACCTTGCAATTACTCAGAGTTCCAAAGTGCTGGAATTCAAATAGAATAGAAGGCATAGAGATATGTGGATTGGTAACATAAAGTAACAGATCATCAGCAAACAAGGCAAGTTTTTAGGGCTACAACCAACGATTATTTTCATAAAATCATAAAAAAAAGGCAATTTTTTTGTTTATTTAAAATAATAATGAAAAAACGGAGTGTTACACTCAAACTGCATCGCAACATAACTATTAAAGTAAATTCCTCATTTATTACTGACAATGCAGTGAGGGGGCTGGCCCTGAATGGGAGAGGGGACCGTACTGGAAGGTGGGAGAGAGTTAGCTAGTTTGGAGACCAGGCGTTAGAGGGAGTAGGTTGGGAGGGAGAGAGGGAGTTTGGAAGAGGCATTTGGGAGAGGAACCGGACCAGAGGGGGTTGCGATAGAAAGGGAATTTGGTTGGACAAAGAACCAGACCCAAAAAGGGGGGGAGTTGGTTGGGGCAAGGGACCTGACCAAAGCGGGCTGGAGGAACCGGACCGGAGTGTGGGAAGGAGAGGTGGCGGCTCCGGACCGTAGTGTGGGTGGGAGAGGTCTGTGTATGCCTCAAACTGAAACCATTGATGGGGCACTATTGCCCCCCCCCCAGAACACCAATGATGGGGCACTATTCCTCCTAGGAACACCAATGATGGGGAACTATCCCCCCCCCCAGAAACACCAATTATGGGGCACTATTCCCCCCCTCCCCCAGAAACACCAATGATGGGGCACTATCCCCCCCTCCCCCAGAAACACCAATGATGGGGCACTATTCACCCCAGAAACACCAATAATGGGGCACTTTCTTTATCGTACACCACGGGACACAGAGCTAGTCATTACATAATGGGTTAAGGGTCACCAGCGGTGATTGGACACTGGCACAACCAATGGAAGACAGTTCCCCTCCATATAACCCCTCCCATCAGGGAAGTACCTCAGTTTTTTCGCCAGTGTCGAAAGGTGTTGGACGCGTTAGGAGGTGCTAAAGGAAAGCTCTACCAAAGAGACCCTCTGGGGGTAAAAGAGCTATGCTTTCGGATCCATCCAAGACGCCTACAAGTTAAGCCAAAACTGGATGGGAAGCCGGGCCTCATCCATGAGGCAGCGCCTGTAATGTCTCTCTTCGGAGGACTGGGCTCTAAGATCCAGCACTTTCGCTATTTCGCTAAAAGTCCTGGTAAGAGTCTTGTACAAGGCCCAGGGGAGAGGTATCCTTTAAATAGGAACCCATATCCCTGAAGGTTGGCACACATAGCCCACCGTGAAGGGTGAAGTTTGGTATCTGTCTGAAAATTTTCAGCAGAAAAAACCTGCGGCGTGGATAAGGTAAGATTAGAAGGTCCATAACTAGGTTTGGGACCTTTTTCAAGAAGTGAATGTCTTCTCTTTTTCCGCCACTGGGTGGAGTAAAGAGCTGAATATACTCACCTCACTCTGTTCAGTGTCGGCTTCGGCGAAGTACACTGCTCGTCACCTCCGCTGCTGAGCTTGCTTGGGCACCCCGCTCCTCCTTTTGGTGGCCGACACAGACACCTGCAGGTGCAAGTAAGTGGGAACAGGGGCTGATGAGAGTCCTCTCTCACTAAGGCCACCGCCATAGCGCTAAGAGCCGCGCGCGGGCGTGGGAGCGCGCTTTATCGGAGGGGGGGGGCCGAAGGCGTGCGCGGGCACGTGGGTGCGCGCAGGCACAGAAACGGCGCCAAATTTAAAGACTGTCAGTGTGAGGCACTGCAGCAGCAAGCAAGCTCGTTTGTTCTCTTATTCCTGGCAGAGAAACACAGCAGCTATACAGGGACGTAAGACTCCATGTGGTTGGACTGGGTACTTCCTAGAAGACATCCATGTTATGCATAGCTATGTGTTAAAAGTTGCATACTTAATGTAAATTGCTAAACTAAGCACGGTAGTATATGCATTTAGGTACCTTGTATTTTGTCTAAACAGTAAGTCTTCCAGGGGAAGTAATGCGGACAAAAAGAGATAAAAGAGCACCGCCGCCTGAGACAGGGGGCTCTAGCTGTGCTGACTCGGTACCTTCCTCTCCTGTGTTGCCAAATGCACCTATACAGGATAAGCCATTACCTCTGTCAGGTATGGCGGCTTCCCCAGTGAAGCCTGGGCCTGCATATGTCACTGAGGACACTTTATCAGCTGCCCTAAATAATCTGGAGGAGAAAATTGCTACCTTAATCGCTAAATCCTCTAAAAAGGACAATAAGCGAAGCAGATCTCCTCCAGTATTGGACCTCCCTTCAGAAGTACCTGAAGAGGAGGAGGATGAGGAGGAGGCTACATCAGCGGAGGATGAGGAGTCAGACGGATCAGGGATATCTGATGAGCCTTTTTCGGTATCCCAGATTTTAAAGTCACAGGTACAATGCTATGCAGGAGCTGTGCGATCTGCATTTAAGTTACCCTCTTCGGAGGTAACGGAATCACCTGTCTCCTCCCTAGGATCATTAAGATCCCTGCAAGGTGCATGCTCCTTCCCGGTTCATCCGTTACTAGAGGATCTATTGTACGCAGACTGGCAACATCCAGATAAGCGTTTTTCACCTCCAAAAAAGTTTAACATTCTTTATCCTATGGAGGAAAATTTTTTAAAGAAATGGAGCCTGCCTGCGGTAGATGCGGCTATTTCTTGTGTAAATAAAAACCTGACATGTCCAGTGGATAATGTACAAGTGTTTAAAGATCCTTCTGAGAAGAAGTTGGAATCCCTATTGAAATCCTCCTTCCTTTTGGCCGGCTCAATTACCCAACCTGCAGTAGCAGCAGTCGGTATGTGTCAGGTCATCAGCCAACAGGTAAAGCAGGGGCTGAAGGAGCTGCCTTCAGAGCAGGCTAAAAATTGGGAGAATTTGCCTAAAGCCTTATGCTTCACAGTGGATGCCATGAGAGATTCTATCATACAGGCATCACGCCTTACACTCCAGCTGGTACAGATGCGCAGAGTACTTTGGCTTAAGCATTGGTCAGCGGAAGCCCCATGCAAAAAGTTGTTGGCAAGTTTCCCGTTCCATGGCGAACGCCTATTTGGGGAAGATTTAGAAAGATATATCCAAAAGATATCAAGTGGTAAAACGACACTTTTACCTGAGAGAAAGAAAAACAAGAGACCTTGTTTTAAACGCTCTCTCTCCCCAGCTCCCGGGAAATCTGACTCCAGCCAGTGGCGACGGCCTTTTCAGCCGCCCACAAAAGCCAAGGGGCCGTCTCACAAGAACAAGAAGCCGTGGGGTGCAAGAGCTAATAAGCAAACCCCCAAATCCTCTCAGTGAAGGGGCGCCCCCGCTCGGCCGAGTGGGGGGAAGGCTTCGTCAGTTCTCAGCGACTTGGCGGTCAGAAACCCAGGACAAATGGGTGGTATCCACAATATCCTCAGGGTACAAACTGGAATTTCGAGAAATCCCATCCTCTCAATTCCGAGGTTCAAGACTCTCCAAGGATCCACAAAAAAGAGAATCCTTCTTCAAAGGTTTGAATCACTTAATGACTCAAGGGGTAGTTACAGAGGTACCCCAAAAAGAGCAAGGTTCAGGTTTTTACTCAAACCTCTTTGTGATTCCAAAGCCAAATGGAGATGTCAGACCCATCCTGGATCTAAAACCCCTAAATCGGTTTCTGAACGTTCGCCATTTTCGAATGGAAACGATCCGATCCGTGGTCGCCACTTTAAAGGGCGGAGAATTCATCGCGTCCATAGATATCAAGGACGCATATTTACACATACCCATCCTCCCCGCTCACCAAAGATTCCTAAGGTTTGCGGTAGAAGATCGCCACTTTCAATTTGTGGCCCTGCCGTTTGGTGTAGCCACCGCGCCCAGAGTATTCACAAAGGTGCTAGCTCCTCTGTTAGCAAACCTGAGAACACGGGGCATTGCGGTAACAGCCTATCTAGACGATCTACTAGTAATAGATCAGTCAAAGGAGGGATTGGATCACGCTGTACACACTACAGTAGGATACCTGGAGCATTTAGGATGGATTATAAACTTACAGAAATCCTCTCTCCAGGCCCAAAGAAGGATAGTGTACCTGGGCATGATCATAGATACAGCCCAAAACAGGGTATACCTACCAGAGCCAAAGATACAGTCTCTGAAAGACCTGATCCACAAGGTCAAAGCAAACAAAAGGCCGTCTATTCGCCTTTGCATGAGACTATTGGGAAAGATGGTAGCCTCCTTCGAGGCGGTCCCTTACGCCCAGTTTCATTCGAGACTACTTCAAGGCAATATTTTAGCCTCCTGGAACAGGAAGAGCCAAGCTCTGGATATACCCATGCGCCTGTCCTCACAAGTACGCCACAGCTTCAATTGGTGGCTAGAAGCCAAGAATTTACGGAAGGGAAAGTGCTTCCTCCCAGTGGCCTGGAAGGTGGTGTCTACGGATGCCAGCCTATCGGGCTGGGGTGCAGTATTCGAGGAGGCTTCTACCCAGGGAACCTGGGCCAAGACTCAGGGGATCCTGCCCATCAATGTGCTAGAGATCCGGGCAGTATATCTAGCCCTCAAAACCTGGACATACAGGTTACAGGGCTACCCAGTTCGGGTTCAATCCGACAATGCTACTGCAGTAGCTTACATCACTCACCAAGGAGGCACCCGCAGTCGGGCAGCCCAAAGAGAGGTGAACCGGATCTTGGCATGGGCAGAAGAGCATGTACCTTGCATTTCTGCAATCTTCATTCCAGGGATAGAAAACTGGCAAGCAGACTACCTGAGTCGTCAGCAGCTGCTACCAGGAGAGTGGTCTCTTCACCCCGAGATCTTTCAGGCCATATGTCTGAGATGGGGGAACCCAGATGTAGACCTGCTAGCTTCCAGGTTCAACAAGAAATTGGACAACTTTGTGTCCAGAACGAGAGATCCTCTAGCCTACGGGACAGATGCTCTAATAACTCCATGGAAGAAGTTCACACTGATCTATGCATTCCCTCCGATCCCTCTTCTACAAAGACTGCTTCGCATGATCAAGGAGGAGGGAATACCAGTAATCCTAGTGGCCCCAAACTGGCCCAGGAGGCCTTGGTACGCCGAGATCGTAAAAATGGCGATAGGAAGGCCCTGGAAGCTCCCACTTCGACACGACCTGCTGTCACAGGGTCCAGTATTCCACCCTTCCTTACAAAGGCTAAATTTGACGGCCTGGCTGCTGAGACCCACATTTTGAAAAAGAGAGGGGTCTCTGGTCCGGCTCTTTCTACGCTCATTAATGCTAGAAAGCCAGCTTCCAGACTCATCTATCATAGAGTCTGGAAAGCATACGTTTCCTGGTGTGAATCCAGAAATTGGAATCCTCAGAAATATGAAATAAGCAGGATTCTTGCTTTTTGCCAGTTAGGAGTGGATATGAAATTAGCCCTTAGCACCATCAAGGGGCAGATATCGGCTCTATCAGTCTTCTTTCAGAGACCATTGGCATCTCATTCCCTAGTTCGGACATTCATTCAGGGGGTACTGAGGATAAATCCTCCAGTTAGGTCTCCCTTGTGTCCATGGGATTTGAATTTGGTATTGTCAGTGTTGCAAAAGCAACCTTTTGAACCTATTCGCCATATTCCGTTAATTATATTAAGTAGGAAATTGGCCTTTCTGATTGCTATAGCTTCTGCTAGGAGAGTATCAGAGCTAGCAGCTCTTTCTTGTAAAGAGCCTTATCTAATTTGTCACAAGGACAAAATCGTACTACGACCCCATCCGGCTTTTCTGCCTAAGGTGGTGTCGGCTTTTCACTTGAATCAAGACATTGTTCTGCCTTCCTTTTTTCCAAACCCGCGGACGGCGGGGGAAAAATTATTACACTCTCTAGATCTAGTGAGAGCGGTAAGGGTGTATCTGCAAGCAACCGCTCAGATACGTAAAACAGATGTTTTGTTTATTTTACCAGATGGTCCCAAGAAGGGCCAAGCGGTATCAAAATCCACCATTTCCAGGTGGATTAGACAAGTAATTGTTCAAGCTTATGGTTTAAAGAACAGGACTCCTCCTTTTCCTGTTAAGGCGCACTCTACCAGGGCGATAAGTGCTTCATGGGCAGTGCACCACCAGGCTTCGATGGCTCAGATCTGTAAAGCTGCAACTTGGTCTTCAGTCCATACATTTTCCAAATTCTATCAAATAGATGTGAAAGGACATGAGGATTCCGCCTTCGGGCGAAGTGTGCTGCAGGCAGCAGTATAGGGCTTCTGGTCCGCAAGCGGCCTGTTTGATCTGTGTCTCCCCCCCTTCATATGAGCATTGCTCTGGGACGTCCCATTATGTAATGACTAGCTCTGTGTCCCGTGGTGTACGATAAAGAAAGTAGGATTTTTATAACAGCTTACCTGTAAAATCCTTTTCTTGGAGTACACCACGGGACACAGAGGTCCCCCCCTTCTTATGGTAACCTTACTGCTTTGCTACAAAACTGAGGTACTTCCCTGATGGGAGGGGTTATATGGAGGGGAACTGTCTTCCATTGGTTGTGCCAGTGTCCAATCACCGCTGGTGACCCTTACCCTTAACCCATTATGTAATGACTAGCTCTGTGTCCCGTGGTGTACTCCAAGAAAAGGATTTTACAGGTAAGCTGTTATAAAAATCCTACTATTTCCCCCCCCCCCCCCAGGAAAACCAATGGGGCGCTATTGCTCCCCCCTCCCAAGAAAACCAATCATGGGGCACTATTCCTCCCACAGAAATACTTATGATCATGGGGCATCACAGAAATTTACTACCGAGTATATAGCTGCTAGTAGCAGCCTGCTACCAACCTTATATCACTTAACAGACTCACGGCTGCTTCTCGCCCCTCTCTCTCTATTCCCTCGAGGCAGCAGGCGGGCAGGGCTGAGAATATCAGGGGGGAGCTGACGTCAGCGAGGAGAGAGGCGGCCGTGCCTGGTCACATGAGCGGCACTGTATTCTCGTGAGAATACGGCGCCGGCTTGTACACAGAATTCACTAACACTGAGACGGTCGGAGGCGGGACTGGCAGGGAGGAAGGTGCGTTAGACCAACTAATCGATAATAAAAATCGTTGACAACGATTTTTATTATTGATTTAATCGAATAATCGTTTCAGCCCTACAAGTTTTATTTCCTGTTGATCTAACCTTATGCCGGTGATAGAGGGGTTCTGTCTGATTGCTATAGCTAAATGTTCCATTACTAGAACATAAAGCAAGGGAGATAAAGGGCATCCCTGGTGGGTACCATTTTGTATAGGAAAACTTGTAGTCAATGATCCATTGATCCTTATCCTGCCCTCTGGTTTAGTATATAGCGCCAAGATCTTATTAAGTCAATTTGGGCCCATCCCTATTTGCCTTAATGAATGCTCAAGAAAAGGCCACCCAACCCAATCAAAAGCCTTCTCCGCATCAACCGAGAGAAGGCATGCTGGTATTTTAGCTGTTTGGGCATAGCGGAATTTCTAAGTGTTCCTTCACATGTGAGGTGGGGGGAGAATGGTAAAACCCCACGGTTGAGCCACGCATCCACTACCCTCTTTAGCTGCAAAAGCAGTGGCCAGGGGTGTACACATGCTGCGATGCTTCATTTTGGGCTGCAGCAGTAATTCTACTTCCTGTCATTCACATGAGTGGGCCGCTCTGCATTGCACGTGATTGTGGCATACTGGTGTGGGGGTTCAAGGGGTCAAAGCAGGCAGTGAGGAGGCAATATAATGCTATTCAGAGAGCATTTGACAGGCAATGAGGAGCATTGCCTGTTAAATGCTCTCTGAATAGCGATTCGATCAGATTTCCCTTTATGTAGCAAAGCACAGGTGCACGATCCCCAAGATTCAACAAATCTTTTAGGCTAGGTTCACATCTATGCGGTTTTCCAGTGCGTTTTAGAACACGTGATTTTGATGCGTTTTTGCATGCAGTTTTCATGCGTTTGGCTTTTTTTCTTCTCTCTATAGTAAACTGTGAATAGACGGTTGTTAAAGAGCCAGCGGCTGCTGCGTCCTTAACAATGGATAAGTCGTCAGCGGGCAGCTTCCTTGCTGACAGCTGAATGTGAAAAAAAAATTGCCCCCAATAAAGAAAAATCGGGGGGGGGCTAAGTGGGGTCCCCCTCCCAATGCATACCATACGATGTTGATGGGGACAAGGACCTCTTCCCCACAACCCTGCCTGGTGGTTGTGGGGGTCTGCGAGTGGGGGGCTTATCGGAATATGAAAGCCCCCCTTTAACAAGGGGGCTCCCAGATCCTGCCCCCCCTTATGTGGGACAACGACATCACAAGTTAGTGGGGGCCATCCCGTGCACTAAAAAATGCATGGGTGTGAACCTAGCTTTATGGTGTTTTGTTGTCTTAAAGTGGTGGTAATATCTGGGGGGTGAATAAAAATTTCCCCTGCAAATTAAGAGTGTAACGTGTTACAGATTATGAAAGACTTACCTTTAAAATAAAGCCCTCCAGCGGCGTGCTATTATCACTGACAGGGCTTCCATCTTCACCCAGTCTTCCTTCCGGGTGTGCCAGCTCCAGCTGTTTGAATGGCTGAGCCGCAATGACATCACTCCCATGCATGTGCACGGGAGCCACAATCATGGTACAGCACTCTAAAGGGACAGCAGTGTCTCAGTATGCGATCCCTTCAGAGCACAGTGCACATGTGACATCACTGGCTGCAGAAATGGTGAATATCTCGGTGCATGTTTAGATGTTCTTTCTATCTACAGGTTGGCTTTATTTTATATATATATATATATATATATATATATACACTTTATCTCACAAAGCGAGTAAACCCCTCACATTTTTGTAAATATTTTATTATATCTTTTCATGGGACAACACTGAAGAAATTACACTATGCTACATTGTAAAATAGTGAGTGTACAGATTGTATAACAGTGTAAATTTACAGAGATTGTCTTTGGAAAATTGACGTATTAGTGCTGCCTGCAGAGGTTGAAGGGGTGGGAGGTCAGACTGTCAGTGCTCAGACCATACACTGCACACTGCATCAAATTGGACTGCAATGGCTGTCATCCCAGAAGGAAGCCTCCTCTAAAGATGATGCACAAGAAAGCCCACAAACAGTTTGCTGAAGACAAGCAGACTAAGGACATGAATTACTGGAACCATGTCCTGTGGTCTGATGAGACCAAGATAAACTTATTTGGTTCAGATGGTGTGAAGTGTGTGTGGCGGCAACCAGGTGAGGAGTACAAAGACAAGTGTGTCTTGCCTACAGTCAAGCATGGTGGTGGGAGTGTCATGGTCTGGGGGCTGTATGAGTGCTTCGGCACTGGGGAGCTACAGTTCATTGAGAGAACCATGAATGCCAACATGTTCTGTGACATACTGAAGCAGAGCATGATCCCCTCCCTTCAGAGACTGGGGCCCAATTTGGACATTTTTACTTAGCGGTGTACTCACTTCTGTTGCCAGCGGTTTAGACATTAATGGCTGTGTGTTGTTTTTTTTTTGAGTGAACAGCAAATTTACACTGTTATACAAGCTGTACACTCACTACTTTATATTGTAGCAAAGTTTCATTTATTCAGTATTGTTACATGAAAAGATATAATAAAATATTTACAAAAATGTGAGGAGTGTACTGTGTGTGTGTGTGTTTTTATATATATATAGAGAGAGAGAGAGAGAGAGAGAGAGAGAGAGAGAATATACAGTACAATATATATTGGGCAGCGCTATTGCAGTAAATATTAGCAGGGGAAGTCAGTTAATATATACAAGTCCATTAATCAGAAAAAATGAATGAAAAGATCCAAGAGCCAGTCCATTAAGAAAAGAGCTTGAAGGAAGTAGTTTCAGTTGATAAAGCAATCTCCTTCTAACACCAGCACCACCACTCGTGAGAAATAGCGGGGGGATGTGGACCACCCCTGTTGTAATTGCTCTTACCAGGCGCCTTGATTAATTATAGATGGAATCCTCATCACTCAAAACCGAACGGTAGGTACTGAACGATAAGTACTGATATCCAATCAGGTGCTCATATATCATGAAAAAGGAAATGGCCACAATAGTGTAATTCCGCAATCAATTAATACAATCCCCTGTAAACAACCACACTTACACTATATGAAATCATACATCGCATTAGGTGATATCACTCACGAACACTACGAGGTATCGGAGCGGCGTCTCCAGCCTCTGTTCGATAGTTCCGGTCTGCTAGCGTACAATTGCGGCGAGCAGCATCATGACGTCACTATGATTGACAGTCACTGTATCCAACGCAGACGCGTTTCGTCGTTACGTGACATCATCTGTGGGCGTAGACCAGTGACACACGCTGCCGTGTTTATATGGAGCAGCTCTCACAGCTAATTGGTAGACTCAGAGGGAGTAAAAAGGACATCCGCCCTGGTACCTCCTCATTACTATTCCATATAGCTAGTACATTACGTAACCATTCCTTTCTTGCCCCCTATCGAGGAAAAGGAAAACTGCACTGCATATAAACAATTTAAAGAAGCTTAACATACTAAGCTCATTGAAGGCAGCTAATGACTCAAATATCCACATCAAAACCAGTGTATGTATATATATATATATATATATATATATATATATATATATATATATATATATACATGAATAAATTATGCAAATCCAGAAGGAAAATTGGTCTATGAATCTAGATGGTAAGACTACTCCTTATAAAATTACATAAATGTCTCCATAAGTGCAAAGAGTTGAAATAAATATAAATAAAAATGAATATGGAACTAAAAATAAATGTATATAAATTTAAAATAAGTAAAAGAAAATGTATGTTAAAAATGTTTAAAACATTTAAAATTGTATCTATGTGTATATATACACCTAACATCTTGAAAAGATGTAACTATAAACCCAGTAAACGCAAAAAGGCAACTTATTAAATTAATATCTTAGATAACGTAAGCTGCATAACTGGCATATATATATATATATATATATATATATATATATATACCCCAATGCTAATGTTATCTGAGTAATAAAGGTTAATATACCACACATGATCTACACATAACCTCGAGAGGGCAAAATGGATAGAACAGAAGGACTAAGCTTTAATAGTTACTGATAAAGCAGTTCACATCCAATTCCACGTTCATTCCTCTCGGGGTGAGTGTATCCATGAGAAATATCCAACATGTTTCTCGCTTGGACATTTCACGCACCAAATTAGAACCCCTCCAGTTCTGATGTATACAAATTTGGTGCGTGAAATATCCAAGCGAGAAACACGTTGGATACTTCTCATGGATACACTCACCCCGAGAGGAATGAACGTGGAATTGGATGTGAACTGCTTTATCAGTGACTATTAAAGCTTAGTCTTTCTGTTCTATCCATTTTGCCCTCTCGAGGTTATGTGTAGATCATGTGTGGTATATTAACCTTTATTACTCAGATAACATTAGCATTGGGGTATATATATATATATATATATGCCAGTTATGCAGCTTACGTTATCTGAGATATTCATTTAATAAGTTGCCTTTTTGCGTTTACTAGGTTTATAGTTACATCTTTTCAAGATGTTAGGTGTATATATACACATGGATACAATTTTAAATGTTTTAAACATTTTTAACATACATTTTATTTTTTTACTTATTTTAATTTATATACATTTATTTTTTATTTTTATTTCCATATTCACATTTATTTTTATATTTATTTTTTTTCAACTCTTTTCACTTATGGAGACATTTATGTAATTTTATAAGGAGTAGTCTTACCCTCTAGATTCATAGACCAATTTTCCTTCTGGATTTGCATAATTTATTCATGTATACATATATATACTGGTTTTGATGTGGATATTTGAGTCAATAGCTGCCTTCAATGAGCTTAGTATGTTAAGCTTTTTTAAATTGTTTTATATGCAGTGCAGTTTTCCTTTTCCTCGATAGGGGGCAAGAAAGGAACGGTTACGTAATGTACTAGCTATATGGAATAGTAATGAGGAGGTACCAGGGCGGATGTCCTTTTTACTCCCTCCGAGTCCACCAATTAGCTGTGAGAGCTGCTCCATATAAACTCAGCAGTGTGTGTCACTGGTCTACGCCCACAGATGATGTCAAGTAATGACGAAACGCGTCTGGTTGGATACAGTGACTGCCAATCATAGTGACGTCATGACGCTGCTCGCCGCAATTGGACGCTAGCAGACCGGAACTATCGAACAGAGGCTGGAGACGCCGCTCCGATATCTCGTAGTGTCCGTGAGTGATCTCACCTAATGCGATTGTATGATTTTATATAGTGTAAGTGCGGATGTTTACAGGGGATTGTATTAATTTATTGCAGAATTACACTATTGTGGCCATTTCCTTTTTCATGATATATGAGCACCTGATTGGATATCAGTACTTATCATTCAGTACCTACCGTTCAGTTTTGAGTGATGAGGATTCCATCTATAATTCATCAAGGTGTTTGATCCAGCGCCGTCTGGTAAGAGCAATTACAACAGGGGTGGTCCACATCCCCCCGCTATTTCTCACGAGTGGTGGTGCTGGTGTTAGAAGGAGATTGCTTTATCAACTGAAACTACTTCCTTCAAGCTCTTTTCTTAACGGACTGGCTCTTGGATCTTTTCATTCATTTTTTCTGATTAATGGACTCGTATATATTAACTGACTTCCCGTGCTAATATTTACTGCAATAGCGCTGCCCAATATATATTGTACTGTATATTGTTTGTTTCTATGTTTTTTTACCTGCTTTAACAGGATTAGGCAGCTGCTTTACCTGCAATTGGTAGTAGGAGGGAGGTGTTTTGTAGTACCTCTCCCTGCATTTCTTATTCTGAGTGTTTTATTCTCCGCTTGTTCTTGCTTAATATAAATATATATATATATATATATATATATATATATATATATATATATATATATACAGACAGACAGACAGACACTATGTAAAAGTCAGCAAGCAGTGTTTGCTACCACTTTCAATGTTGTAGAATCTGAATTACTAGCGAGGAAGCTATTCCCAGCTTGGGGATTCTGCTGCTGATCAGCCAGTGTGACGTTGCATAGAGAAGTGATGAAAGCCTACCCACACACTGTTACTGCTCCGCTATTATTGAGGTGACCTCTGTAGCTTCTCCATGGGTTTTTGACTGTAGATTTCATAACATTTCTAAAGGACTTGGCTTACTGAAATCAGCATGAGCCACTGCAGAGGAAACCAAGCAGCTGTCTGAGCAGTGGTGACCTTGGAGCTGTCTAGACAGCTGCTCTTTGGGGGTTCAGAGCTGGAAGATCGATAAGAGGGGGGTCACGTGGGTTTGTTTTCACACAAGCGGAGAACCTCCTGAGGTCTCGGCAGAATCGGAGTGATTGACGTATCCTGTGCTGTGGCACTACTAATTGAGCAAAGACAGGGATGACATGCTGGTTCTTTTTTGTTGTAGAAGGTAAAAATGTGAGGGTTTTTTTCAGTTTGAGTATTAGACATTTTTATTTAAGCCTCAGTTCACACTAGATCCCAACCCGTCCATGCAAATTGATTGCGATGTGCATGTTAAGTTAACGACACCCTGCAATCCGTTTGCAAAACGTAGTGCGAATGTGCTGCGATTCCTGTGCGAATTACATGCCGTGTCCCGCACTTCATGCCTTTGAACCCGGGCTAAAGGTGTTTAACCACTTGCGTGCTTGCACGCAGAAGCGAAGGCATACGCAAGTCGCGCATGCCTATGCGAACAGTAATACCGTCTATTAATATTACAGTGCCATTTCAAAGCAATCCAAGACATATTCTCAATGTCCATTATTTTCTGGCTCATACTTTCTAAGAACTTCTGGGTTCCACAGGCCCTCCCGTTACAGACACTTACCTGTCCAGGGTGCCTGCGATGTCGGCAGCAGAAGACGAGCAACCGCTAGTCTCTCGGCTGCCCCCGCCACCAACCTCGGTGAGGGAATCAGAAAGTGAAGCGTTGCGGCTTCACTGCCCAGTTCCCTACTGCGCTGTGCGTCTTTCAGTGGTTCCCCGCTGTGTTCTGGGAACTGTGTGTTTCCCAGAACACAGCGGGGGGAACGGGAAGTGCTGTAGATACCCGCAGATTCTGCCGCTATCTATGCCTGGAAGTGGGTGCAAATACCAGGTATCTGCACCCCCCCTCCCCCCTGAAAGGTGCTAATTGTGGCACCGAATGGGGGGGGTGGATTCGATGAGCGGAAGTTTCACTTTAGGGTTGAGCTCCGCTTTAAGTACCATAGTTTGTCACCATTCCACGAGCGTGCGCAATTTTAAAGCGTGACATGTTGGGTATCTATTTACTCAGCGTAACATCATCTTTTACAGTTTACAAGAAAATATTGTTTTTTTTTTTTTTCAATTCATTTTAAGTGTATTTTTTTTATTTTTTTCCCCAAACAATTGTTTGCAAAACTGCTGCACAAATACTGTGTGACATTGCAACGATCGCCATTTTATTCCCTAGGGTCTCTGCTAAAAAAAAAAAAAAGTATAATTTTGGGGGTTATAAGTTATTTTCTCACAAAAAAAAATACAGATTTAAACTTGTAAACAAAAAGTGCCAGAAAAAGCCTGGTCAGCAAGTAGTTAAATATGCATTTCTTATATACCGGTAAATGCCAACGGACACATTGCACACTGTGCACCTGTTAGCAGGTCTGCTAACACAAGACAATGTATCATATACACACCCTATTCGTTCCGCAGGTTCACACATCCATACACGCCCCATTTGTTCCGCAGGTTCGCACATCCATACACGCCCCATTTGTTTCGCACCTTCATATGTGAAAAACATGTTTACTTATGGTGCTTAATGAATTAACCCATTCCTAGGGTAGGAGAGGGCAGAGTAATCACAATTTATCTATTAACTAGCACTTTGCAATTTTTTTTTTACTTTGCAAAGCGCAGAGAAGGGTTAAAATATCTCAAGTTTTTATTCCTTTCTGTCTCCCTGGGGGGGAGATTTCCCCTTATTTCCTGTTATGCCTGACACCTCTATAATAGACTGAAAACAAAAGCTCACAAATGAGGGGACACAGACAGCAGGGAAGCGTTTGAACCCCTGTGAATTAACTAATTTCTGTGACCCCCCAGTAGAGATATTTCCCCCCTTTTCCTACCCTGTTGACAATGCTTTTAATAGGACAAGAAGTTGGGTAAAATTTGCAAAGTGAACCACAGACAGCAATTGTAGCCCTCCTTTTTAACAGACTAGCAACTGGTGGTAGGCTAGAACCTCCGTAAAAGTTTTTTCTTTCTCGTACATCACGGGACACAGAGCGACATAGTCATTACTAATGGGTTATATAGATACCGTCAGGTGCTGGCACTGGCAACTTCCAAAACCGGAAGTACCCTCCCCTATATAAGCCCCTCCCATCCGGGAGCACCTCAGTTTTTTGCCAGTGTCTAAGGTGTTGGCCAAGAAGAAACATGTGTTTTTCACTGAGCTTGCGTACAGGTTCTTTTGGGCCTCAGTAAGCTATTCCGGATCCGACCAAAAAAGCTTCATAGCTAAACGGTCGGTACCCGGGCCTTGCAGAGAAGAGCAAGGTTTTGCCTGTAATGCTTCTCTTAGGAGAGCTGGACCCTGGGATCCAGAGCTCTGGTCATACCCACGACCAAGATGTTTTCTGTGCAGGGTGCTATACAGGTCCAGGGGAGTGGAATCCTTGGGAACCCGGTCCCTGAAGGTTTGATTACAATGCCTGCCGTGATAGGTGAAGTTTGGGCTTTTGTGGACCAAACAAAGTCCTGCGGCGGGGAACAGGTAAGTGGGGGCCCCCAGGAACTTGGTTCTATTGGGGGACCCCCAAGCCTAATTTGTCTTTCTGTCTGTTACCTAATGGTATTCCCGCAAAATTCTGTGCATGCCTGTAACTACTAAAAAAATGTAATAATTTTTAATGGTGGTCAAGAAAAAAAAAAAAAATTTTTTTTATATATATATTTAATATATTAGACTGCGGTACCTGTGTTTGTCCACTAGAGGCCGCTGTGGAATGTTTTCTTGTCATGTGGACTAGCTTCTTCTCAGCAGAGCAAAGTCCAGGCAGATGGTGAGTTCTCTTATAGGAAACTGCTTCCTCTGCCATGTTGCAGTGCTCGTCCATCCCCCGGCCTGCGGCAAAGAGGGGCCCTGGCTCCTGTCCCTTGTTACCATTTTTTGAAATTAGCGCCGAAGGCGCACGTGGCCGCGCGCGTGCGCGCGCCTCTATATATAGAGGTGAGCCGGGAAAGGGGGCGGAGCCTGGGGGATGACGCTCTGTGCGCGCCGCAGCGCTTCTGCGCATGTGCGGGCGTCCCAGCAGTTTAAAAAAAACACAATATTGTAGTGAGCTGGCTATGAAGTACAGAGACAGAGCTGGCAACATTTAAAGGCATACAGCAAGCGGTTGATACAGGCATCCCCTAGAAAGGCACATTAGTAGACACCAACTGTTTCTTATAGCAGCATTTATGCTAGACTATTATCAGTAACTGGTGTATTTCGGCTGGAATACCTCAGCTTTGTGGCTTAGGAATATGCCGTCTAAAAACTCCGGGACTAGAAATTCCAGGAGGAATAGGGGGTCTCCATCGGGCTCTGAGGATCTTGGGCATGCTTTGGCTGCACCAGTCTCCCCTGAAGAATCAGAGGTTAGTGACCGTAGAGCACCCTCAGGAGTACCTGGTACTGTGGCTGTCCTCAGTTCACCTGCTCCTGTGTATGTAACAGAGGAGGTTTTTTCCTCAGCTCTGGGAGGGCTGGAAGAGAGATTGTCAGCATTGATCGCTGCTTCCCTGTCACAGGAGAAAAGCGCTCGATCTCCGTCTCCCCCCTCAGAGTGCCTGTTAACAGAGCAACAGTCCCATACAGAGGTCGACCTACCTGAGGGGGATCAGGATGAGGTCGATTCGGTTGCAGAGGAATCAACAGTGGAAGAGCCGTTCTCAGCATCACATGCTGAAAGGTTATGGGTTCAGTCCCTGACTAATATGGTCCGATCAGCATTTAAAATGCCACTTGCGGAGCCATCCTCCACTTCTGTCTCCTCGTTGGGTTCGCTAAAAGCTCCCCAGACTGTTTGTTCCTTTCCGATCCATCCTTTACTGGAAGGGCTCATTTACCAGGATTGGGAGCATCCTGACAAAATATTTACTTCCCCCAAGAGATTTCCGGTGGTCTATCCCATGGAGGATAAGTTCATCAGAAAATGGAGGGTCCCTACAGTGGACGCAGCCATCTCTTGTGTGAATAAATCACTGACATGTCCGGTGGAAAATGTCCAAATGTTCAAGGACCCAATAGATAAAAAATTGGAGTCCTTATTAAAATCTGCTTTTTCTACAGCAGGATTGGTGACACAACCAGCAGTGGCAGCTATTGGGGTCTGCCAAGCAGTGAAGGATCAGTTGAAACAGGTCTTAAGGGACTTGCCGGATCAGCAGGCTCTTGCCCTAGCTGATCTACCTAGAGCCTTATGCTTTGCGGTGGACGCCATAAAGGATTCAATCCATCAGGCCTCCCGCCTTACGCTGTCTGTAGTACATATGCGCAGGCTTCTATGGCTCAAAAACTGGTCTGCTGAAGCTCCCTGTAAAAAATTGCTGGTTAGCTTCCCATTTCATGGGGAGCGCTTATTCGGGGAAGACCTGGACAAGTATATCCAGAGAATTTCCAGCGGTAAAAGTACACTTTTGCCGGTTAAAAATAGAGTTAGAGGTCCCTCTTTTAAGAGGCCGGCTTCTCCAGTCCCTAGGACATCGGCTGTGAAACAGTTCCGACGGCCTCCTCGGTCAAATCCCGGAGGTAGAAATCAGGGACAGTTGCAGGGTAACAAAAAGCCCTGGAGCAGGAGAGGTACAAAACCTCCCCCAAAGTCAAATGCATGAAGGGTTGCCCCCACCCAATCGGGTGGGGGGAAGACTTCAGTTGTTCACAGAGACCTGGTAGGACACGATCCGAGACAGATGGGTGCTCTCCGCAGTAAATCTGGGATACAAATTGGAGTTAAAAAACTCCCCTTCTTCCCGCTTTATAAGGTCAAACGTGCCAAGGGATCCCCAGAAGAGAGGATCCCTCCTGTTGGCACTAGAACAATTATTGCTTCAAGCAGTAATTATAGAGGTTCCCCTGGAAGAGTGGGGGTTCGGGTTTTACTCAAACCTCTTTACAGTTCCGAAGCCAAACGGGGACGTGAGGCCCATACTAAATCTAAAAGGGCTAAACAAATTCCTGCATATCAGGACTTTCCGGATGGAGTCGATCCGATCGGTAGCCACTGCCCTACAAGGGGAGGAATGGTTAGCCTCGATCGACATCAAGGATGCTTATTTGCACATTCCCATCTTTCCAGACCACCAAAAATTTCTACGCTTTGCGGTAGAAGGCCGCCATTTTCAGTTCAGAGCCTTACCCTTCGGTCTGGCCACAGCACCAAGAGTGTTCACAAAAATTTTGGCCCCATTATTGGCCAATCTAAGAACACGAGGTGTAACGATAATGGCATATCTAGACGACTTGTTGCTGATAGACCACTCAGTGGAAAAACTAGAAGTGGTTGTTCACGAGACAATCAAGTATCTGGAATATCACGGTTGGATTATCAACCGAGACAAGTCAGCCCTAAAGCCAGTCAAAAGTCTGGAATACTTGGGGCTAAGGCTGGATTCAGACCAGAGAAAAATTTTCTTGCCTCAAGAAAAGGGGTCGTCTTTGAGAGATTTGATCCACTTAGTGGGCTCAAAAAGACAGCCATCCATACGCCTGTGCATGAGGCTGCTGGGAAAGATGGTGGCATCATTCGAAGCAGTACCCTACGGTCAATTCCATTCAAGGAAGTTGCAAAGGGCCATACTGTCAGCCTGGAACAAAAAAGTTCAGGCTCTGGACTTACCAATGTCCTTGTCCCCTTCCGTTCGCAGGAGCCTCCGCTGGTGGTTGGTTCCCCAGAATCTGGAAAGAGGGAAATCCTTCAGTCCGATTTCCTGGAAGGTGGTCACTACAGATGCCAGCCTTGTAGGCTGGGGAGCAGTACTGGAGCAATGGTCTCTCCAGGGCAAGTGGTCAGAAGCAGAAAAGGCCCTGCCCATCAATCTCTTAGAGATACGAGCAGCCCGGTATGCCCTAGTAGCATGGACATCCAAACTCCAAGGGTCCCCTGTCAGAGTTCAGTCAGACAATGCCACAGCAGTGGCATATATCAATCGTCAGGGGGGCACCAGGAGTCGTGCAGCCCAAAGGGAGGTAAATTACATCCTGAGATGGGCAGAAAGATATGTCCCAGCCATATCTGCGGTATTCATTCCAGGGGTGGAGAATTGGAAGGCGGACTTTCTAAGTCGCCAACAATTATGCCCAGGGGAATGGTCCCTTCATCCCGAGGTTTTCCGGACAATATGTCAGCGGTGGGGAACACCGGATGTAGATCTGCTAGCATCCAGATTCAACGCAAAGGTGGACAGGTTTGTCTCTTGGACAAGGGATCCCCTAGCTTGCGGCTCGGATGCCCTAGTGTTCCCTTGGGATCAGTTCAAGCTGATATATGCATTCCCACCGCCACAATTGTTACCTCGATTACTCCGCAGAATCAGGGTAGAAAAGAAACCAGTGATTCTGGTGGCTCCAGCGTGGCCCCGAAGAGCATGGTACGCGGAGATTGTAAAAATGTCTGTGGGGAGTCCTTGGACCCTCCCACATCGTCCGGACCTGCTTTCGCAGGGACCGATATACCACCCTTCCTTACCAGCCCTAGGTTTGACGGCCTGGCTATTGAAGCCCACATTCTAAAAAAGAGAGGGCTCTCTAATGCTGTGGTGTCTACCATGATCAATGCCAGGAAACCGGTATCCAGGCAGATCTACTATAGAATCTGGAAGGCGTACATCGCCTGGTGTGAGGCCAGGAAATGGCATCCACGTAAATACGTAATAGGTAGGATTCTGGACTTCCTACAATGGGCTGTAGATAGGAAGCTTGCCTTAAGTACTATCAAGGGTCAGATTTCGGCCTTGTCAATATTTTTTCAAAGGCCCTTGGCTTCGCATTCACTAGTCAAAGCCTTTATACAAGGAGTGATGCGTATTAGTCCTCCGGTTAATATTCCCATATGTCCATGGGATCTAAACTTGGTTCTGTCGGTTCTACAGAAACAACCATTTGAACCATTACAGCATATTTCCTTGGTGCTTCTCACCAGGAAATTGATTTTTCTAGTAGCCATTTGTTCGGCTAAAAGAGTATCGGAATTAGCAGCTATGTCCTGTAAGGAGCCATATCTGGTTATCCATAAGGACAGAGTAGTGTTACGTCCTCATCCAGCCTTTCTTCCTAAGGTGGTATCGAGTTTTCATTTGAACCAAGATGTGGTTCTTCCTTCTTTTTTCCCCAAACCTACTTCGGTAGAGGAAAAGTTATTGCATTCTTTGGATGTAGTAAGAGCAGTTAAAGCTTATCTAAAAGCAACTGCTCAGATTCGCAGAACGGATACTTTGTTTATTCTGCCGGAAGGCCCCAGAAAGGGTCAGGCAGCGTCAAAATCTACTTTAGCCAAGTGGATTCGACAGGTCATAATACAAGCCTATGGCTTGAGAAGTAGACCGCCTCCGTTCAAAGTTAGGGCGCACTCCACGAGAGCAGTTGGAACTTCATGGGCAGTGCATCACCAGGCCTCCCTGGCTCAAATCTGTAAGGCCGCAACATGGTCTTCGGTACACACGTTTACTAGGTTCTACCAGGTGGACGTTAGAAGTCAGGAGGATGTCGCCTTTGGGCGCAGTGTGTTGCAGGCCGCAAAAGATCCTCATGTCTGATAGCGCTCAGCTTATATATGGTGTATCCCCCCCCCTCATTTGGCATTGCTTTAGGACATCCCATTAGTAATGACTATGTAGCTCTGTGTCCCGTGATGTACGAGAAAGAAAATAGGATTTTTATAACAGCTTACCTGTAAAATCCTTTTCTTGGAGTACATCACGGGACACAGAGCTCCCGCCCCTCTTTAGGGACACTTATTGCTTTGCTACAAAACTGAGGTGCTCCCGGATGGGAGGGGCTTATATAGGGGAGGGTACTTCCGGTTTTGGAAGTTGCCAGTGCCAGCACCTGACGGTATCTATATAACCCATTAGTAATGACTATGTCGCTCTGTGTCCCGTGATGTACTCCAAGAAAAGGATTTTACAGGTAAGCTGTTATAAAAATCCTATTATTGCTGATCTTATATTTCTTGAGAAATGCTCCGGTGTGGGTACCGAAGTCCTTTTTCAAGAGACTGGATGGGATCACCAGCTCATTTCTGTGGGCCCCTAAAATGCCCAGAATAGGCCTGAAAGTGCTACAAGAACCATGGGGACAGGGAGGGTTGGCCCTGCCGGACTGGCGCAAGTACTATTTAGCAGGCCAATTAGTTTTTGTGAATAGATGGTTGGTATCGGATGAGGGTGACTCGGCAACAATTCTTGAGGCAGCCCACCTAGGTTCCTACGAATCCCTTCGTTTAGCCATACACAGAGGTCTAAGAAGTGAGCTCCCTCTCACAGATTCTATGAAAGCCACTATAAAGGCATGGGAGGAGGCTGTGAAATTGGCGTGCCCCAGTTTTCAGGGGATTTCTCCAACATCCCCACTATGGATGAACCCCAAGCTCAAACCTTTCTATGCCCTGGAAGATTCAATTGGGTGGGCGAGCAAGGGAATCAGACTATTAAAAGACTTAACACGAGACGGTGAACTCTTGACATTCAATGACCTTAAGGCTAGACATGACCTTCATAACTCCCAGTTCTTCAGATACCTGCAGTTAAGACACGCCCTTCAGACGCAATTTAGGGAGGCGAGGGTTGAATCCTTCCCCTCCAGTTTGGAAGACACACTCATGACGGAGGATCTAGCAAAGACATTATCAGTCACATATAAAGAACTGTTCAAAACTAGTCCCAAGGCTCTAATTAAATGTAGAGAAAGATGGGCAGCAGAGGTACCGGGCATACAGGGGGAGGACTGGGACGATATGTGGGAACAACCATTTCAGAATCTAGTGGCAGCAAGGGATAGGCTTATCCATTTTAAATTCTTGCATAGAATATATTATACCCCCGCAAGACTAGCCTCAATATACCCATCCGCTTCATCAGAGTGCTGTCGGTGCTCTGCCGCATCGGCGGATGCACATCATGTGTTCTGGAGCCGCCCCTTGATCAGCCAATTCTGGTCTGGGGTCACCTCCTGTATAGCGGAGGTACTGCAGGTTTCGGTGCCATTAACGATCGAGGTGTGTCTTCTGGGATTGGTAGACGAGGTGGTCCCATCAAGGGCACCCATCGAGGGCACACAGAACCTTACTTACAATACTACTATTTTATGGAAAAAAGGCCATACTACTAAAATGGAAAAAAATGGGGGGGCCCCTGAGATAACCTTTTGGAAAGGATTGGTGAACGCAATGCTTCCGCACTACAAAGCCACTTATAGAGATAGAGCGCGCAGTAAAAAAAATGTTTAAAGTATGGAGAGCATGGTATGAGTCTGATCAAACCGTGTGATGGGTTAATCTTAAGCTATAAGGATGGGAGGGTCCGGTGTATAGCCAACATGTAGTATACCCTGGAGGAGGAGTGCAAAAAACATTATTTTGGGTGAATGAAAAAGTGATATGGTTTTCATCCCACAAATAGTTCTAATTTTGGTTGGAGGGAAGGGAACTGAGTGGGGGGGGGGGAGGTTATACTCGTTGTAGCTGTCGGTTAGATGGCATAGTTAATGTTGTTCGACTTACTGGCCATGTTGGCTGACTGTTTCGTTTGGTGATGTACCAAGCTATGTATGTGTTGTGTCAAAAAATTCTCAATAAAAAATAATTTTTCAAAAAAAAAAAAAGTTTTATTGCTGTCTCTACCCACATTAAAGAGTTTTCCTTCACTTGCTGTCCTAGTGAAACGTTGTCATTGAGACAGGGAGTGATGGGAAATCTCTCTGTTAGTAATAACCTGACAGATATTCTAACCATTCTCCAGTCTATTAAAAAATAAATAAAGATTTACATTTTAACGCAATCTCAAAAGTGATCCAGTAACGATGAAAGTATTTACATATTCTTAACCAGCTTTAACCACTTCGCGCCCGTCATACGACTAATGACGGCCGCAAAGTGGTTCTTAAATGCCGGGAGGCCGTCATTATACGGCCTCCACTCCTTCGGCCACTGGGGGGCGCGCGAGCCCGGCGCTTCACTGAGATGCCGATGCGCGTGCCTGGCGGCCGCGATGTCCGCCAGGCATCCGCGATCGGCCTGTACACAGACAAGGACATGGATCTGTGTGTGTAAACACAGAGATCCATGTCCTGTCAGGGAGAGAGGAGACCGATGCTGTGTCCCTTGTACATAGGGACACAGATCGGTCACCTCCCCTAGTCAGTCCCCTCCCCCCACAGTAGCAATCACTCATAGGGCATACATTTAACCCCTTCCTCGCCCCCTAGTGTTAACCCCTTCCCTGCCAGTCACATTTATACAGTAATCAATGCATTTTTATAGCACTAATCGCTGTATAAATGTGAATGGTCCCAAAAATGTGTCAAAAGTGTCCGATGTGTCCGCCGCAATATCGCAGTCATGATAAAAATCGCTGATCGCCGCCATTACTAGTAAAAAAAAAAATAATAAAAAAAATTTCAGAATTCTATCCCCTATTTTGGAGACACTATAACTTTTGCGCAAACCAATCACTATACGCTTATTGCGTTTTTTTTTAACCAAAAATATGTAGAAGAATACGTATCGGCCTAAACTGAGAAAAAAATAGTTTATTTTCTTTTAAAAATTGGGATATTTATTATAGCAAAAATCTAAAAATATTGTTTTTTTTTTCAAAATTGGCGCTCTTTTTTGGTTTATAGCGCAAAAAATAAAAACCGCAGAGGTGATCAAATACCACCAAAAGAAAGCTCTATTTGTGGGAAAAAAAGGACGTCAATTTTGTTTGGGAGCTACGTCGCACGACCGCGCAATTGTCAGATAAAGCGACGCATTGCCGAAAGCTGAAATTTTGCCTGGGCAGGAAGGGGGTATATGTGCCCAGTAAGGAAGGTGTTAAAACCAACCCTTACTGACCTCCAGGGCTATTTTTCAGCAGGAATGTGGGGGAACGCAGTTCCGGCATCTTCAGAGTTGAATATATATAATGGCAAGGGGTGCTGGGGTGTGCTGGAGGATCAATTGATGCTGGCAACTGGGGAATCCATTGTTGCTGTAGGGGATCTTTTTTATGGAGAAAGGGGATCTATTGTTGCTTGGGAGGTCTTCTGTTGCTCATGGGGGATTTATTATTGCTGGGGTAGGTCTTCTGTTGCAGGTGTGGTCAATGCTGAGAGGGATCTACTGTTGAGGGAGGGGTCTAATGTTGCTGGCTGCTGGGAGGGCCTATTGATGCTTCCTACTGGGGAATATATTGTTGCAGGAAGGAATCTATTTTTGCAGGGGGGTCTATTGCTACCGGAGAGGTCTATTGTTGCTGGTGGGGGATCTATTGTTGCTGGGGGTGGGTCTTGTATTGCAGGGGTTCAATCGTTGCTGAGAGAAATCAACTGTTGAGGGAGGGGTCTAATATTGCTGACTGCGGAAGGGTCTATTGATGCTTGCTACTGGGGAATCTATCGTTGCTGGAGGGGATCTATTGTTGCTGGGGAGGTCTATTGTTGCTGGTGGGAGATGTAATGTAGCTGGGGGTGGGTCTTATGTTGCAGGAGGTCAATCGTTGCTGAGAGGGATCTACTGTTAAAGGCTGCTGGAGGGTCTATTGATGATGGCTGTTGGGAGTTCATTGTTACCGGGGTGGATCTATTGTCGCTGGTGTGTTCATTGTTGCTGGATCTATTTTACTGCCTTTCTTGTTATTGCCAAATTCCATACAGAATACTTAGCACCACAAAATGATACTTGGTTCTGTATTCTATAAAAGGGATGGTACTGAGAGGTGGGTAAGGTGAACCAATTAACGGTGCTCGGAGGTGGGTATGGGCGGACACCAAGGAGTGACTCGGAAGGGAGGAATTCCTGCACCTATTCTCTGAGAAAAAAAAGCCCTGCTGACCTCTGTATCTGCAAGTACTGTGGAGCAATTCATCCTCAAGGTTCATAACAGAGGTTCACTATAAACCTCCCCCCAAAAACTTTCCCCCAAAACACTGAATACCTCAAGCTTTACTCTAACGTAATCACTAAGTATGAAATTGAATTAACCCCTGTTCTGCTGGCTTGGTGATTGTCTGAGGTCTCTGCAGCAACAGTGTGCAGGTCCCCAAAGCATGCAAAATAAACTGATATATGCAGACAAATAGTATGTATGTGTTCAATATGCCAATAAAAGCACATCCATTAGTCTTATCTTTTCCTAACAGTGTGGTATCTGCATGTGCAGTATTTCTGTATTTGAAGACCCTGTGGAAATGGCCTGTGGACATGACTTTTGCAGAACATGCTGGGAGTCGTAAGTATTAACACTTTAGTAACATTGCTTGTTGAGAAAAGCACTGTACATGTTGCTGAGTACTTGAATTGTAGAAAGTGATTGTGCTGGCCATAACAACTTCCGACCCGCCACGCTAATTGTCTGTCCCGTCAGTGCCCATGATTAATTCATGGGAACCCGGCCCGCAGACATGTTCGCCGCTGTCCTATTGGTTGGACAGCGGCGAGCGGCTGGTATCACAGGGCTGGATGGGGGCGGGAACCGCTAAAGTTAACTTTTTACATTAAACAGCAGGTGATTGGTTGCCGGGCGATCCTAGCAACCAATCATCAGCCTGTTGATGTAAAAAGTTAACTTCAGCGGTTCCTGCCCCCATCTAGCCCTGTAATACCAGCCACTCACCACTGTGCTCAACGCCTGTGTAAGGTAGGAGAGTTGTACCTACACAGTGTGTGCTTTTGTGTCCGTGGGGTGGAGGGCAGAGGACGCTATGGGGGCAGAGGACACTACAGTGGGGAGGGTGTGCAGGGACAGAAAACACTGCTTTGGGGGCACAGGAAACTTGCTATGGGGGGAGGGGGGCATAGGACACTATGGGAGTCATGTGAAGGGGGACAAAGGACACTGCAATGGGGGGGGGCTATTAGGGACCCCATCACCCCTGGGGACAGGGAACTTCTTCTCACTTGGGGACAGGGAACTTCTCACTTGGGGACAGGGAACCCCTTCTCACTTGGGGACAGGGAACCCCTTCTCACTTGGGGACAGGGAACCCCTTCTCACTTGGGGACAAGGACCCCCATCTCCTCTGGGGACCGAGCCCCCTTCTCCCCTGGGGACCGGACCCCCATCTCCCCTAGGGACAGGAACCCCATCTGCAGACCATGCTGGCTGGCGTCAGCCACCCCTGGGTGCCAGGATGGGGGAGGGGGCAGTAAAATCCAAATCCCCAGCCACATGCTCCCTCAGGGTGAATTGGCTTTGTATTAGTGAAGCACCTTTAAAGTGAGGTAAACCTGTACTGTTATTATTACTATGTTAGGATTATTATTATCTTCATTTATTAGCAGGTGAATGCGACCCTCAATGCATTCACATACCGTATATACTTGAGTATAAGCCGACCCGAATATAAGCCGAGGCACCTAATTTTACCACAAAAAACTGGGAAAACTTATTGACTCGAGTATAAGCCTAGGGTGTCCATCTGCATGCCTCACTTTGCCTCACTGTGCCCTCACTGTGTCCATGTGCATGCCTCACTGTGCCCATGCCTCACTGTATCCATGAATAGACTGACGTTTAACATGAGAGTCTATGGAAGGGGTGCTCCCCGGCCGTAGGTCTTCCAGACAAAAAACTTTGCACACTTATAGAGGAGAAATGGGGCTACATGTGTGCCAAGTTTCGGGTAAAGGGGACCTATGACCGGCCGGTTCCGGGTCCCCAAAGTCACCGGAGAAATGACCGTTTAACATGGGAGTCTATGGAAGGGGTGCCCGGCTTGGAAAAATCGGTGCTCCATGGCCGTAGGGCCCCCGGACAATAAACTTTGCACACTTGTAGAGGAAGAGTGTGGCTACATGTGTACCAAGTTTGGGGTCCAGGGGACCTATGGCCGGCCGGGACCCGGTCCCCAAAGTCCGGGAGATCAGGCGCAAAAAGGTGACTCGAGTATAAGCCGAGGGGAGCATTTTCAGCACAAAAAAATGTGCTGAAAAACTCGGCTTCTACTCGAGTATATATGGTACTTTGAATCCGGCTCTTAATTGGAAAAAGGTTGCTGAGCCCTGATGTAAGGTGTATGGAGGCACCACTTGATGCCTGCCTTGTATCATGTAAGGCAGGGGTCTCAAACTGGCGGCCCTCCAGCTGTTGCGAAACTACAAGTCCCATCATGCCTCTGCCTGTGGGAGTCATGCTTGTAACTGTCAGCTTTGCAATGCCTCATGGGACTTGTAGTTTCACAACAGCTGGAGGGCCACCAGTTTGAGACCTCTGATAAGGTATATGGTGGCACCACTCGATGCCTGCCTTGTATCATGTAAGGTATATGGTGGCACCACTCGATGCCTGTCTTTTTATCATGTAAGGTATATGGAGGCACCATTCAATGCCTACCTTCTATGATATAAGGTATATGCAGACACCACTTGATGCTTGCCTGGTTTGTATCAGCCAAAGATATAAGCAGGAATCACGTGATTCACGTCTTGTACCACCTAAACAAATATGTGGGTATCACTCAATGCCCGCCTTATATCCTTCAAAGGTATAAAAGGTATATGCAGTCACCACTCAATGTGTGCCTTGCATAACTAAATGGTATATGCAGGCACTACTCTATGCCTGCCTTGGCACCACTTGAAGCATGCCATGTCTTACCACGGCACTACTGGATGCCTGCCGGCCTTGTATCATCAAAAATCATACGCAGGCATTAGTCGATGCCAGTCTTGTATCACAGAACAGTATATGCGGTCACCACTCAATGCCTTCCCTTTATTACCACAGCCTGTTCAGTGCCAATTCTGCATCCACAGCTTCCTCTACTTCTATTCCCACATGTTCCCCTTGCATTTCCCTGCCTTGGCACTGCAGGAACTATCCCCGGTATATCCAGTTGTCGGTGCACCCGGCAGGTGGGAGATGATAAAACAATTATTTGTAATGTTATCCAGACACGTATTTCTTACACAGGATCCTCAGTCTTGAGCAAAGTCTGGCCGCCTCCAGCTTCCTTTTTATTGCAACTTTATTGAAAATGACATTTTCCTTCCCACACTTGAAAGACTTGTGTATGTAAGAAAGGATTACTGCAATGCCGAACCCCAGGGAAATTCTTCTCTGTCATGCAGAAAGGAAATGTAATTGTAGGAGGACAGTGTACCAAGGCTCGCTCCATCTGTAAGGGAGATAAAACTGAAAAACCAAATGCACCTTCCAGAGGAAAAAATAATATGATTTTTAATAATAAGAGATGGATTTAGGTCTTGGAAAATTATTAATATAGACTTCTCTTTGACTTGTTTTTTTGGGAGCCTTACCGGCAGAGCTGACCAGTTTCCAGGAACACCAGTGCTTGCCAGTAATGCCAATCGGTGCCCACCTGTACCAATTAGGGATGCCTGTCAGTGCCCATCAGGGTTGCCAACTTTCAGTAAATATACCGTTTGTAAAATCCATACTTTTTGCATCTGTCCATGAATGTCCATTACAGACATGTAGGCTGCATGTCCGTAACTGACATTCATGGACAGATGCAACAATTATGGATTTTACAAACTGTTTGTAAATTTACTGAAAGTTGGCAACACTGGTGCCCATCGGTAATGCCTGTCAGTGCCCATCAGTAATGCCTGTCAGTGCCTCCTCATCAGTACCGCCTATCAGTACCGCCTATCAGTACCGCCTATCAGTACCACCTCATCTGACCCGCCTCATCTGTCCCGCCTCATCGGTGCCCGTCAGCGAAGGAGAAAACTTTTTTACAACATTTTATAACAAACAAAAAACAACTTTTTTTTTTTTTTTCAAAATGTTTGGTCTTTTTTTTTATTTGTAGCGCAAAAAAAATAAAAAAAGCCAGTGGTGATCAAATACCGCCAAAAGAAAGCTCTATTTGTAGGAAAAAATGGACAAAAATGTCATATGGATACCGTGTTGTATGACCGCACAATTGTCATTCAAATTGCGACAGTGCTGAAAGCTGAAAATTGGCCTGGGCAGGAAGTGCCCTTTATTGAAGTGGTTTAGGGCTGTTTAAAAAAAAAACACCCAAACTCACAAAAACGTGAGTCTATCAGCTGCAGTGTGCATGAGGCCTTATGGAGTTAAATTTAGGAGCTTTGACCAAAAAAAAAAATGCCAAAAGCTCCTAAACTCAAGTTGAGAAGCTGTAGTGTACATGAAGCTTTAGACGCTACCATCAGCTGTTAAAACAGTTTTTTGTAGATAATAGTTGTATGTATTAATTATTCAACTGTGAGCCTTCAAAGTACAACTCCAGACGTTTAAAATGTTTCCTTCTCTTTTTTTTTTTTTTTTTTTTTTAGGTTTTTAAACCTTAAAATTCAGGAAGGAGAAGCTCATAACATCTTCTGCCCAGCCTATGACTGTTTCCAGCTGGTTCCCGTGGAGGTCATAGAGAGTGTGGTGTCCAAGGAGATGGATAAGAGATACCTTCTGTTTGATATTAAGGTGGGCATGAAAGGGTGCGCCCATCCAAACCTGATAAACCCATCTGCTGCCCATACAGCTTGCAAAGAAGTTTTTTCGACCTTCACCCACTTTTAGCATTTTATTTTTTGTTTTTACATTCTATATTCATCATTCATTGCCAGACTGGTCCCCTTTATATGCTGTGCTGTATGTTGTATACCCACTTGCTGCCAAATAACTTACATGTATGTGATTGATTTCATATGGTTATACCGGTGTTATGGCTGCAGCTGTATGCCATAACTCTGGCAGTTGTTTTTCAGCCCGTGATACTCATTCATCTAAAAGCAATCCTAGCAGCTGTTTAGCTGCTGAATTGCTTTTACAGGCGGCTGGAGGGGACGTCCCACCCTTGGCCTCTCTGGGCTCTCCCGTGCGATCGGGGAAACCGGTATCCATACCGGCCGCGCTGACGGGTTTTGATAGAGCTGGCCAAGGACCTTCCGGTCTAGGAGACCAGAAGCAACGTCATTATGTCCCTTCTGGTTGGGGCACATGTAAACCCTGCCATTTTTTAAAGCATGATATCAATGGTTTTTTTTATTATTTTGATCTGATGCTTTCCAGGATAGAGTAGAGATCTGGGTTCTTATAGACCCCAGATGTCTCTATAAAGATGACCTGTCATGCCTTATTTCTATCAAGCAAGGGATGCTTACATTTCTTATGATAGGAATAAAAGTGATTAAAAAAATGAAAGGGATAATGTAAAAAAAAATGTAAATGTAATAAATGAAATGGGGAAAAAAAAATGTTTTTAAAATTGTTTTTAAATTGCCCCCATCCCTCAATGCTCGCATACAGAAGCGAACGCATATATAGGTCACGCACGCATATGTAAACAGTGATCGCAACCCCACAAATATTTTACAAACGGTACTCAACCTCCTCTTTAACTCGTATAGATAGATAGATAGATCTACAGTGGGTACGAAAAGTATTCAGACCCCCTTAAATTTTTCACTCTTTGTTATATTGCAGCCATTTGCTAAAATCATTTAAGTTCATTTTTTCCCCTCATTAATGTACACACAGCACCCCATATTGACAGAAAAACACAGAATTGTTGAAATTTTTGCAGATTTATTAAAAAAGAAAAACTGAAATATCACATGGTCCTAAGTATTCAGACCCTTTGCTCAGTATCTAGTATTTGCACCCTTTTGATCTAATACAGCCATGAGTCTTTTTGGGAAAGATGCAACAAGTTTTTCACACCTGGATTTGGGGATCCTCTGCCATTCCTCCTTGCAGATCCTCTCCAGTTCTGTCAGGTTGGATGGTAAACGTCGGTGGACGGCCATTTTTAGGTCTCTCCAGAGATGCTCAATTAGGTTTAAGTCAGGGCTCTGGCTGGGCCATTCAAGAACAGTCACGGAGTTGTTGTGAAGCCACTCCTTCGTTATTTTAGCTGTGTGCTTAGGGCCATTGTCTTTTGGAAGGTAAACCTTCGTCCCAGTCTGAGGTCCTGAGCACTCTGGAGAAGGTTTTTGTCCAGGATATCCCTGTACTTGGCCGCATTCATCTTTCCCTCGATTGCAACCAGTCGTCCTGTGCCTGCAGCTGAAAAACACCCCCACAGCATGATGCTGCCACCACCATGCTTCACTGTTGGGACTGTATTGGACAGGTGACGAGCAGTGCCTGGTTTTCTCCACACATACCGCTTAGAATTAAGGCCAAAAAGTTCTATCTTGGTCTCATCAGACCAGAGAATCTTATTTCTCACCATCTTGGAGTCCTTCAGGTGTTTTTTTTAGCAAACTCCATGCGGGCTTTCATGTGTCTTGCACTGAGGAGAGGCTTCCGTTGGGCCACTCTGCCATAAAGCCCCGACTGGTGGAGGGCTGCAGTGATGGTTGACTTTCTACAACTTTCTCCCATCTCCTGACTGCATCTCTGAAGCTCAGCCACAGTGATCTTTGGGTTCTTCTTTACCTCTCTCACCAAGGCTCTTCTACCCCGGCAGCTCAGTTTGGCCGGGCGGCCAGCTCTAGGAAGGGTTCTGGTCGTCCCAAACGTCTTCCATTTAAGGATTATGGAGGCCACTGTGCTCTTAGGAACCTTAAATGCAGCAGAATTTTTTTGTAACCTTGGCCAGATCTGTGCCTTCCCACAATTCTGTCTCTGAGCTCTTCGGGCAGTTCCTTTGACCTCATGATTCTGATTTGCTCTGACATGCACTGTGAGCTGTAAGGTCTTATATAGACAGGTGTGTGGCTTTCCTAATCAAGTCCAATCAGTATAATCAAACACAGCTGGACTCAAATGAAGGCGTAGAACCATCTCAAGGATGATCAGAAGAAATGGACAGCACCTGAGTTAAATTTATGAGTGTCACAGCAAAGGGTCTGAATACTTAGGACCATGTGATATTTCAGTTTTTCTTTTTTTATTAATCTGCAAAAATGTCAACAATTCTGTGTTTTTCTGTCAATATGGGGTGCTCTCTGTACATTGAGGAAACAAAATGAACTTAAATGATTTAAGCAAATGGCTGCAATATAACAAAGAGTGAAAAATTTAAGGGGGTCTGAATACTTTCCGTACCCTCTGTATATATACACACACACACACACACACACACACACACTAATTTGAATACCGGCCAATATACCTACTAGCACGTCTTTAGAGTGTGGGAGGGAACTGGAGTACATGAAGGAAACTACACAAGGAGTACATGAAGGAAACGACACAAGGAGTACATGCAAACTCAATGCAGATAGTGTCCTGACCGAGATTCAAACTAAGGATCCCAGTGCAAAAAGCAGACGTGCTAAGCACTAAGCCATTGTTCTTACCGCTTTGCTGTATATACTTTGCTATGCATCATCATATATGACACGCTTTTTAACTGATAACATTGTGCAGCGCATTAAATATTTCATTCTAAAGGGCTACATACATTGTATTATACCTGTATATAATACTATGTATGTTATTTATTCAGCACTGGTCTGTATCAGGGTGGATTTGATTTAAATCAACTCGATTTAAATCATAATTTTTAAAGCCCAACTGTCATCTCTGTCCCACAGTGGCTCCTCCTCTGACCCGCTGTTGACTCACCGACAGTCCCATTCACTTTAATGGGACGGCTGGTGAGGCGCCAGTGACACAACAAGGTGAGGGACGAGGCGGCAGCAGGTGAGTGGATGCCTGCTTGCAGGCGCTGCCATGATGGATCTGAAATGACAGGTGCTCTTTAAATGTAAGGACTTATTCTTGCTGGTAGTTAGAATCTTTAATATTTGCAAACAAAATGAAGGTTTCCTATTTAGAATAATAAGCTGTCAGGTTAGTAAAACCGCGATATCAGAACCAATCATACAGTTTTGTAGTGTACATAGATTTTTTAAAAACAATGGGATAAAGGAATCTTCCTGAACTTTGTTTTATCTCATCGTTACTGTGAAACTGTGTGAATGCATCAATGCAGTGCATATTATCTCAGCTTGCAGAGCTTGGATTCATTGAACGAGTTTACCAAAAATGTAAATATTGCAGATAATGCAGACTTATGCTACATAACTAAGCTCCATTTCATGCTGAATAAACTAAATTATTAATGTATCCTAAATAGAAAACTATCTTTGAATCGATTTTTACTCAAAGCATTTTATTAAAATAAATTTGATAAAAATCAAAAAAATCTGATTTTAAATAAACAATCTGTTTTTTTTTGTTTTTTTTTAAATCATTGATTTTTATCCACCCTGGTCAGTATGTTTTATACTCGGCAGTACTCGGCTGTATACTCTGTTGTACATTTTATATTCTTCTGGTTCTTGGCTGTACATAGTCTGCTAGATGTTATGTACTCCGCAGTGCTTAGCTACATACACGGTAATACTGATTCTGCTCCATTGCACAGACTGTGCTGTATTCTACATACCCTGACATGGAAATACACTGACACACCAGGGGGTACGTCTGCTTCATAGAGTACATTAGTTGTTACAATTGACATTAATAACAATCATAAATGTAAAAGATATCCAATGGCATTTTAGTTAGTTAAAGTGGTTCCTAAAGGCTTTAGTTTTTTTACCTTAATGCATTCTCTGCATTAAGGTAAAAAACCTTCTGTGTCCAGGAACCCCCCCCCCTCCAGCCCCCTTCTACTTACCTGAGCCTGATCTCAATCCAGCAATGTGCAAGAGAGCAGAAGCTCTCTCCGCTCTCTTTCTCCTCACTGGGCAGATTGATAGCAGTGGGAGCCATTTTCTCCTGCTGTTGTCAATCAAATTCTTTGGGGGAGGCTGGGCTGAGCCGTGCTTTCTGCGTCTCTAGACGCAAGCAGCCTGACTCTGAATCGAGTCCACGCAAGTACCCCCAAAGGAAGCAGCTTCCTTCCTATGGTGGCACTCACTAAAGAAGTGGAGACAGGAGTGCAGGTGAGGGACCCCAGAAGTGGAGGATCGAGGCTGTTCTGTGCAAAACCATTGCACAGAGCAGGTGTGACATGTTTTTTGTTTTTAAAAGAAAGTCAGAAGGTATACAATGACTTTAAAGACCAGGGATTGCACAGTTGGGGTAAATGGTATGGTTTTACCACCACAGCCGTGTACCCAGAACAGGCATACATTTGTTAGTTGGTATATAATGTTAAAAAAAATAGTTTTTTTTAAATTGCAATAAATTATGTCATTCCTATCCCGTTGTTTTTTTTTTTTTTATACCGGCAGGCATTTGTTGAAAATAACACTGCGATTCGATGGTGTCCAACACCAGCCTGCGAGCGGGCTGTGCGCTTAAAGAAGCAAGGGACCAATACATCTGGGTCCGACATCCTGACCTTCCCTTTGTTACGAGCTCCAGCCGTGGACTGTGGGAAAGGGCATCTGTTCTGCTGGTTAGTGCATTTTAATGTTACAATTATTACTTGGCACTTGATTTTTGGGTATGTTTTAAAGAAGAACTTCAACCTTACTATTAAAAAAAGTTTAAATCTTAAAGGTGGTCCCTGTATATAAAAAAAAAAAAAAAACATACCATGGAGTCCAATGTTGTCGTGCTTGTAGAGAAAGTTCTATTTCTGCTTCTCTTCTTTCTGCTTCTCTTTCACCGCCATCCTAAATTAATGTCCGGTACATGCGCAGACACACCACAGAGATGAGCCCCACTGCGTGTCTGCACATGTGCTGGACCCCTTGCACATGCGCAGACACGCAGTGGACCCCTGCTAGTAAACTGGCACACATCCCACATTGTATCTGACATGTGCATGATCCTCCTCTTCTCTGGTCCCTCTTTGGTGCTCCTGGCCCCTCCCTCTTATCTAGTGCCCCCACAACAAGCAGCCTGCTATGGGGTAAGCCGAGCTGCAGATCCGTGTGTCCATTCAGACAGAGCAATGGTTCTGCCCCTCCCCTCTCTCTCCTGATTGGCTCCCACGGCTGTCAATAAATATCAGTTAGCCAATGGGACCGCTGCTGTGTCTCAGCCAATCAGGAGGGAGATTCCCGGACAGCCGAGGGACTTGTGGACATCGCTGGACAGAGATGGGGCTTAGGTAAGTATTAAAGGAGTTGTAAAGGCAGAAGGTTTTTTATGTTAATGCATTCTATGCATTAAGATGATAAACCTTCTGTGTATAGCAGCCTCCCCCAACACCCCCCTAATTACCTATAACAAAAATGTCACTGCTAATTACCTACCTGAGCCCCTTCTCTCTACAGCGATGTCCACGATCCCCTCAACCATCCAGGACACTCCTCCTGATTGGCTGAGACAGAGCAGCCACGCCATTGGCTCCCACGGCTGTCAATCAAAGTCAGTGAGCCAATCAGGGGAGGAAGGTGTCGGGGCTCCGTGTCTGAATAGATACACAAAGCTCTGACTCGGCTTGGGTGCCCCCAAAGAAAGCTGCTGGCTGAGGGGCACTCAACAGGAGGGAGGGGCCAGGAGCACCAAAGAGGGACCCGAGAAGAGGAGGATCCAGGCTTCTCTGTGCAAAACCAACTGTAACAGAGGAGGTAAGTATAACATGTTTGTTTTTTCAAAAAACTAGCCTTTACAATCACTTTAAGGGGGCTGCTACACACAGAGAATGCATTAAGATTAAAAACCTTCTGCCTTTACAACTCTTTAAGGCTTTAGAACCACTTTAACTGATCACAGTTGCAATGCTTTCCAGGCTCCAATGCAAAAAATATAACAAATGCACATTTTTTTCGATATGGGGCCTTTATTATTATTATTTTTACAAAAAGTAGCATTTTCCTTTAAGTCTGCTTTAACCACTTGCCGACTGCCTAGCGTAGATATACGTCGGCAGAATGGCACGGGCAGGCAAAGCAACGTACCTGTACGTTGCTTTGAATCTGCCGACTAGCGGGCGCGCGCCCGCCGCAAGCTCCGTGACTGTGCCCGCAGAACCTGCGGACTCTATGATCGGGAGCAGTGATCACTGTCGTGTCACTTGTAGCCCAGCTCCCACACAGTTAGAATCGCTCCCTAGGACACACTTAACCCCTTCCTCGCCCCCTAGTGGTTGACCCCCTTCCCTGCCAGTGTCATTTACACAGTAATCAGTGCATTTTCTTTCTCGTACATCACGGGACACAGAGCGACATAGTCATTACTAATGGGTTATATAGTTACCGTCAGGTGCTGGCACTGGCAACTTCCAAAACCGGAAGTACCCTCCCCTATATAAGCCCCTCCCATCCGGGAGCACCTCAGTTTTTTGCCAGTGTCTAAGGTGTTGGCCAAGAAGAAACATGTGTTTTTCACTGAGCTTGCGTACAGGTTCTTTTGGGCCTCAGTAAGCTATTCCGGATCCGACCAAAAAAGCTTCATAGCTAAACGGTCGGTACCCGGGCCTTGCAGCAGAAGAGCAAGGTTCTGCCTGTAATGCTTCTCTTAGGAGAGCTGGACCCTGGGATCCAGAGCTCTGGTCATACCCACGACCAAGATGTTTTCTGTGCAGGGTGCTATACAGGTCCAGGGGAGTGGAATCCTTGGGAACCCGGTCCCTGAAGGTTTGATTACAATGCCTGCCGTGATAGGTGAAGTTTGGGCTTTTGTGGACCAAACAAAGTCCTGCGGCGGGGAACAGGTAAGTGGGGGCCCCCAGGAACTTGGTTCTATTGGGGGACCCCCAAGCCTAATTTGTCTTTCTGTCTGTTACCTAACGGTATTCCCGCTAATATCTGTGCATGCCTGTAACTACTAAAAAAATGTAATAATTTTTAATGGTGGTCAAGAAAAAAAAAAAAAAAAAGGAATGTTTTTTTATATATGTTTAGTATATTAAACTGCGGTACCTGTGTTTGTCCACTAGAGGCCGCTGTGGAATGTTTTTCTTGTCATATGGACTAGTTTCTTCTCAGAGAACAAAGTCCAGGCAGCTGGTGAGTTCTCCTCAGGAAACTGTTTCCTCTGCCATGTTGCAGTGTTCGTCTATCCCCCGGCCTGCGGCAAAGGGGGCCCTGGCTCCTGTCCCTGGTTTCCATGTTTGAAAATTAGCGCCGAGGCGCACGTGGCCGCGCGCGTGCGCGTGCACGCGCCTCTATATATAGAGGTGGCCGGAAAAAGGGGCGGGCCTGGGGGATGACGCTCTGTGCGCGCCGCAGCGCTTCTGCGCATGTGCGGGCGTCCCAGCAGGTTTTTAAAAAAGCCACATTATTGCAGTAAGCTGGCTATGAAGTACAGAGACAGAGCTGGCAACATTTAAAGGCATACAGCAAGCGGTTGATACAGGCATCCCCTAGAAAGGCACATTAGTAGACACCAACTGTTATATAGCAGCAATTGTGCTAGACTATTCTCAGTAAAAGTGGTGTATTACGGCTGGAATACCTCAGCTTTAGGCTTAGGAATATGCCGTCCAGTAGCTCCGGAACTGAATCTTCCAGGAAGCGAAGGGGGTCTCATCGGGCTCGGAGGATCTTGGGCATACTTCTGCTGCACCAGTCTCCCCTGAAGTTCAGAGGTAAGTGACCGTAGAGACCCCGCAGGGGTACTTGGTACTGTGGCTGTCCTCAGTCACCTGCTCCTGTGTATGTAACAGAGGAGGTTTTTTCCTCAGCTCTGGGAGGATTAGAGAGAGATTGTCAAAATTTATCGCTGCCTCCCTGTCAGGGAAAGCACGCCCGATCTCCGTCTCCTCCTTCAGAGTGCCTGTTAGCAGAGCAACAGTCCCATACAGGGATCGACCTGCCTGAAGGGGATCAGGATAAGGTTGATTCTGTTATAGAGGAATCAACAGTGGGGGAACCTTTTCTCAGCATCTTAAGCTGAAAGATTATGGGTTCAGTCTCTGACTAACATGGTCCGATCAGCATTTAAAAATGCACCTTGCGGAACCATCAACCACTACTGTATCCTCGTTGGGGTCGCTAGAAGCCCCCAGACTGTTTGTTCTTTTCCACTTCACCCTTTACTGAAAGGGCTCATTTACCAGGATTGGGAACGTCCTGAGAAAATATTTATTCCCCCAAGAGATTTCCGGTGGTCTATCCCATGGAGGATAAGTTCATCAAAAAAAAAAAAAAAAAAAAATGGAAGGTCCCTACAGTGGACGCAGCCTTCTCTTGTATGTATAAATCACTGACATGTCCAGTGGATAATGTCCAAATGTTCAAGAACCCAATAGATAAAAGATTGGAGTCCTTATGAAAATCTGCTTGGTGATACAACCAGCAGTAGCAGCTATTGGGGTCTGCTAAGCAGTGAAGGATCAGTTGAAACAGGTCTTGAGGGACTTGACAGATCAGCAGGCTTTGCCCTAGCTGATCTACCTAGAGCCTTAGGCTTTGCGGTTGACGCCATAGAGGATTCAGTCCATCAGGCCTCCCGCCTTACGCTGTCTATAGTACATATGCGTAGGCTCCTATGGCTCTAAAACTGGTCTGCTGAAGCTCCCTGTAAAGAATGGCTGGTTAGCGTCCCATTTCATGGTGAACGCTTATTCAGGGAAAACCTGGACAAATATATCCAGAAAATTTCCAGCGGTAAAAATACGCTCTTGCCGGTTAAAAGCAGAGTTAGAGGTCCCTCTTTAAGAGGCCTGCTTCTCCAGTCCCTGGGGCATCGGCTGTGTAACAGTTCCGACGGCCTCCTCGGTTAAATCCCGGGGGTAAAAAACAGGGACAGTAGCAGGGTAATGAGAAACCCTGGGTCAGGGGAGGTACAAAACCTCCCCCAAAGTTAAATTCATTGAAGCCCCCACTCAGTCGGGTGGGGGGAGGACTCCAGTTGTTCGCAAGAGACCTGGCGGGACACGATCAAGACAGATAGGTGCTCTCCGCAGTAGGTTTGGGATACAGTTTGGAGTTAAAAGACTCTCCTCCTTCCCATTTTAAGGTCAAACGTGCCAAGGGATCCCCGGAAGAGAGAGTCCCTCCTGTTGGCACTAGAACAACTATTGCTCCAAGGAGTAATTATGGAGGTTCCCCTGGAAGAATGAGGGTTCGGGTTACTCAAACCTCTTTACAGTCCCGAAGCAAACGGGGACGGGAGGCCCATATTAATTCTAAAAAGGGCTATACAAATTCCTGTATATCAGGACTTTCCGATGGAGTCGATCCGATCGGTGGCCACTGCCCTACAAGGGGAGGATTGGTTAGCCACGATCGACATCAAAAATGCTTATTTGCACATTCCCATCTTTCCAGTCCACCAAAAATTTCTACGCTTTGCAGTAGAAGGGCGCCATTTTCAGTTCAGAGCCTTACCCTTCGGTTTGGCCACAGCACCAAGAGTGTTCACAAAAATTCTGGCCCTTTATTGGCCAATCTAAGAACACAAGGTGTAATGATAATGGCATATCTGGATGACTTGTTGCTGATAGACCACTCAGTGGAAAAACTAGACGTGGTCGTTCACAAGACGATCAAGTATCTGGAATCTCACGGTTGGATTATCAACCGAGACAAGTCAGCCCTAAAAACCAGTCAAAAGTCTGGAATACTTGGGGCTAAGGTTGGATTCAGGCCAGAGAAAAATATTCTTGCCTCGAGGAAAGGTGTTGTCTTTGAAAGATTTGATCCACTTAGTGGGTACAAAAAAGACAGCCGTCCATACGCCTGTATATGAGGCTGCTGGGAAAAATGGTGGCATCATTCGAAGCAGTACCCTACGGTCAATTCCATTCAAGGAATTTGCAAGGGGCCATACTGTCAGCCTGGAACAAAAAAAGTTCAGGCCCTAGACTTACAATGTCCTTGTCCCCTTCCGTTCGCAAGAGCCTCCGTTGGTGGTTGGTTCCCCAGAATCTGGAAAAAAGGAAATCCTTCAGTCCGGTTTCTTGGAAGGTGGTCACTACAGATGCCAGCCTTATAGGCTGGGGAGCAGTACTGGAGCAATAGTCTCTCCAGGGCAGATGGTCGGATGCAGAAAAGGCCCTGCCCATCAATCTCTTAGAGATACGAGCAGCCCGGTATGCCCTAGTAGCATGGACATCCAAACTCCAAGGGTCCCCTGTCAGATTTCAATCAGACAATGCCACAGCAGTGGCATATATCAATCATCAGGGGGGCACCAGGAGTCGTGCAGCCCAGAGGGAAGTAAATTACATCCTGAAATGGGCAGAAGAATATGTCCCAGCCATATCTGCGGTATTCATTCCAGGAGTGGAGAATTGGAAGGCGGACTTTCTAAGTCGCCAGCAATTAGGCCCAGAGGAAGGGTCCCTTCACCCCGAGGTTTTCTGGACAATATGTCAGCGGTGGGGAACATTGGATGTAGATCTTCTAGCATCCAGATTCAACGCAAAGGGGGGACAGGGTTGTCTCTCGGACAAGGGATCCCCTAGCTTGCGGCTCGGATGCCCTAGTGTTCCCTTGGGATCAGTTCAAGCTGATATATGCATTCACACCGCCAATGGTTACCTCGATTACTCCGCAGAATCAGGGTAGAAAAGAAACCAGTGATTCCGGTGGCTCCAGCGTGGCCCCGAAGAGCGTGGTACGCGGAGATTGTAAAATTTCAGTGGGGAGTCCTTGGACTCTCCCACGTCGTCCGGCTTTCGCAAGGACCGATGTGCCACCCTTCCTTACCAGCCCTAGGTTTGACGGCCTGGCTATTGAAGCCCACATTCTAAAAAAGAGAGGGCTCTCTAATGCTGTGGTATCTACCATGATCAATGCCAGGAAGCCGGTATCCAGGCAGATCTACTATAGAATCTGGAAGGCGTACATCGCGTGGTGTGAGGCCAAGAAATGGCATCCACATAAGTACGTAATAGGTAGGATTCTGGACTTCCTACAGTGGGCTGTAGATAGGAAGCTTGCCTTGAGTACTATCAAGGGTCAGATTTCGGCCTTGTCAATATTTTTTCAAAGGCCCTTGTTTTCTCATTCACTAGTCAAAGCCTTTATACAAGGAGTGATGCGTATTAGTCCTCCGGTTAATATTCCCATATGTCCATGGGATCTAAACTTGGTTCTGTCGGTTCTACAGAAACAACCACTTGAACCATTACAGCATATTTCCTTGGTGCTTCTCACCAGGAAATTGATTTTTCTAGTAGCCATTTGTTCGGCTAAAAGAGTGTCGGAATTAGCAGCTATGTCCTGTAAGGAGCCATATCTGGTTATCCATAAGGACAGAGTAGTGTTACGTCCTCATCCAGCCTTTCTTCCCAAGGTGGTATCGAGGTTTCATTTGAACCAAGATGTGGTTCTTCCTTCTTTTTTCCCCAAACCTAGCTCGGTAGAGGAAAAGTTATTGCATTCTTTGGATGTAGTAAGAGCAGTTAAAGCTTATCTAAAGGCCACTGCTCAGATTCGTAAAATGGATACTTTGTTTATTCTGCCGGAAGGCCCCAGAAAGGGTCAGGCAGCGTCAAAATCTACTTTAGCCAAGTGGATTCGACAGGTCATAATACAAGCCTATGGCTTGAGAAGGAGACCGCCTCCGTTCAAAGTTAGAGCGCACTCCACAAGAGCAGTTGTAACTTCATGGGCAGCGCATCACCAGGCCTCCCTGGCTCAAATCTGTAAGGCCGCAACATGGTCTTCAGTACACACGTTTACTAGGTTCTACCAGGTGGACGTTAGAAGTCAGGAGGATGTCGCCTTTGGGCGCAGTGTGTTGCAGGCCGCAAAAGAGCCTCATGTCTGATAGCGCTCAGCTTATGTATGGTGTATCCCCCCCCTCATTTGGCATTGCTTTAGGACATCCCATTAGTAATGACTATGTCGCTCTGTGTCCCGTGATGTACGAGAAAGAAAATAGGATTTTTATAACAGCTTACCTGTAAAATCCTTTTCTTGGAGTACATCACGGGACACAGAGCTCCCGCCCCTCTTTGGGGACACTTATTGCTTTGCTACAAAACTGAGGTGCTCCCGGATGGGAGGGGCTTATATAGGGGAGGGTACTTCCGGTTTTGGAAGTTGCCAGTGCCAGCACCTGACGGTAACTATATAACCCATTAGTAATGACTATGTCGCTCTGTGTCCCGTGATGTACTCCAAGAAAAGGATTTTACAGGTAAGCTGTTATAAAAATCCTATTTTTATAGCACTGATCGCTGTATAAATGACAATGGTCCCAAAATGGTGTCCGATGTGTGCGCGCAATATCGCAATCACGAAAAAAAATCGCAGATCGCCGCCAATACTAGTATAAAAAAAAATTCTAATAAAATGCCATAAAACTATCCCCTATTTTGTAGACGCTATAGCTTTTGCTCAAACCAATCAATATACGCCTATTGGGTTGTTTCTTTTTTTTTTTTTACCAAAAATATGTAGAAGAATACATATCGGCCTAAACTGTGGAAAAAATTTGTTTTTTTTTTTAATATATTTTTTGGAGATATTTATTATAGTAAAAAATATTGCTTTTTTTTCAAAATTGTCGCTCTTTTTTTGTTTATAGCGGAAAAAATAATAATGGCAGAGGTGATCAAATACCACCAAAAGAAAGCTCTATTTGTGGGGAAAAAAAGACGTCGATTTTGTTTGGGTGCCACGTCGCACGACCGCGTAATTGTCAGTTAAAACGACGCAGTGCCGAATCGCACAAAATGTCCCCGTTATTGGGCAGCCAATTCCTCCGGGGCTGAAGTGGTTAAATCATTCTTCTTCCATCCTTGCAGCACTTTCTTTTTTTTTCTTTCTTGTTTTATTGTTATAATGTGTAAAGGTCGGGTTAGTCTGAATTCTTCTTCTGTTTCTCCATATGAACACATGAGTCACTCTTGGCTCACGGCAGTAAAGGGCAAGCATTGTCCTCTGTATTACATAACTTGGTGTGAAATGAAGCCCGGCTATTGTGGTCAGTGTCTTGCTACCTGCGGGAAGCCTGTGTCTTGCTTGCTGTCCTCTTGTTAGATTGTACATCATTTATAAAGAAGCTGTAATGGTAGACATGACACGGGCGCTGCGAGGGAAAGGCATTCATGGCCTCCTGTGGCCAGTAACCAGAAACTTGTATGCTAAGGTGCCTTTCACTGTGGACTTCTGAGGATGCTTAGGGCGAAATCGTGATGGTAGAAACAGTTAGGTGTCCAAACCGGTTCCATAAAAAAGATGTACTGATAAGTCAAGTCTAATATATTAGATCTTTGTGCTACAGCAGTGTTTCCCAGTCCTTAAAAGACCTGCCGTATATCTGGTAACACAAACACTGAATTATTCATTGCCGGGAAAGCCGGATGGGGATGAAACCGCGTCTGAAACTGGGAACTGGTTAGTGTTGTGGAAAGATAATTACAATGGAGAGCAAGCACGCCCATAAATTCAATCATGCAACTTTTATAAAAAAAGCTTTCCTAACGAATCTTGAATGTGAAGAGCTCATAGAAATTGCGCAACCCTCTACCAGGAAATTCTAGCGCACTTCATGCTTCCCTCTGCTGTCCATCTTTATTTCATTTTCCAGCAGAACTCGGCACCTGCCCACACTGCCAAAAGTACTACTACCTGGTTTAATGATCATGGTATCACTGTGGTTGATTGGCCAGAAAACTCTCCGGACCTAAACCTCATAGAGAATCTGAGGGGTATTGTCAAGAGGAAGACTAGAGACACCAGACCCAACAATGCAGATGAGCTGAAAGCCACTAGCAAAGAATCCTGGGCTTCCATAACACCTCAGCAGTGTCACAGGCTGATCGCCTCCATGCCACGCCGCATTGATGTAGTAATTCATCCAAAAGGAGCCCCGACCAAGTATTGATTGCATACTATACTGTACATGGACATACTTTTCAGCAAGCCAACATTTCTTTATTAAAAATCCTTTTTTTATTGGTCTTATATAACAATCAAATTTTCTGAGAAACTAATGTAGCGGGGTCCTCAATTTAAGGGAAGTGTTTGAGAGGTAGTTAGCTCAAACACCCTAATTTGTCAGGGTTTTTACAACCATTTCTATCCACAGGGAGAGTGTCGGTGTGTAGTTCCCTGTGGCCTACAGGTGGCGCTGCCATAGTAGGCTAGGGTTGAACCACTGATACAGTGCTGTGCCTTGTGTGTCCCCTCTCGGCAGCCATACGGTGGGTGTGTTCTACCTGCTGGGCATGCTGGGAGAGGATATAAAAGCGGCAGACGCTGCCTGTTCGGGGTTCTTCGGTCAGCGGGGTCCTTCCCCTCAGGTGTTGTTCCTGTCCGCCCCGGGCACCTTTGGCCCGGGGGCGGGTTGTCGTTGGTTCGGTTGCCGGGAGTCCTACTCCCAGGGAGTGTTCTGCTTCCATCCTGGGCACCTTAAGCCCTGGGTGAGGTACTATTGTGATGTTCCTGTCCGCCCTGGGCATGTAAGCCCAGGATTCACAGTGGAGGCCTGGGGCCCAGCACCTTCGGCTGGGGTCTGCCAGGGATCAAGGAATCTCAGGGTGCCGCCTTGCGAGGGGACCCGTATCTAGGATGAGGAGGCCGGGAAGGAACTCTCTGAAGACCCAGTGCAGTGTCATGGTGACAGTAGGGGCCCGGTAACTCTCCGGAGGGATGTCTTCTCCTAAACAAGGGCCATAGCTAAAGAAGGGAATCAGTTTTCACCAGGTCTGTGGCAGAGACCAACCTCACAGTCTGTGGCAGAGACCAACCTCACAGTCTGTGGCAGAGACTGTGCGCCTAGTTAACTTTGCTCGATAAGCTGAGCGAACATCCGTAACGTTTGTGCCTGGACCTCCTCCACACCTTGTGCTGTTCTGTTTCTTGCTCCAACCTTTCTTCTATCAGAGACTGTGTTATTGCTAAGAGAAAATAAACTCTGAGTTGGAGTTTCAGCTTGTGTGGACATTCACTTTAATGGGAAGTCAAGGACTTGTCTCTAGTTAACATAGAGGTGAGCATCAGACTCTGGAGGTTTTCATGTTCTGACCTTGGAAGACCCAACACACCGCTCAACCTCTTTGCACAGGAGGGTACGGGCTGTTAGTGCGATGTGCCTCTCTCTTCCTGCGAGGAGCCAAAGTTAATGCAGGTAAAGAAAGGGGTCTGTGCGCTACATTACATTTTGAGTTTTCACGAGCTGTAAGCCATAATCTTTAAAATCAAAAGAAAGAAATGCTTAACATATATCACTCAGTGTATAACACCTCTATATAAAATATGAGTTTAACTTTTTGAATTGAATTACTGAAATAAATTAACTTTTTGATGATATTCTAATTTTATGAGATGCACCTGTGTGTATATATATTTTTTACATTTTTCTGTGGCTGAAAAGCAGAGTGTGTGAGCGAGCTAGCCGACACCGTTTTTAGATTTTTTTTTTGAATTTTTTGCATGGGGACCACCTTTTGAAAATTTGTTCACATTCAGCAGGTGGTTTATTAAAACTTTTTTTGTTTGTTTCTGACCAGATGGCTCAGCTGCAAGAGGTTCTTTGCCAGGATCTCTTCTAAGATAATGAGTGTCAATTTTTGAACTTTCTCCTTTACTTACATCCAGAATACAGATGTGTTTTTGATTAGACTAAAGTTGTTTAAAAAACTGGCAAAACATGAATGGCTTTGTATGTTACAGGGAGTGTCTGGGAGAGGCCCATGAGCCCTGCGACTGCCAAACGTGGAAAAACTGGCTTCACAAGGTGTCAGAAATGAAGCCAGAGGAGCGTAAGTATCATCCTGAGAAGTTTCTGTACATTATAAAATAAGACTCAGCACATTCGCTGACTGTGATATATTTGGTGTGACATCTTCCATTTTCTGTTATGGTTTATTATCTTCTACCTGTGACGCGTTTTCACTTTGCAAACATCAAAATAAACTATATGAGCACATGGAAACTCTCTATGGGAGTGATGGTCAACTTGATAGGTGTAGGGTGCTTCAACTTTGGGTCTTTACCTTGCCAAAGGGCAGCACGATATTTTCCGCATCCTATAGAACTGGGGTCCCCAAGAGCCCTCTGATGTGGCCCGCGGCCTACTTCTCTGTGATGTCTGGTTGGCAAGCCCAGATCGCGTGATCCCAACCCGCCATCCAAGAGAGTCAGTGTTGAGAATGGAGCCAGTGGTAGAGGAAGCATGCAGCTGCAGTAGAGAGCAAAGCCGATGCTTCCTCTATAGCGCCGGCTTCTGTCACAGGCAGAGTAATAGCAAATGCACTCCGCCTGGGACCGCATCAGCCGGCAATACCTGTAGGGTGATTCCCGAAGTGTAGATTGTGTTTAAAGGTCAGTTTTTTTTATTTAAATCACATTGCAATGGGCAGATCTGTTCTAGTTTGGCACTGATTACTCTGGGCTGCTTTGAAACTGATCCGCAGGTGCACCTGGGGGTTACCTACACTGAGCCATAGACTTCTGTTATTACCTGCGGGTTTGGTGTGCTTAAAGTGCACCACACATGCAGGATATAATAGAATTCTATGGCAAAGTGCAGCTAACCTGCAGGAAAGTCACAGGTACACTGCACTGCACCCGCAGTGTGGGTAAACCGCAGCACATCAGTGTGAAAGGGATCCCTTTCACACGATCGGGTCCACCTGTCCCTTTTTCAGGCAGACCCAATCGGATCCTCCATTTACCTCTATAGAGGACTTGTGTCCATTTACATCCACCTACCTCCAATCCGATCTGCTACAAAAAACAGAAGGGGATCCACCCCCTTCCCTCTGGGCGGATCAGATTGGAGGGCCCATAGAGTAGAGCGGGCTGTTTTTGTGTTCGCTCTGTATATGCAGAGTGAACACGGACCTGTCATCCCCCCGCCCCAATCATTCTGGCCCACGACCAGTTACCAAGTCGCATAAGATGGTCAGAGATTTTAGACCTTTTAATAGGAGGCTACAGGAGACGGCGCACATGGTACAGGAGACTGACGTCATTTCCGCCCGGACGCCAGCCACGCTACAGCGCGGCTTCATTCTCCCATAGTGACGGCGAGTGCAGGGAGGCAGTACGGGACAGCGTACCCCAATAGGATTGCCACAATAGGGCACTCCCAGGCCTGGGACCTACAATCTGCACCGGAACTATATTGTGGCACACCACTCACATGCCTTACAGGAGATCCAGGCTTTAGAACTCTCCAATGGCCATCATTCAGATACGTCTTGGATTTCCTCCGCATCACACCAATAGGGGACTTGAATAAGCCTTATCGGAACTCTGCATGTGCAAGGAGCGGTAATGTATTGCTTTTCATTACAGTAATACGGTTTATCCATTCACACATCAACATATACCTAATGGGACCATCAGGACATTAACGCTGTTAATGTCCAGAGGCTCTAATGGGCTTCAAAATAGGGTGGGCTCGAGAAGCAGAGAATGCGCTCCGATCCCACCCAGGTGTGTCGCAACAGCAAATTAACGTTTGCTGTTGAAACACCGATTCCCAATCTGGCCAATCGGAAGCGGGTGTGAGACCCGTTTTCCTATTGGCCGAAACAGAAGACTCCCGATTGGCTGCCGAGGAGGAGGGGGGAAACTGAAGCTGCTGCCGCCGTGATGATGGTGGAAAGGCCGCCGCCGAGCAGGGGAAGCTGCCGGTGGTGGGGTAAGTGCTACCGACCAACGGGAGGGGGGGGGGGGTGCAGCATACTGTTTGCCGCCCCCACCAAAAGAAATTTCCACTGGTCTAGAGATAAGACCAGGAACTATAGACTGAAAAACCTCTAACATTAAAAACCTGAATTGGCATTGTAGATCCCAATGACCAGTTTTGTTATTCATGTCATGTCCAAGTGTCTAAACTGTTGGTATTGCTTTTAGCAACCAATGAGATTGGTACTTTTGTACTGCCAGTGCCTTAGGAGTAAATCTCATTTCTTAAGCAGCATGAACAGTTCTTCCATCAGACACTTGGGTTTATTGTTTGCTCAGGCTACCTAAAAATGGCCCAAAATCACTGTCTTGAACACTGACATATAATCCTGTGACTATGACGTAGGATAATTTTGCGTTGGGGGGGTTAAACATGCCAAACCAGTAACATATATTTTAAACTTTACAATTAAGTCGCTGTAGCAGTTGACAAGTGTATACATTGGTCACTTACTTCTGTTCTGTAATGATTTTCAGTTGCCGGCGTGAATGAGGCTTTCGAGGATGCTGCCAACTGCCTGTGGTTATTAACAAACTCCAAACCCTGCGCCAACTGCAAATCTCCCATCCAGAAAAATGAGGGCTGTAACCACATGCAGTGTGCCAAGGTGAGAACACAATTCTAAGGACTGCTTACAATTGTTACATCGGAAACAGACTTTGCTACATCTTGTTACTAGTTAGTAGTTCCTTTTGCAGGCAGCACCCGCACACCCAATGATGTGAATGGCATGTTAAAGGATCTGTTCATTTAAAATACGAATTCCTAAAGTGTTACCAAACCCAGGACTCTGCATTCACTATATCTGGTCTCCCACAGTACACAGAACATGGAAATGCAATTATTTTAGTAAATCTAAACTGCTAAATACCTTTTCTCATCAGCAGTATATAGCAGTCTTGTGACTTCTATCAGTGTCTGGTTAAAGCTTGTAGGAGGAGTTTTCATTCTCCCCTGACTGTCCTATAAAGCTGCAGGACCCCTGACTTTGTCTGGACAGCGCTGATTTGGCCCTGTGCTGATCATACACCCTCCCAAAAAACCAAACAAAAACAACTCTCTAGCAATACACACCAAACTGAGCATGTGCAGAGTGCCCCCCCAAGGCTCTGTTTTATCAGCAGATGTATTGGAGACAGAAAAATAAGGGGTGGATCAGAGAAGACATATTCAAACAACCATTTTACACAATGCACAGGATTAACCCCTTAGGTTCCACAGTGAGTATAACAAGCATGCTTTACTGCAAATACAGACTGATTTTACTTTTGTGGGTTTAGTAACAATTTAATTATAGGCGAGTTCCGGCGAGTTGCACCAACCACTGGATTCTTGAGTCCAGCGGTGACTTTGGTGCTGAAATACCCCTTCTAGAGTTCTAGCTACATCATATACCCATGCATTGTTGGGTGTGCCCACACTGCACAGGTTAGCTGCTCATTTTTGTCTAGGGGATTGGAGAACAGAGATCTACTTACCTAATCCTCTGATTCTCCCCGCACAAGACCGGTCCCTGTAGCTCCTGCCCCCCTGTCTATTGGGCTTTTGCAGTGCTCTGTTTCTGACGTCATCACGCCCATGGACCGGTTCTGGCTGGATGTCAGGAACAGTCCACTGCAGAATTGTGGGGGAGTGCTGTTTGAGGGTGGAGTGTAGAATCGGGTAAATATACAGCTTTCTCCTCTCCCCTGGACAAAATCAGCCTGGGGTTGGGCTGTGGTTTACAGGGGTGGTAGGAGCCTCACAATTATGGTTCAAGAAGGTGGGTGGAGCTCAGAACCCATGTGCATAGATCTCCCCAAAAACGTTCCCAAATGATACAAGAAACTGTGATCTGTAATCCTCTATCTTTAAATGTTAGTTTCTTTTTCGTACATCACGGGACACAGAGCGACTTAGTCATTACTAATGGGTTATATAGTTTACCTTCAGGTGCTGGCACTGGCAACTTCCAAACCGGAAGTACCCTCCCCTATATAAGCCCCTCCCATCCGGGAGCACCTCAGTTTTTTGCCAGTGTCTAAGGTGTTGGCCAAAGAGTAACATGTGTTTTCCTGGGCTTGCGTACAGGTTCTTTTACGGGCCTTAGTAAGCTGTTCCGGATCCCACCAAAAAAGCTTCATAGCTAAACGGTCGGTACCCGGGCCTTGCAACAGAAGAGCAAGGTTTTGCCTGTATTGCCTCTCTTAGGAGGGCTGGACCCTGGGATCCAGAGCTCTGGTCATACCCACGACCAAGATGTTTTCTGTGCAGGGTGCTATACAGGTCCAGGGGAGTGGAATCCTTGGGAAACCGGTCCCTGAAGGTTTAATTACAATGCCTGCCGTGATAGGTGAAGTTTGGGCTTCTGTGGACCAAACAGAGTCCTGCGGCGGGGAACAGGTAAGTGGGGGCCCCCAGGAACTTGGTTCTATTGGGGGACCCCCAAGCCTAATTTGTCTTTCTGTCTGTTACCTAACGGTATTCCCGCTAATATCTGTGTATGCCTGTAACTACTGAAAAATGTAAAATTTTAATAGTAGTCAAGAAAAAAAAAAAAAAGAGGACCGCGGTACCTGTGTTAAACCACTAGAGGCCGCTGTGGTACATTTTTTCTTGTCATGTTGATCTTTGGTTTTCTCAAGTCAAAAGATCCAGGCAGTTGGTAAGTTCTCTGTGGGAATCCACTTCCTCTGCCCTGTTGCTGCGCTCATCCACCGCACAGGCCCTCTGGCAAAAAGGGCCCTGGCTCCTAGTCCCTGTTTGGTTTTCGAAAAGGGCGCCAATGGCGCGCGGGCGCGTGCACGCGCCTCCTATGAAAAAAAAGGGGCGGGGCGGGTGGATGACGCTCGATGCGCTTCTGCGCATGTGCAGGCGTCCCAGCTTGTATAAAAGACACAGTACAAGTGTCAGCTGGATGCAAACAGAGCTAGCAACAAACAGTGGCACACAGTGTACACCAGCTGGTATATAGCAGCAACTGTGTTAGACTATTACCAGCAAAAATGGTGTATGACGACGGGAATACCTCAGCTTTGTGCTTAAAGGATATGTCGTCCAGACGCTCCGGAAATAAGTCTTCCAGGAAGCCAAAGGGGTCTCCATCAGGCTCTGAGGATATTGGGCATGCTTGTACTGCACCAATCTCCCCTGAGAATTCAGAGGTCAGTGGCCGTAGGAACCCCACAGGAGTGCCTGGTGCTGCGGCTGTCCCCAGTCCACCTGCTCCTGTATATATAACAGAGGAGGTTTTATCCTCAACTCTGGGAGGATTGGAAGAGAGATTAACAGCATTGATCGCTGCTTCCCTGTCACAGGGAAAGCGCGTCCGATCTCCGTCTCCTCCTTCAGAGTGCCTGTTAGTGGAGGAACAGCCCCACACAGAGATCGACCTACCTGAAGGGGATCAGGATGAGGTTGATTCAGTTATGGAGGAATCAACAGTGGAAGAACCTTTCTCAGCATCTCAGGCTGAAAGATTATGGGTTCAGTCTCTGACTAACATGGTCCGATCAGCATTTAAAATGCCTCTGGCGGAACCATCAACCACTACGGTTTCCTCGCTGGGGTCGCTAAAAGCTCCCCAGGCTGTCTGTTCCTTCCCAATCCACCCTTTATTAGAAGGGCTTATTTACCAGGATTGGGAGCATCCTGATAAAATATTTACTCCCCCCAAGAGATTTCCGGTGATCTATCCCATGGAGGATAAGTTCATAAAAAAATGGAGGGTCCCTACAGTGGACGCAGCCATCTCTTCTGTGAACAAATCACTGACATGTCCAGTAGATAATGTTCCAATGTTCAAAGACCCAATAGATAAAAAATTGGAGTCTTTACTAAAATCTGCTTTCTCTACAGCAAGCATGGTGACACAACCTGCGGTAGCAGCGATTGGAGTCTGCCAAGCGGTGAAAGATCAGTTGAAACAAGTCTTAAGGGACTTACCAGATCAGCAGGCTCTTGCCCTAGCTGACCTGCCTAGAGCCTTGTGTTTTGCGGTGGACGCCATAAAGGATACAATCCAACAGGCCTCCCGCTTTACGCTGTCTGTAGTACATATGCGTAGGCTTCTATGGCTCAAAAACTGGTCTGCTGAAGCTCCCTGTAAGAAATTGCTGGTTAGCTTCCCATTTCATGGAGAACGCTTATTTGGAGAAGATCTGGACAAATATATCCAGAAAATTTCTGCCGGTAAAAGTTCACTCTTACCGGTTAAGAACAAAAGTAGAAGTCCTTCTTTTAAGAGGCCTACTTCTCCAGTCCCTGGCACATCGGCTGTGAAACAGTTCCGACGGCCTCCGCGGTCAAATTCAGGGGGCAGAAATCAGGGACAATCACAGGGTAACAAGAAGCCCTGGATCAAGAGAGGTACAAAACCTCCCCCCAAGGCATGAAGCGTTGCCCCCACTCAATCGGGTGGGGGGAAGACTTCAGTTGTTCACAGAGACCTGGCGGGACACCATCAGAGACAGATGGGTGCTCTCCGCAGTAAGTCTGGGATACAAGCTGGAGTTAAAATACACTCCTCCTGCCCAATTTATGAGGTCAAACGTGCCAAGAGATCCCCAGAAGAGAGGATCCCTCCTTCTGGCACTAGAACAACTATTGCTCCAAGGTGTAATCATGAAGGTTCCCCTGGAAGAAAGCGTATTCGGGTTTTACTCGAACCTTTTCACAGTCCCCAAACCAAATGGGGACGTGAGGCCCATATTAAATCTAAAAGGGCTAAACAAGTTCCTAAATATCAGGACTTTTCGGATGGAGTCGATCCGATCGGTGGCCACCGCCCTACAAGGGCAGGAATGGTTAGCCTCGATCGACATAAGGGATGCTTATCTGCATATTCCCATCTTTCCGGCCCACCAGAAATTTCTACGCTTTGCAGTAGAAGGGCGCCATTTTCAGTTCAGAGCCTTACCTTTCGGTCTGGCCACAGCACCACGAGTGTTCACAAAAATTCTGGCCCCACTATTGGCCAATCTAAGAACACAAGGTGTAACGATAATGGCATATCTAGACGACCTGCTGCTAATAGACCACTCAGTGGAAAAGCTGGAAGTAGCTATTCACAAGACAATCAAGTATCTGGAATATCACGGTTGGATTATCAACCGGGACAAGTCAGCTCTAAGACCAGTCAAAAGTCTGGAATACTTAGGGCTAAGGCTGGATTCAAATCGGAGAAAGATTTTCTTACCTCCAGAGAAGGTGTCGTCTTTAAAAGATTTGACCCACTTAGTGGGTACAAAAAGAAAACCATCCATACGCCTGTGCATGAGGCTGCTGGGAAAAATGGTGGCTTCATTCGAAGCAGTACCCTACGGTCAATTCCATTCAAGGAATTTGCAAAGGGCCATACTGTCAGCCTGGAACAAAAAAGTTCAGGCTTTAGACTTACCAATGTCCCTGTCCCCTTCCGTTCGCAAGAGCCTCCATTGGTGGTTGGTGCCCCAGAATCTGGAAAAAGGGAAACCCTTCAGTCCGGTTTCTTGGAAGGTGGTCACTACAGATGCCAGCCTCATAGGCTGGGGGGCAGTACTGGAGCAATGGTCTCTCCAGGGTAAGTGGTCAGAAGCAGAGAAGGCCCTGCCCATCAATCTCTTAGAGATACGAGCAGCCCGGTATGCCCTAGTAGCATGGACATCCAAACTCCAAGGGTCCCTTGTCAGAATTCAATCAGACAATGCCACAGCAGTGGCATATATCAATCACCAGGGTGGCACCAGGAGTCGTGCAGCCCAGAGGGAAGCGAATTGCATCCTGGAATGGGCAGAAAGATATGTCCCAGCCATATCCGCGGTTTTCGTCCCAGGAGTGGAAAATTGGAAAGCGGACTTTTTAAGTCGCCAGCAATTATGCCCGGGGGAATGGTCTCTTCACCCTGAGGTTTTCCAGGCAATATGCCAGCGGTGGGGAACACCGGATGTAGATCTGCTAGCATCCAGATTCAACGCAAAGGTGGACAGATTTGTGTCTCGCACAAGGGATCCCCTAGCTTGCGGCTCGGATGCCCTAGTGTTCCCTTGGGATCAGTTCAAGCTGATATATGCATTCCCACCGCCACAATTGTTACCGCGATTAATCCGCAGAATCAGGGTAGAAAAAAACCCAGTGATTCTGGTGGCTCCAGCGTGGCCCCGAAGGGCATGGTACGCGGAGATTGTAAAAATGTCAGTGAGGAGTCCTTGGACCCTCCCACATCGTCCGGACCTGCTGTCGCAAGGACCGATATACCACCCTTCCTTACCAGCCCTAGGTTTGACGGCCTGGCTATTGAAGCCCACATTCTGAAAAAGAGAGGGCTCTCTAATCCTGTGGTATCTACCATGATCAATGCCAGGAAGCCGGTATCCAGGCAGATCTATTATAGGATCTGGAAGGCGTACATTACATGGTGTGAGGCCAAGAAATGGCATCCACGTAAGTACGTTAATAGGTAGGATTTTGGACTTCCTACAGTGGGCGGTAGATAGGAAGCTGGCCTTGAGTACTATCAAGGGTCAGATTTCGGCCTTGTCAATATTTTTTCAAAGGCCCTTGGCTTCGCATTCACTAGTCAAAGCTTTCATACAAGGAGTGATGCGTATTAGCCCTCCGGTTAGTATTCCCATATGTCCATGGGACTTAAACCTGGTTCTGTCGGTTCTACAGAAACAACCGTTTGAACCATTGCGGCACATTTCCTTGGTTCTTCTCACCAGGAAATTGATTTTCTTAGTAGCCATTTGTTCGGCTAAAAGAGTATCGGAATTAGCCGCCTTGTCCTGTAAGGAGCCATATCTGGTTGTCCATAAGGACAGAGTAGTATTACGTCCTCATCCAGCCTTTCTTCCTAAGATGGTATCGAGGTTCCATTTGAACCAAGATGTGGTTCTTCCTTCCTTTTTCCCCAAACCTACTTCGGTAGAGGAAAAGTTATTGCATTCTTTGGATGTAGTAAGAGCAGTTAAGGCTTATCTAAAAGCCACTGCTCAGATTCGCAGAACGGATACTTTGTTTATTCTGCCGGAAGGCCCCAGAAAGGGTCAGGCAGCATCAAAATCTACTTTAGCCAAGTGGATTCGACAGGTCATAATACAAGCCTATGGCTTGAGAAAGAGACCGCCTCCATTCAAAGTTAGGGCGCACTCCACAAGAGCAGTGGGAACTTCATGGGCAGTGCATCACCAGGCCTCCTTGGCTCAAGTCTGTAAGGCCGCAATATGGTCTTCAGTACACACGTTAACTAGGTTCTACCAGGTAGACGTTAGAAGTCAGGAGGATGTCGCCTTTGGGCGCAGTGTGTTGCAGGCCGCAAAAGATCCTCATGCCTGATGGCGCCCAGCTTATGTATCCCTCCCCTCATTTGGCATTGTTTTGGGACGTCCCATTAGTAATGACTAAGTCGCTCTGTGTCCCGTGATGTACGAAAAAGAAAAAGGGATTTTTATAACAGCTTACCTGTAAAATCCTTTTCTTGGAGTACATCACGGGACACAGAGCTCCCACCCCTCTTTTTGGGACACTTATTGCTTTGCTACAAAACTGAGGTGCTCCCGGATGGGAGGGGCTTATATAGGGGAGGGTACTTCCGGTTTGGAAGTTGCCAGTGCCAGCACCTGAAGGTAAACTATATAACCCATTAGTAATGACTAAGTCGCTCTGTGTCCCGTGATGTACTCCAAGAAAAGGATTTTACAGGTAAGCTGTTATAAAAATCCCTTTTTTGTGTATTGGATTTGACAACTAAACCAACATACACTATATTACCAAAAGTATTGGGACACCTGCCTTTACAGGCACATGAACTTTAATGGCATCCCAGTCTTGGTCTGTATTGAGTTGGCCCACCCTTTGCAGTCCACAAGGTTTAGGAGTGTGTCTATGGGAATGTTTTACCATTCTTCCAGAAGTGCATTTGTGAGGTCAGGCACTGATGTTGGACGAGGAGACCTGGCTCGCCGTCTCCGCTCTAATTCACCCCAAAGGTTTTCTATTGGGTTGACGTCAGGACTCTGTACAGGCCAGTCAAGTTTCTCCACCCCAAACTCGCTCATCCATGTCTTTATGGACCTTGCTTTGTGCACTGGTGTGCAGTCATGTTGGAACAGGAAGGGGTCATCCCCAAACTGTTCCCACAAAGTTGGGAGCATGAAATTGTCCAAAATGTCTTAGTATGCTGACGCTTTAAGAGTTCCCTTCACTGGAACTAAGAGGCCAACCCCTGAAAAACAACCCCACACCATAATCCCCCCTCCACCAAATGATTTGGACCAGTGCACAAAGCAAGGTCCATAAAGACACGGATGAGTGAGTTTGGGGTGGAGGAACTTGACTGGCCTTCATAGAGTCCTGACCTCAACCAGATAGAACACCTTTGGGATGAATTAGAGTGGAGACTGTGAGGCAGGCCTTCCCATCCCCATCAGCGCCTGACCTCACAAATGTGCTTCTGGAAGAATAGTCAAACATTCCCATAGACACTCCTAAACCTTGTGGACGGCCTTCCCAGAAGAGTTAAAGCTGTTACAGCTGCAAAGGGTGGGCCAACTCAATATTGAACCCTTCAGACTAAGCCTGGGATGCCATTAAAGTTCATGTGCGTGTAAAGGCAGGAGTCCCAATACTTTTGGTAATATAGCGTGTATGGAAGTAAGGTTTCTCTGAGCACTTTCTTAAATCAAGAGCTATATTGAAGAATCATGTGCATCAAGCTAATGGATGAATTGGACTATTTCAAAAGTGACAGGTTCTCTTATAAAGCAGCTAAATGCTATTCTATTAGCCAATAGTGGCTTTATAAACTAAATGTTTATGTATCTGTTTAAACCCCCACCTTGATTTTCTTTTCTCTCTTCAGTGTAAATATGACTTTTGCTGGATCTGTTTGGAAGAATGGAAGAAGCACAGCTCTTCCACGGGAGGTTATTACCGCTGTACTCGCTACGAGGTCATTAATCAGGTGGAAGAGCAGTCTAAAGAAATGACGGTAGAGGTGAGAGATGACCGATACACTTACAGTTCTATTTCTGGATTGCTGATTAGATAATCAACAGACTAATCCAGGGGGAAGAGGAGCACTTTCATGTCTGCTGTAGAGAGGGAGTATGAAGAGCTTGATTTACTAAAGGCAAATAGACTGTGCAGTTTGCAAAGTGCAGTTTGCAAAGTGCAGTTGCACACTGCAAGAGCAGTTGCTCCAAAGCCATCATCCAATCATGTGCAAGCAAAAATGCAGTTCTTTTAAATTTTCCTTGCATGTGATTGGGAATTGCAAAGTGAATCTTTATCTCATTTACTAGGCTTTGGAGCAACTGCCCATTCAAATTGCACTTTGCAAAGTGCACAGTCTATTTGCCTTTAGTAAACCAACCCCAATTGGGTGTTTCTTTTTTGCTACAGCGCCCATTTTTTAAATGCCTATATAGGCCTCTTGGTACCCATGGTACTGAATGTAAATTTGTGGCTCTGAAGGGTACTGTAGCAGGTAAAGTTAGGACTTTTGATCTGCATATCTGTGGGTTATCATGGCTGCCTTACTCTAGCAGCCATGATAAGATGTAATCAATAGTAGCTGTTATGTTTCTCTGAAAAAAGTTTTTATTGGAAGTAGAGCTGGGAGATTTAAAAAAAGAAAAAGAAAATCTGCGATTTAAAAAAAAAAAAAAACGCGATTCAAATCAATTTTTTTTTTATTTATTTTTTAGGTACACCGCGCCGGTCCTGAGGAGCTGCGGGCAGGAGTTTTTAGGCGAGGCCGCGGCTTCGGCCTAGTCCGCGGCCTCGCGGACTAGGCCAAAGCCGCGGCCTCGCCTAAAAACTCCTGCCCGCAGCTCCTCAGGACCGGCGCGGTGTCAGCGCCGGTCCTGGTGAAAAAAAAAAATAGATTTGCTGAAATTTTGAATCGATTTGACCTCTCACTCGATTCAAGATTTAAATCGATTTTTTTCCCCAGCCCTACTTGGAAGCCCAGTTTAAAGCCCAACTTAGGGCTCCACATATCGCCCCTTCTCTCACCTGAAGGTCCCACCAAGTTTTCTTTGCTTTTTTTTTTTTTAATGTTTCTGAAGTCTTTAGGTTGGTAATAAGATGCCACAAGGTCCTCTTTGCTTCTATTCTCGGTTGGGTGATCCTTTCTGATTCAGAGTTCAGCGCTGATGTGGTGCTCTCTGAAGAGATTATGTAGGCCGGAGTTGGGCTTTAGAGGCCAAGTTCACCTTTGTAACATGTTCCAGCATCTGTACCCCACACGGCCAATCCCCCCTTCCCTGTGACAGCGGGTGTGGAATCCTCTCCCCGCACCCGCTGTCACAATTTAAAAACAGCATGGTGGTGTGTGGCTCCACCCACATGGCCACATCATTCATTTACAGTGGGGGTCAGCAACCTGTAGATTGCGATCTACCAGTAGACCGCGGACAGGTGACTGGTAGATCGCGGTCTGGGCTTTCTGACCCGACATCCCGGAGCATCAAACGGAGTGCAATGCAGAGGGACTACTTGGTGCTGTAGTGCTGCGGCATGTGTCCACCTTTGACTGCTGCCTTAGCAGCTAAAGGGGGTAGGTATTGGGAGGGCAAAAAAATTGCAACTCAACCTCAGGGTTTTTATGTGTGAGTGCCGCTGCCAAATGCAACTAAGTGCTCATTTACAAGTGTTTGATAGGTGATGAGGAGTTTATATGTTGCCTCCTCACCACCTGATTTAAACCCATAATTGCGACACGGTAGTACGCCAGTTACATGTTTAAAACTGGTGTGAGAAGGCTACATTGTGCCTGGGGATGTTTGACTTCTCCCATGTTGTTCAGGCAGATCTCCACCTCTTTAAGGTTGCCTACCCCTGATTTACATTTCCCTGTGAATGAATGCCTACAAGTACCGTCTACCATTGCCGCTGACATCTTTTAGTTGTCAATGAGCTGGAAGGGTGCTGTTGAGCGCTCTTAGTCCATTGATCATCCTGCTCTTAGGTAACTGCCTGTATGTATAAGGTACAAGTAGACAGCTATGCTTAGAGTCTGCAGGTTTCTGAGATTGCACCCTTGATCTGCTTATCACGGGTGCAATGCTCTGCAAACTCCTTGTAAAAAAAAAAATCTGCTTTTTTTTTTTTAACCACTTAAGCCCCGGACCATTTGGTAGCTAAAGGACCAGAGGTGAATTCAGAATTTTGCACTGCGCTGCTTTAACTGTAAATTGTGCGGACATGCAATGTTGTACCCAAACGAAATTTGCGTCCTTTTCTTCCCACAAATAGAGCTTTCTTTTAATGGTATTTGATTGCCTCTGCGATTTTTATTTTTTGCGATATAAACGGAAAAAGACCGAAAATTTTGAAAAAAAATGATATTTTCTAATTTTTGTTATAAGAAAAATCGAATAAACTCAATTTTAGTCATACATTTAGGCCAAAATGTATTCAGCCACATGTCTTTAGTAAAAAAAATGTCAATAAGCGTATATTTATTGGTTTGCGCAAAAGTTATAGCGTTTACAAACTAGGGTACATTTTCTGGAATTTACACAGCTTTAAATTTATGACTGCCTATCTCATTTCTTGAGGTGCTAAAATGGCAGGGCAGTACAAAACCCCCCCAAATGACCCCATTTTGGAAAGTAGACACCCCAAGGAAATTGCTGAGAGGCATGTTGAGCCCATTGAATATTTTTTTTTTTTGTCCCAAGTGATTGAATAATGACAAAAAAAAAAGAATTACAAAAAGTTGTCACTAAATGATATATTGCTCACACATGCCATGGTTATATGTGGAATTGCACCCCAAAATACATTTTGCTGCTTCTCCTGAGTACAGGGATACCACATGTGTGGGACTTTTTAGGAGCCTAGCCGCGTACGGGACCCTGAAAACCAATCACCGCCTTCAGGATTTCTAAGGGCGCAAATTTTTGATTTGACTCCTCACTACCTATCACAGTTTTGAAGGCCATAAAATGCCAAAATAGCACAAAACCCCCCCAAATGACCCCATTTTGGAAAGTAGACACCCCAAGCTATTTGCTGAGAGGAATGGCGAGTATTTTACAGCTCTCATTTGTTTTTGAAAATGAAGAAAGAATTTTTTTTTTTTTTCTTTTTTTTTTTCAATTTTCAAAACTTTGTGACAAAAAGCGAGATCTGCAAAATACTCACAATACCTCTCAGCAAATAGCTTGGGGTGTCTACTTTCCAAAATGGGGTCATTTGGGGGGGTTTTGTGCCATCTGGGCATTCCATGGCCTCCGAAACTGTGATAGGCAGTGAGAAGTGAAATCAAAAATTTACACCCTTAGAAAGCCTGAAGGCGGTGCTTGGTTTTCGGGGTCCCGTACGCGGCTAGGCTCCCAAAAAGTCTCACACATGTGGTATCCCCGTACTCAGGAGAAGCAACAGAATGTATTTTGGGGTGTAATTCCACATATGCCCATGGCATGTTTGAGCAATATATCATTTAGTGACAACTTTGTGCAAAAAAAAAAAAAAATTATTTTTTCCGCAACTTGTGTCAACATATAAAATATTCCATGGACTCGACATGCCTCTGAGTATATAGCTTGGGGTGTCTACGTTCCAAAATGGGGTCATTTGGGGGGGTTTTGAACTGTTCTGGCATTTTATACACAACATTAGGAAGCTTACATCCACTCTTCTAACCACTTGAAGACAAAGCCCTTTTTGACACTTTTTGTTTACATGAAAACATATTTACTCTTTCGTCCATGGACCGACACAGCTTCTCTATTGACAAAGTGGGTATTATCCGTTAATTAGGAGTGACTAGGCAGAAAAACTTGTAAAAAGTGTTGCATCACACCTTCTACAGTACCGCCCAGGGGGCGGACCCTCTGGGTATACCCTCTCAGTCTGCACATCGCAGATCAGTTTTTTTCTGTCTAGCAAGGAGTAGGACATGGCTCCCTTCGGGCTCATTGGTCCGGGGAAAAAAGATATATATATTTTTTATTTTTTTGCTACATTTGTTGTTTCCTGCGATCTTCGATCAACTGCCGACTGGGTGACAGGCTGGATCCTCGATCCTTGTAGTCTCCCCAGTTTCGGCCATCGAGCGTGTGCCGACCCTAGCTACGCGCTGGGTTTTCCACGACATGCCCGTCGCTCCACGGGTGGCCGGTGAGCCTACGCTCCAGGGCCTGCATCGGACCGCTCAGCTTCGGCTGACCTTACGGCCGAGTCGCAGCAGCCTGGCCGGTGAGCTTACGCTCCAAGGCTTGCATCGGACCGCTCAGCTTCGGCTGACCTTACGGCCGAGTCGCAGCAGCCTGTCCGGTGAGCGTCATGCTCCAGGGCATACATATGATCGTCCCTTCTGGGTCCAATCACAGCATGCCTGGCCAACAGTCACCTTCCGTGCGCGGACGATGATCTGTTTGGAATGTCTTCCAGCAGAATACATGCAGGATAGGTAAGTAAAACTCCCCTGCCTCGGCTGGGTGATTTAGCTGGACATTCCTGGAGAGATCAAGTAAGTGGTTGTGGCCCCTTTCTTCCCTCTCTCCCTGCCTTTCCCTCCTCCCTGGGCTTCTAGCTAAAGGTTGCTGGGTGCTGGGGGTCACCTAGGGGGTCCCACTGGAGCGGGGCTGGCTGTAACTAACATTTAAAAGAAATGTCATTTTTGCTTACCTGTGTTTCTGTGTCTCCATGCTGTCGGCGGCCATTTTGAGGTGGTCCATGCCAAGTTTGGCCTCTTGTAACTGCCTGGCGGCCATCTTCCTGTAGTTCGGCCACACCCACTGGCCCCTATCAGGTGATCGGCGGCCATGTTTGTCCACCCTGTATGCAGATATTGCCGTTCGGCGGCCATCTTTTTTGTGGGCTATGGCTGCCTGACCTCTATCTTCTGTCGGCGGCCATTTTCTTAGAGCCCACATTATCTTCCATACAGACGGTTTTGGCAACCATTTTGCGAGAGCCTCCGGCCTCTAGGGTGCATTACACTGGCGCGAAAATTCACACAGGAAGTGCTGATAAAAGAAGCAGACTGACACAGCAGCAAGGGGACAGCATCATAGGCGCAGCATAGCAGTACCTATCCAGGGTGGTGAGTCCTCTGGGTAACCCAGCATCTCTGCAGCGCAGGAGGGTGGCCTATTGATATCTTGCCTGGAGCCCTGTGAGTGTCAGCGTGTGGTCAGCATGGCATCTGAGCCAGATGTCTTCTCCCCTGAAACACCAGATTTAGCAGCTGGTGTCCCTGAGGTGTCTATGGACGCTATGTCGGCAATCCTAGAGGCGTTTGCTGCCAGGGTGGAAGCAGCACACGGGAATACAGGGGGTAATAAACGCCCCCGTCCCCTGCAATCTTCTGGGGATATTTCTGATGCAGAACCAGGTCCAGCTACGGCTCATGGCCCAGATTCTGATGCATCAGAGACTGCAGACCGTGACCGATCGGACAGTGAGGAGGACTCCAAGTCCAGGTCAGTACGCGAGACGGCTTTGGTATCTGACCTTATTACTGCAGTGCGGGATACGCTAAAGTTGGAAAGGACTGAAGAAGTAGCAGATACTCCAGTCCCCTTTGGGTTTCGTAAACCTGCCCGCACTGCTAAGGTGTTCCCTTGTGTGTCTTATTTTGACAAACTCTTATACAAGGAATGGGAGAACCCACTGAGGGTCTTTACAGCCCCAAAGAGGTTTGCAGTACGGTACCCCTTTGAGGAGAGTTTTCTGAAGATATGGACCTCTCCCCCTATAGTGGACCCTTCGGTGTCCAGACTTAATAGAGCCACCACTATTCCAGTAGAAGGGGCTCCTGTTTTCAAGGACCCTGTGGATAAGAAGGCTGAAGCACTCGCTCGCTACCTATACTCAGTGGTAGGCTCAGCAGTACGCCCGGCATTGGCGGGGGCCCTAGTGTCTCAGACACTTACTGAATGGGCAAAATTGCTACTCCAGGGGTTAAAGGAGCGAGATGCTCCTCCTAATGAGATAACTTTGGCCGACCAGTTGGTCCAGGGCCTTAAGTTTGTCTGCGAGTCAGACATGGATACTATTCCCCTGCTGTCAAGAGCTTCGGTTTATGCAGTAGCAATACGCCGCCTGATCTGGCTAAAGGGCTGGTCTGCGGACCAGACTTCCAAGAAAGCCCTATTGGATCTGCCTTTTAAGGGCGACAGACTTTTTGGGGCTTCTCTGGATGACATCATCAAGGATGCTACAGGAGGTAAAAGCACTTTGCTTCCCCAAACTAGCAAGGGTAGGGGACCACGCCAAGGGCAAGGGCCCTCCTTTACTGCACGTAAGCGGTTTTTTCGCCCTCTTAAGGCGACAGGGAAAAGACCCCAGGCCGATAAAGCGCCTGCCCAAGGACAAAAGCGTCCTTGGTCCCGCAGACCCAACAAGCCTGTGGACAAATCTGCGTCCACATGAAGGTCCGCCCCCACCCAGCTCTCGGGTGGGGGGACGTCTTCGCAAATTCGCGACTCAGTGGACTGCTCTAGTCTCCGACAGGTGGGTTTGCGAAGTAATCTCCTCAGGCTACAAGATAGAATTTCTCTCTTGTCCACCAGACAGATTCATCACCTCCAATCTCCAGCTACTACCGACCCGTCGGGAGGCCCTGTATGGGGCGGTCCAGGGTCTACTGGAACGCGGGGTAGTTATTCCAGTTCCAGAACAGGAACGGGGTCAGGGTTTTTACTCAAATCTGTTCATTGTGCCAAAGAAGGAGGGGGTTCGTCCAATCTTGGATCTCAGAGCCCTCAATTGCTTTGTGAAGGTACAAAGATTTCGGATGGAGTCGGTTCGATCCGTAGTCACGGCTCTCCATCCGGGGGACTTTCTGGCCTCCTTGGACATCAAGGACGCATACCTGCATGTCCCCATATACTCCAGACACCAGAGGTTTCTGCGATTTGCTATCGGGAAGAACCACTACCAGTTTGTGGCCCTCCCGTTTGGCCTTGCCTCAGCACCCAGGACGTTCACCAAGGTGCTCGCTCCGATTCTGGCACTTCTAAGACAGCGGGGTATCGCTATCACAGGTTACTTGGACGACCTTCTGCTGAAGGGCCCTTCAAGCTCAGAATTAGAGGTAAGCGTGTCCATTACCTGTCAGACTCTTCGAGACTGTGGTTGGATACTAAACACGCAAAAGTCAGTATTGGTGCCCACTCAACGCCTAGTGTACCTGGGGTTGATTCTGGATTCCTCAGAGGCAAAGGTATTCCTCCCTGTGGAGAAGTTGCAGACCCTCCGGGCTGCAGTACGGCAGCTGACTTCCAGGAATTGGTCGTCACTCCGTTTTTGCATGCGAGTGTTGGGCCTCATGGTAGCCTCCTTCGAGGCGGTCCCATATGCTCAATACCACACTCGAGTGTTACAGAGGGAAGTTCTGTCCAGATGGAACAGATGCCCTTCATCTCTGGATTATCAAATCCGAGTGAGCCACCTAGTCAGGAGATCCCTGGTATGGTGGCTGACAGCACCGGCTCTAATGGCCGGGAAGTCATTTCTTCCGGTTTACTGGATAGTGATCACGACGGACGCCAGCCTTACAGGTTGGGGGGGAGTCTGGGGTGTCCAGTCGGCGCAAGGTCGCTGGACCCCAGAGGAAGCCCTCCTGCCGATCAATGTCCTGGAGATCCGGGCGATCAAGCTGTGCCTCTTCAAATGGTCTCAGAGACTGCAAGGGCGTCCAGTCAGGATCCAGTCAGACAACGCCACAGCAGTGGCATATGTCAATCATCAAGGAGGAACAAGAAGCTCAGCTGCAGCATCGGAGATCGCTCGCATCCTGAAGTGGGCAGAGAGGAGCGTACCGGCACTGTCGGCCGTGTACATTCCGGGTGTGGAAAACTGGCAGGCGGACTACCTGAGCCGCCAGATGCTGGACCAGGGAGAATGGTCCTTACACCCGGAGGTGTTCCAACTCCTCTGCCAAAGATGGGGCACACCAGACGTAGATCTTCTGGCTTCCCGACTCAATCGGAAGGTATTGAGGTTTGTGGCCCGGTCAAGAGACCCATGGGCAGACGCAACGGACGCGTTGGTAGCATCGTGGGGCCAGTATCGGCTAATCTATGCCTTCCCTCCCTTAAGGCTTCTTCCTCTTCTGCTCCGCAGAGTGGAGGCAGAGGGAATTCCAATGATCCTAATCGCTCCAGATTGGCCTCAGCGTCCTTGGTACGCCGATCTAGTACGTCTGGTAGCAGACGTCCCCTGGCGCCTACCACTACGGAAGGACCTGCTGTCGCAAGGTCCCATATTCCATCCTGCTTTACAGTCATTGGCTTTAACGGCATGGCTGTTGAGAACCAGGTACTGAGAGACCGGGGCCTGTCAGACTCAGTAATTTCTACTATGAGAAGTGCTCGGAAACCGTCCTCTAGGAAGGTCTATCACCGCACTTGGAGGGCCTACATCTCCATGTGTGAGGAAATGAAATGGCATCCGCGTACCTATTTGGTTTCCAGAATCCTGCTGTTTTTACAGCATGGGGTGGACCAAGGGCTTGCCCTAAGTACGATTTAAGGGACAGATATCTGCCCTGGCTGTCTTTTTTCAGCGACCCCTGGCGACTCACTCTCTCGTGAGTACATTTGTGCAGGGGGTTCGACATGTGGCCCCTCCGGTCCGCCCCCCGTTACCTCCGTGGGACTTGAACCTGGTCCTCTCGGTGCTTCAGAAGGCACCGTTTGAGAATATTAGAGATATTCCCCTGTTGACACTTTCTCAGAAGGTGGTCTTTTTGGTGGCTGTTACGTCAGTTAGACGAGTCTCTGAGCTGGCAGCCTTGTCCTGCAAGGCTCCCTATTTGATTTTCCACAAGGATAAGGTGGTGCTGCGGCCGCAGCCTTCCTTTCTTCCGAAGGTCGTTTCGGCTTTTCATCTCAACGAAGACATTGTACTTCCATCCTTGTGTCCTCAGCCGTCGAATCCTAAGGAGTCGGCGTTGCATTCCTTGGACGTTGTCCGAGCTTTGAGAGTATACATATCTGCTACTTCCCTGTTCCGGAAGTCAGACTCACTGTTTGTTTCGGTGGCTGGTCCCAAGAAGGGCCAAGCAGTCTCATCGGCCACCATCTCTAGGTGGATCCGACAGATAGTAATCCAGGCTTACGCCTTAAAGGGTCAGGCGCCCCCCTTTCCTGTCACGGCGCATTCGACCAGGGCAATAGGTGCCTCTTGGGCTTTCCGACATCAAGCGTCTGTTTCCCAACTATGTAAAGCGGCGACTTGGTCGTCCGCTTACACTTTCACAAAATTCTACAAAGTTGATGTAGGTGCATCTTCGGATGCCTCTTTCGGCCGCAAGGTTTTGCAGGCGGCTGTTTAGAGTTGCAACTCCTCCGTTGGAGGAGTGCTGTTTTGTGTTTTGGGGTGAAGTTTGTTTTTATGCTGTTACCACCCCTCGTTTTTTCTCTGACACTGCTTTGGGACGTCCCACTTTGTCAATAGAGAAGCTGTGTCGGTCCATGGACGAAAGAGTAAATAGGATTTTTTACTCACCGTAAAATCCTTTTCTCTGAGTCCATGGACCGACACAGCACCCACCCCTCCTTTTAAGTTTGTACTGCTTTTTGACGAACTGATCTGCGATGTGCAGACTGAGAGGGTATACCCAGAGGGTCCGCCCCCTGGGCGGTACTGTAGAAGGTGTGATGCAACACTTTTTACAAGTTTTTCTGCCTAGTCACTCCTAATTAACGGATAATACCCACTTTGTCAATAGAGAAGCTGTGTCGGTCCATGGACTCAGAGAAAAGGATTTTACGGTGAGTAAAAAATCCTATTTTTTTTTGCAGGAAAATTATGTTGAACCCCCAAACATTATATATATTTTTAAAGCAAAGGCCCTACAGAATAAAATGGTGGGTGTTGCATTTTTTTTTTCTACACAGTACTTGCGCAGCGATTTTTCAAACGCATTTTTTGGGGAAAAAATACACTTTTTTTAATTTTAATGCACTAAAACACACTATATTGCCCAAATGTTTGATGAAATAAAAAAGATGATCTTAGGCCAAGTACATAGATACCAAACACGACATGCTTTAAAATTTCGCACAAACGCGCATTGGCGACAAACTACATACATTTTTAAAAGCCTTTACAGGTTACCCCGTTAGATTTACAGAGGAGGTCTACTGCTAAAATTACGGCCCTCGATCTGACCTTTGCGGTGATACCTCACATGCATGGTGCAATTGCTGTTTACATATGACGCCAGACCGACGCTTGCGTTTGCCATTGGGCAAGAGCAGGGCAGGACAGGGGTGCTTTTTTTTTTTTTTTTTTATTATTAATTTTGCTTTTTTATTTTATTTTAAAATTGTTCCTTCCATATTTTTTTTTTTTTTATCATTTTTATTGTTATCTCAGGGAATGTAAATATCCCCTATGATAGCAATAGGTAGTGACAGGTACTCTTTTTTTGAAAAAACTGGGGTCTAGACCCTAGATCTTTCCTCTGCCCTCAAAGCATCTGAACACACCAAGATCGGTGTGATAAAATGCTTTCCCAATTTCCCAATGGCGCTTTTTATATCCGGGGGGGACATTCCCTCCCACTGCTTGTAAAAGCAGTCCAGAGGCTAATTAGCCACTAGGATTGCTTTTACATGAAAGCCGGCCGCTGGCTGAAAAGAATGATACCAAGATGATACCTAAACCCGCAGGCATCAATCTGGTATAACCATTCAAAGTCCAGCAACATACCAGTACGTTGCTGGTCCTTGTTGGACATGTATTGTAATCTTTTTTTTTTTCATGCAGCCAGGTGGCTGAACGAAAAAAGAGATTGATCGGTGGGTATGCCCACCATTAGAATACCGCCCTTCATCCACCCACTTCTAATGATGGGCATACATGCACCATTTATATATGCCGAAGCATGGGGGCATCCTCCCGCAAAAAAGTTATGCCGCACACACATGGTCGGACTTTTCCACGGGCAAGCCTCCGTCGGAATTTCGACCGTATGTACGCAGCATTAGGAGCAAAATCGCTCCTCCGCCCCTGCTGCCCCAATGCTTCGGCATATTTGCTTCTTTTTTTTTTAACTGTGGTGGTGAAATCACCTCCTACAGCACTGGAGTCGCAGGGATCAGGCCTGTCTCTGCGAACGCTGCAGTTATGTGTGTTGTGTTTTGCAAGTGACAGTGATCGATCGATACTGCACTTGGGTGGCCTGGGCTGGACGGAGGGGCAAAACGCAGGTGCTAGCAGGTATCTGGGCTGATCCCGCTAACACTGCGTTTTTGGGAACCCTAAACTGCTGGGGACGCTAGTATAGATCTGATCAGATCAGATATTGATCTGTTCAGATACTATACCACTAAGGGAGGTGTATGCTTCACGTGTGGGTGTTAGCGTTACTGGCACTAACCTGACGCTGCCTGGGGTGTGACGCAGGCCCTCTCTGACGCTTAAACCTAATTGATATCACCCGCCGGGCGATCAGGGGGTTAAACCTTTATTGGGTTATATACGGCGGGTGCCCTGACACTATAAAAAGCAAACTAACTAACCAGCGTCACCCGTAACACTTATATGATGATCACTGGTGAAAGGGTTAACTAGGGGCAATTAGGGGGTTAAAATCTTTATTAGATAATATATGGGGGAACCTGACGCTATAAAAACCTGCGGCGAACCTAAAAAAAATTACTGGCTACCGATCTGCATCACCGACGCTAAGACAGCGATCAGAAAAATGATCGCTTAGCGACAGTGGTGATAGGGGGTGAAAGGGTTACCTGGGGGGCGATCAAGGGGGTTAAACCTTTATTAGATAATTTATGGGGGTACCCGACGCTATAAAAACCTGCGGCGAACCTAAAAAAAAATCCTGGCTACCGATCTGCATCACCGACGCTAAGACAGCGATCAGAAAAATGATCGCTTAGCGACGGCGGTGCTAGGGGGTGAAAGGGTTATCTGGGGGGTGATCAAGGGGTTAAACCTTTATTAGTGGGGGGTTAGGGGGCTACACTGGACCTAAAACTAAATGTAGTGACACTTTTACAGTCACAAATGTCACTGATTGCAGTGATCAGTAAATAAATGGTCACTGCAATCAGTGACACTGTGACTGGGGGCTGGGGGGTGATCTGGGGGGGCGATTTATGTGCCTATGTGTCCTGGTGTTAGTGTAGTGTTTGTGCACTAACCTTGATGTCTTCTTGTACGGCGCTCGGTATATGTGAGCGCCGCACAGGAGATGACATCACTTCCTCCTGCTTCCTCTGTCTGTGTGTACATTCCACAGACAGAGGGGGCATTTCCATTCGCCGGGAGCGATCGCGGGGGGGGGGGGGTGGCCAGAATCGAACGGCCGTCCCCTCATGTCGGATCGCTCTCCAACGAATTCCGACCGCTCACTGTACAGAAGGGGGGTCTGATTGGACCCCCCAACTGTACAAAGGCAATCACGTACACTCTACGTGATTGTGCCTGTCGGTGCCATTGTGCCGACGTATATATACAGTGAGCGGTCGTTAAGTGAACTTATCCTCTTAACCCTTATGCCGCGTACACGCGATCGATTTTTTTCGACGGTGAAAACACCGTCGAGAAAATCGACGTGAAAAACGAGGAACAGCTTGTTCCCCCCACACACGGCTGTATTAAATTACATTTTTTTTTTGGTCGAAAAAAACGACCGTGTGTGGGCTCCCCGGCAGTGTTTCCCTATGGGTAAACTGCCGCGGAAAAAAAACGTTGGGAATCACGACGAGAAAAATTAGAGCATGTTCTAATTTTTCTCGTCGTGATTAATGCAGTTTTTCCCGTCGAGAAAAACGACAAAAAGCCCACAGACGATCGTTTTTCTCATCCAAAGGAAAAAATTTCATTTTTTCGATGGGAAAAATGATCGTGTGTACGCGGCATCAGGCGCTGGCATCTCCCAGTCCTTTTGGGGTTTTCAAATGCCTGGAGTCGGGGCGGAGTCTATGATCAGGTGACTGCCGTGATTGACTGTCACGGCGGTCACATGATCGGAAAGTGTCCGATCTCAAGCAGTGATCAGGCACTTTTCGGTAACTGTGCCGGACATGCGCAGTGTCAGGGTCACCTGTGGCCAGGTGACAGATGCACACCGTAGGGGGACAGGAGTGCACCGCGAGGTAGTGAACCCTATGGCTGGCTTCTGCGGATAGGAAACTGGGTGGTTGTGGAAAGCGGGACCAGAGAAGCACAACCGGGATCCCAACGGAAGCGAGAGCCAAGATTCCCCAGGGCGCGGAGTCTAAGACCCAGCTGGTCTTCTCCAGGGCCTCTAGTGGTGAGGATGTTACGCTGCAGGCTGGGACCAGGTCGCGGCCCCTGGAGTTTCCTAGCTCACGCCCCGTAGGATAAGGGGAAAAGAGGGGAAGCAGCAGCACACGATAGAGAGAACCGAATAACAAGCTGAAGGTCAGGGGCCACAAGCAGACAAGGATAACGAAGAACGAGCCGAAGGTCAAGGGTCACGAGCAGACAGGGATAGTCGGGGACAAGCCAATAACGTAACAGAGAGACAGACGTAGCACACGGCAGGCAGGAACCCAAACACACAATGCCTAACAAACACGTTGATCAGCAAAGCAGGCTTGCAGTGCACAGGTTAATATAGTGTTCAGTGATAGGGCCTGGGGTGGAGTCAGGCTGGGAGGAGATTATAAAGGAAGCCAGGTGAAGGAGGTCTGGTCTCTAAATGAACACATGAGGAGGAAGGTAAGATGGCAGACAGACATTAATGCATATCCATGACAGTACCCTCCCTCTTACGAGGCCTCCCCCTTCCCCGCCTGGGCCCAGGTTTAGAGGGAAACTTCAGATGAAACTCCCTTAACAGACGAGGTGCAAAGACCTCAGATGCAGTGATCCAAGACCTCTCCTCAGGACCAAACCCTTTCCAATGAACGAGGTACTGAAGAACGCCTTTACAGAGTCGGGAGTCCAGAATTTGACTGATCTCGTACTCCTGATTATCCTCAGAGACAGGCGCCACGGTAGGGAGAGGACGAGAGAATTTATTGAGGACTAAAGGCTTTAGAAGAGCAACATGAAAGGAGTTAGTGATTTTAAGGCTCTTAGGAATCTGGAGTTTGAAACAAACCGGATTCAGTTTAGCAGTTACCGTGTATGGACCGATGAATCGTGGAGCAAACTTCAGAGAAGGAACTCGGAGCTTGATGTTCCTGGTAGAGAGCCAGACTTTGTCCCCTGGCTGAAGAGAAGGCGGTTTACGCCTGCGGCGGTCGGCAAAGCCTTTGAATTTTTCAGCAGCTGCCCGGAGGGAATCATGAACGTGACCCCAAACGGAATTGAGAGACTCCTGAACCGAAGCCAAAGCTGGAATGTCTGGAGAACAGATCATGGGAAGAGGAAGTTGAGGGTGTTTTCCATAAACTGTGAAAAAGGGTGTCTTCTGCGAACTGGTATTCACATAACTGTTATGGGAGAATTCTGCCCACGGGAGTAGAGAGGACCAATCGTCATGGTGAGAAGACACAAAGGTGCGAAGAAAGACCTCTAACTCCTGATTAACCCTCTCAGTCTGTCCATTGGATTGGGGATGGTAAGAAGAAGAAAATCCAAGACAATATTGAGGGATTTGCAAAAGGCTCTCCAAAAACGAGACGTGAATTGGACTCCCCTGTCGGAAACAATATGAGAAGGGACCCCATGTAGGCGGAGAATTTCCCGAATGAAAATGGGAACCAAGGCAGGGGCAGAAGGAAGACCAGGAAGAGGAACAAAATGAGCCATCTTGGAGAATCGATCGATTACCACCCAAATGACTGTATTATTCTCAGACAGTGGGAGATCGGTGATAAAATCCATGGCAATATGGACCCAGGGTTCCTTAGGAATGGGCAAGGGCATGAGGAGACCAGCAGGAGCTTGTGTGGAGGATTTGGACTGAGCACAGACATGACAAGCTTTAACGTAGTCTTTGACGTCTGAGCGGAGATTAGGCCACCAGTAGTGACGACTGATGAGTAGGAAGGATCGGAGGAATCCAGAATGCCCTGCCACCTTGGAATCATGTCCCCAACGAAGGATCTTAGCTCTTAGCTCAGTGGGGACAAAGGTCTTACCAGGCGGAATTTTAGACTTCAGGGTGGTAGAGTGGGCAACAATGCATGAGGTGGGAATGATCGGTTCAGGGGCGGACTCCTCGTCCAAAGTGTCAAATGACCTAGAGAGCGCATCAGCCCGACCGTTGCAGGAACCAGGTTTGTAGGTAATCGTGAAATTAAAACGGGCAAAGAAGAGACTCCACCTGGCCTGTCTAGGATTCAGACGTTTAGCATTCTGTAGATACTGTAAATTCTTGTGATCGGTAAAGATCGTTATGGAGTGAGGGGAACCCTCCAAGAGATGACGCCACTCCTCTAACGCCAATTTAATTGCGAGAAGTTCCCGATCACCGATGGCATAATTCCTCTCTGCCTGAGAATTTTTTTTGGAGAAGAACGCACATGGTTGGCGTCTCTTCTCAAAGATTTGAAGAAGCACAGCTCCCACCCCCATTGAGGAAGCGTCCACTTCAATAAAAAATGCATTCCCAGGATTTGGTCTCCTCAAGAGGGGGCCAGAAACAAAGGCCTGTTTCAGGTTGTGAAATGCAGAGACCGCTTCGGGAGGCCAGTCTCTGGCATTCACACCCTTCTTGGTCAAAGCGATAATAGGCGCGGCAATGGAAGAGTAATTCCTTATGAACTGCCTATAATAATTAGTGAAGCCAAGAAAGCGCTGTGTGGCCTTGAGGCTAGCAGGAAGAGGCCAGTTGGTGATAGCCAAGACCTTCCCAGGGTCCATACGAAGCCCCGAACATGAGACGAAGCACCCCAAAAACTGGACCTCAGAACATTCAAAGGAACATTTCTCCAGCTTGGCATAGAGATTGTTCTCTCTAAGACGTTGAAGTACAGTGCAGACATGGTTTCTGTGGACGAGCAGATTTTCAGAAAAGATCAGAATGTCATCCAGATAGATGACAACAAACTGGTACAGCAGATCTCTGAAGATTTCATTGACAAAGTTTTGAAACACGGCTGGAGCATTACACAGACCAAAAGGCATCACCAGATATTCGTAATGCCCGTCTCTAGTGTTGAATGCAGTCTTCCATTCGTCACCCTCCCGTATTCGAATGAGATTGTACGCGCCTCTGAGATCCAACTTGGTGAAAATGGAGGCACCCTTCAACCTATCGAATAGCTCAGATATTAAGGGTAAGGGGTATCGATTTTTAATAGTAACCGCATTTAAACCCCGATAATCGATGCAGGGTCTTAAGGTACCATCCTTTTTGGCAACAAAAAAGAACCCTGCCCCTGCAGGCGATGAAGATTTCCGGATGAAACCTCTCTCCAGGTTCTCTGCTACATACTCCGACATGGCCTGGGTCTCTGGGATGGACAAAGGGTAGGTACGACCCCTGGGTAGAGTTGCTCCGGGGACAAGATCAATAGCACAGTCAAAAGACCTGTGGGGAGGAAGCACCTCAGCTGATTTTTTACAGAACACATCCCGGTAATCGCTGTATGCGGCGGGAAGATCAGAAGAAACAGAAGTGGCAGCAACCGGAAGACTCTCCTTGGGGGTCACCTTGAGAAGACACGACGAGAAACATGAGGAACCCCAGGCCAGGATCTGCCCAGAGACCCAGTCCACATGTGGAGAGTGGAGCTGTAGCCAAGGGAGGCCCAATACAACTGGGGTAGAGGCCTTGGGTAGAATAAGAAAGGATATCCACTCCTGGTGGAGAATCCCTACCGACATCCTAATGGGTAGCGTCTGGAAGCGAATAGGGCCCCCTGGGAGAACAGTGCCATCAATTGCCGAGACTACCAATGGGGTAGTGAGAGGTGAAAGGGTAAGCTTCATAGAAGAAGCAGTTCTCCAATCCATGAAATTGCCGGCAGCCCCGGAATCCAGGTATGCAAGGGTTGACTGAGGAGAAGTGCCTACATGAAGGAACACCGGCAAGAGCAGGCGAGAAGGTGATGTTTCTGGGTCCAATACTCCACCTTCCAAATGTATTAGACCCGAGCGTTTCCCGGACGAAGCGAGCAGGAGTCACGAAAATGACCCTTGCCCCCACAATAGAGGCACAAGCCCAGAGTTCTGCGCCTAGCACGTTCTTTGGGGGTTAGTCTGGCCCGGCCCAGCTGCATAGGTTCTTCAGCAGGTAGAGGATGCTCCACGGAATGAAGGGAGGGGAGCTCAGACTGGCTAGGACCCAGAGAGTGCTGGCGTCTTTTTTCTAAGGACCTCTCTTGAAAACGAATGTCGACCTGGTTGCATAATGAAATTACATCGTCCAGACCGACGGGAATGGCTCTTCCCGCTAATTCGTCTTTCACTCGGTCAGAGAGGCCATGTAAAAAGGTAGCGACCAGGGCCTCATTATTCCAGCTCAATTCAGCTGTGTGGATACGGAACTGAAGAGCATATTGCCCCACAGAACTAGATTCTTGGCGAAGACGTAAGACAGCACTAGCCGCTGAAGAAGCCCGAGCCGGCTCTTCGAAGATATTACGAAAGAGCTTCGAGAAATCGGACAGACTGGAAACCACCGGATCGTTCCTCTCCCACAGGGGGGCAGCCCAGGCCAAAGCTTCACCGGAGAGGAGGGAAATGATATAGGCTACCTTAGCCCGGTCAGACAGGAAGCTTTGAGGCTGAAGCTCAAAATGAATAGTGCATTGGCTGAGAAACCCCCTGCAGGCCTTGGAGTCCCCAGAGAAACAGAACAGAGCTGGCAATCTTAGTGAGTGTGAGGCTGCGACTGGTGCGATAGGTACAGCCGCTGGTTGTACTTGGGGTTGCGGATTCGGGGTTCCCAAGGAGACCTGAAGCTGCTCGAATCGAGAAGCCAGATCCTGGAGGAATCGCATCACCTGGGTCTGATTTGATTCCTGGGTCTCAAGTCTGCGAACTATGCCCTGCAATGGATCATCCGCGGGAAGCGGGATGTCAGCCGGGTTCATGGCTGATCAAACTGTCAGGGTCACCTGTGGCCAGGTGACAGATGCACACCGTAGGGGGACAGGAGTGCACCGCGAGGTAGTGAACCCTATGGCTGGCTTCTGCGGATAGGAAACTGGGTGGTTGTGGAAAGCGGGACCAGAGGAGCACAACCGGGATCCCAACGGAAGCGAGAGCCAAGATTCCCCAGGGCGCGGAGTCTAAGACCCAGCTGGTCTTCTCCAGGGCCTCTAGTGGTGAGGATGTTACGCTGCAGGCTGGGACCAGGTCGCGGCCCCTGGAGTTTCCTAGCTCACGCCCCGTAGGATAAGGGGAAAAGAGGGGAAGCAGCAGCACACGATAGAGAGAACCGAATAACAAGCTGAAGGTCAGGGGCCACAAGCAGACAAGGATAACGAAGAACGAGCCGAAGGTCAAGGGTCACGAGCAGACAGGGATAGTCGGGGACAAGCCAATAACATAACAGAGACAGACGTAGCACACGGCAGGCAGGAACCCAAACACACAATGCCTAACAAACACGTTGATCAGCAAAGCAGGCTTGCAGTGCACAGGTTAATATAGTGTTCAGTGATAGGGCCTGGGGTGGAGTCAGGCTGGGAGGAGATTATAAAGGAAGCCAGGTGAAGGAGGTCTGGTCTCTAAATGAACACATGAGGAGGAAGGTAAGATGGCAGACAGACATTAATGCATATCCATGACACGCAGAGCACGCGTTCCCGACACATCTGGTTTTGCAATGTTGCACCCAAATATGTGGCCGCTCGCCAAGAGGCCGCCAATTCGTGTGCCGTCTGCGCTAACAGGTTAAAGTATAGCCAAAGCCAAAACATTTTTTTTTCATTTAGGTAGGGGAAGGTTAAAATAAAATTAATTTTTATGCTATCTGTGTCTCAATAATTCCTGTCCTGGGAACTCGGCAGGAAGGAGGATCTCCTTTCATTGTGAAGGGAAATACCTCTTATGCCGCATACACACGACCTTTATTCATGTCATGGAAATTTTTTTATTTTTTCTCGACGTGATTTTTCGTGTTTCCTCTCAAGCCTGCCTTGCATACACACGTTCATGAAAAAAAAAACGCTTGAGCAAAGCGCGGTGACGTACAACACGTATGACGGCACTATAAAGGGGAAGTTCCATTTGAATGGCGCCACCCTTTGGGGCGCTTTTGCTGACCCTCGTGTTAATAAAGTTTGGTGAGAGACAATTCGCGCTTTTCAGTCTTCTTGCTTTTCAGTCCGTTACAGCGTGACGAATGTGCTATCTCCATTACGAACGCTAGTTTTACCAGAACGAGCGCTCCCGTCTCATACTTGATTCTGAGCATGCGCGTTTTTTTCCCCTCGTAAAAGCATACACACAACCGTTTTTCACAACGTTAAAAAGAACGACGTGAAAAACGACGAGAAGAAATAGAGCAGGCTCTAATTTTTTTTTCCGCACATTTTTTTCGTCGAGAAAAATGCTCTGGAGCATACACACGACCATTTTTAAAAATGGCATTTTTCTCGTCATGAAAAACGGTCGTGTGTATGCGGCATTAGTCTCAGAAGCAAGTGTCCCCATTGGAAGATTTCCTCTTTATTTCTGTTCTGGTGGCAACTAAAAATTTGGGATTTTCCATCCCTTTTCTTTTGACATTAGGGATCTGGACAATCATCGATAAATCTATCATGGACGCAGAGAGCATTAAAAATCTGACAGTGATTCACTCCCTCACCGCCCTTGTCTAAATTAAAAAAAAAATGTTTGGATTTAGTTATTATTTGTTTCACCTCTGTTCATTGTTTTTAGTCCTGTAGCCCTGCGTGTTTTTTGATCTGTGACTGATTTGTGCTTGCAAATGCCCTATCCCTGTGAAATTGCTGCTTTCTGGCCTCACACTGCAGTGTTCTGTGCTTGCAGAGCTGAGCAACAGCCACACCCCTCATCATAAGTGTCCTGCTTGTACTACAGTGGAAGGAGGAGGATGTGTACAGCTGACCAGGTCTATTAAGCTGGCTATACACTGTTCAAAATTCTGCCAATTCAGCAGGGACTGACCAAATTCCGATCAGTGTGTGGCTGTTCCCGCTTAACAACAAGGAACATACTGGAAAATCTTAGTCGATCAGCGGCTGCTGCTTTCAGAATACAATGTTCTGACTTGGAGAGTCATCCAGTCACCTCATTTGTGTGGATGGAGGAATCTGCTTGCTGAACAAAAACTAAAACTAACCATGTATAGCCAGCTTTACTTAGTGATGATTACTAAGAGCAAGGGTCCAACTCTGGTGCCTGTTGGATAGCACAGTCTTGTTTTTAGACACCTTGAACAACTGTTGAAAAGTGGAGGTAAGACTAGGAAAATAAAGTTTGTTAGTACAAACTACTAGGGCTGTTACTGATTAAAATTTTCGTGTTCGATTATTTGATTTTTTTTTAAATCGATTAATTGACTAATTTCCATTAATTATAACGCACATACAGATCCAACTACTTTTAGCTGATCTCCTTGCAGACTGATTCCCAGGGCAGCTACCAACCACTGGAAAAATGGATAGCAGGATACAAAAAACACACAAAGGCAGCGCTCGATGGGAATAGCATTAAAACTTTTATAGTCTTCAAGTAGGTAACAAAATAAATATTGCACTGGAGATAAAATCAATGTAGCTACATAAACTGTAAAAATGGTGCGAGTAATACCAAACGGTAGCAAAAGCAGTCATAAAAACATGTAGCTAAGTATGATACTGGTATAAAAATGTGTACAACGATACCACTGCTGAATCCAGATGAGGAGGGGTTAACATCAGTCCGTCGGCATGTAGATGTCCCGTGAAGGGAACTATCACAACTCCCAGTGGATGGCTGTAGAATCCCAGGTTGATAGAGGGAAGTGTAACAGCCCTTGCGTGTGGCAGATAGTAAGGTCCCGCCGGCATGCAGATATGAAGGCACAGCAAAGGAGCCCTTCAGATGGACACGGCAAGCCCCGCCGGTGTCCGTGACGTCACCGGATCTCCGACGGAACTCCATGAAGAAGCTGGCGGAGAGGTGAGTACCGATCAAAAGAATTTTGATCGATTAAAAAAATTAATCGATTAATCAAGGAATTAATCATTAATTTCCACAGCCCTACAAACTACCTAACCGCATATCCATTTCTCTGACATTATTTGGGCTATAAAAACCAAGCTGACAATTTCAGATCTCATATTTTGGTTTTGACAGGTTTCCCTTAACCTGGTGCTCCAGACAGACCTGACCACAGGCCGCCACCCACACTAACCCCCCCCCCCCCCCACACACACACACCCCCCCCCCCCCCCCCCTCGTCGCTCCAGCTCGCCACCGCACACCATTGACAACACCACACACAACCCCCCACCCCCAGGTCGCCCTCTCGCCCACCAGGCCCCCTAATGAGCGACCGCCACTGCTACCAGCATCTGCTGAAAATATAAGTGTTGTGCTGTCTAACCCCTTTAATAAGGCAGATCCTAATGAAGTCACAAGAGGAATCCTTGGCAATGTTTTGTCTTGGAAGTGTTGCTATAATCCAGGTTTATCAGATCCAGCCTTTTGTGTCTTATGAAAAATTGGATTATTTGTCCCCTGTAGATCGCTATTGTTACTGCTCAGGAAATGGCTTTTAGCTTACATTTCAAAGCCCCATTGCACATATTTGAGATGCTGTTTCTCACAATGAATGTGAAATGGTATCAATTACTCGCATGACTGCTCTGCCCTCTGTGTGTGTCCACATTCTGTGCTCGAGTCACACTGCTAATCTGGAGTATTATACCCCCCCCCCCCTGTTTATTGTCTGGCACATCACACACCTCCGAAAGGTAATGTATTTATTACACCTTTCTCCACATGTATAAGGAGGGTTGCAGATCAACAGTGCCTGCTGTGTACACAGGGAAATCCTAGAGTATGGTCATACAGGCAAGACTCCAGGCAGAATAACTTTAAATGAGATATATTCCCTAATACACTATACTGCCAAGAATATTGGGACACCTGTCTTTACACGCACATGAAATTTTAAGGCATCCCAGTCTTAGTTGGCCCACCCTTTGCAGCTATAGTGGCTTCAATTCTTCTGGGAAGGCTGTCCACAAGGTTTAGGAGTGTGTCTATGGGAATGTCTGACCATTCTTCCAGAAGTGCATTTGTGAGGTCAGGCACTGATGTGGACGAGAAGGCCTGGCTCTCAGTCTCTACTCTAATTCATCCCAGAGGTTTTCCATCAGGTTGGGGTCAGGACTCTGTGCAGGCCAGTCGAGTTCCTCCACCCCAAACTCGCTCATCCATGTCTTTATGGACCTTGCTTTGTGCACTGCTGTGTAGTCATGTTAGAACAGGAAGGGGCCATCCCCAAACTGTTCCCCACAAAGTTGGGAGCATGAAATTGTCCAAAATGTCTCGGTATGCTGACAGCTTAAGAGTTCCCTTCACTGGAAATAAGGGGCCAACCCAACCCCTGACAAACAACCCCACACCATAATCCCCCCTCCACCAAGTGATTTGCACCAGTGCACAAACAAGCTCCATAAAGGCATGGATGAGCGAGTTTGGGGTAAAGGAACGTGACTGGCCTGGTTGTACCCAAGTTGATCCATTAATTGACTTTAGTACAACGAGCCTGTTGGATTTTTTACATATAATAATCATTGCACTCTGCCAGCCGGGAAGGCTCCCTGCACCCCCCCCCCCCCCTGCCGACAGAACACAATAGCTCTGCGGGAGGCATTCCCCCATCAACACTGACTCTGTTGATGGGGGAATCAAGCAATTTTCTTTTCTTCCACCAATGGTGGAAGGAAAGAAATCCAATCATCTATGGACTGCTTTAGGCAGCACATCCAAATAAATACACACACACACAGCTTAGCATGCATGGTGCTAGAGCAACGAGTAAAGGTGAGTTTAGAATATGTTAGTTATTGAATGTGAATGTCCATAGCCTGGAGAAAGTTGCATTATAATAGTCCACCCACAGAATGAGGCTGACAGACCTGGAACGCGCCACCTTTAAGATGTGTCTGCTTCCTAGGTTCTAATCCCATTTAATGTCCTCATTTGACACTGACAGGGGTTATTTGAATGTATATAATGCAAAGGATGTTACTTTGTGTCGTGTTTTACAGTTGTTTTCTTGGTTTTCTAGGCAGAGAAGAAGCATAAAAGATTCCAGGAACTGGACAGATTTATGCACTATTATACAAGATTTAAAAACCACGAACACAGCTACCAGGTAACCTTCCAGTTTTTAAAGGACAAAAAAAAAGAATTTTTAACAAAGATGCCTCCTCATCCACTTGTACTGTACAATGCTGTTAAAGTGGTTGTAAACTCTGTACAACCACTTTTACCTACAGGTAAGTCTATATTAAAGCTTACTTGTAGGTGCTGGAAATATCTTCTAAACCTGGACGGTTTAGGAGATATTTACAATATACGCGTGCGCCGACGTCATCAGCGTATGCACGAACGTGCCCTTTCTTAAGGGATCATGCCGTGACTGGCGGCTCCCGCGTGCATGCGCGCGAGTGACGTTGCGCGACTCCGGCCAGTCGCAGAGCTGGAGTCTGTGGCCCCAGATGGAAGAGGGGTGTAGAATGGACGCTTCCAGCCAGCGGTGACATCGCAGGCTTCGTTTTCAGGTAAGTGACACATAATGGGCTACTATGCGATGCATAGTAGCCCTTTATGCTTTACCTTTGCAGGGAAATAAAGAGGAAGTAAAACCCATCAGGGTTTACTTCCTCTTTTAATCCCTGTTCATGAACAAACTTGCAGTAGGACTGAGCAGAGGGATGGCCTCATCGGAGTGCTGCTGCTCCTTTATTGCCAGTCCCGTAGTTGGCTTGGATTGTCCTGCTGAAATGAAGGGAAGAAGTTAGGGAACCAATATATGGCTACACTGTGTGGAAGAGGTGTCTGGATCACAGGAGTGGCTGGACAGAATTACAAACATTTTAAGAAGGGTCTTCAAAAAGTTTCCGCACTTCTTTTAAACTCTATTAAATATAAAAGAGTTTAAAAAAAGTGCGGAAACCTTTTTGAAGAATCCTTATACTAAGTAATAAAGTTTAGATATATATATCTGAACAGAAGAAAGCAGAACTGATACTAGCACCTAGAATATTTGCCTGGGGGCCCAGAGGAGCATGCAAAGCCATGCATGCCACTGCAGTCCGCCCATAATTCAAAATATTCACATAAAATAGCCCATGACTGTGGGTCAGTAAAGCTAAATGTGCAGATAAAATACATAGGGGTCACTCTATAACGGCCGCATTATGCTGTGGCTGCAGGTGTGCACTCTGAACAGACCAGTGCAGATGCGTTGGCACGTTGCACTGTATACTTTTAATTTTTTTTCAACTTTATTAAAATGATATTTCATTCTTCTCCAGCACTGCAGTACCTTACAATGCAGTAGAATATGTTGCAACACTGCGCTGAAAAGTAGAGCATGTCCTACTTTTTTTTTCAGCGTAAATTGTTGTAGACTGAACTTATGGAAATTGAAGCAAATAGCCCTATTTATGCATTGGGACTGCTTTGGGCAAGGCTGCTCAGTGCAGCTCAAAGCATGTGGTGTAAATGGGTCTTAAAAGTGACTTTCTTTATCGTACACCACGGGACACAGAGCTAGTCATTACATAATGGGTTAAGGGTCACCAGCGGTGATTGGACACTGGCACAACCAATGGAAGACAGTTCCCCTCCATATAACCCCTCCCATCAGGGAAGTACCTCAGTTTTTTCGCCAGTGTCGAAAGGTGTTGGACGCGTTAGGAGGTGCTAAAGGAAAGCTCTACCAAAGAGACCCTCTGGGGGTAAAAGAGCTATGCTTTCGGATCCATCCAAGACGCCTACAAATGAGCTGAATCTGGATGGGATCCGGGCCTCATCCATGAGGCGTCGCCTGTAATGTCTCTCTTCGGAGGACTGGGCTCTAAGATCCAGCACTTTCGCTATTTCGCTATAAAGTCCTGGTAAGAGTCTTGTACAAGGCCCAGGGGAGAGGTATCCTTTAAATAGGAACCCATATCCCTGAAGGTTGGCACACATAGCCCACCGTGAAGGGTGAAGTTTGGTATCTGTCTGAAAACTTTCAGCAGAAAAACCTGCGGCGTGGATAAGGTGAGATTAGAAGGTCCATAACTAGGTTGGGACCTTTTTCAAAAAGTGAATGTCTTCTTTTTTTCCACCACTGGGGGGAGTAAAGAGCTGAATATACTCACCTCACTCTATTCAGTGTCGGCTTCGGCGAAGTACACTGCTCGTCACCTCCGCTGCTGAGCTTGCTTGAGCACCCCGCTCCTCCTTCCGGTGGCCGATACAGACACCTGCAGATGCAGGTAAGTGGGGACAGGGGCTGATGAGAGTCCTCTCTCACTATGGCCACCACCATAGCGCTAAAGGCCGCGCGCGGGAGCACGCTTTATCGGAGGGGGGGGGCCGAGGCGTGCGCGGGCACGTGGCGCGCGCAGGCACAGAAACGGCGCCAAATTTAAAAGACTGTCAGTGTAAAAAGCACTGCAGCAGCAAGCAAGCTCGTTAGTTCTCTTGTTCCTGGCAGAGAAACACAGCAGCTATACAGGGACGTAAGACTCCATGTGGTTGGATTGGGTACTTCCTAGAAGACATCCATGTTATGCATAGTTATGTGTTAAAAGTTGCATACTTAATGTATTTGCTAAACTGAACACGGTAGTATATGCATTTAGGTACCTTGTATTTTGTCTAAACAGTAAGCCTTCCAGGGGAAGTAATGCGGACAAAAAGAGATAAAAGAGCACCGCCGCCTGAGACAGGGGGCTCTAGCTGTGCTGACTCGGTACCTTCCTCTCCTGTGTTGCCAAAAGCACCTGTACAGGATGAGCCATTACCTCTGTCAGGTATGGTGGCTTCCCCAGTGAAGCCTGGGCCTGCATATGTCACTGAGGACACTTTATCAGCTGCCCTAAATAATCTGGAGGAGAAAATTGCTACTTTAATCGCTAAATCCTCTAAAAAGGACAATAAGCGAAGCAGATCTCCTCCAGTATTGGACCTCCCTTCAGAAGTACCTGAGGAGGAGGAGGATGAGGAGGAGGCTACATCAGCAGAGGATGAGGAGTCAGACGGATCAGGGATATCGGATGAGCCTTTTTCGGTATCCCAGATTTTAAAGTCACAGGTGCAATGCTATGCAGGAGCCGTGCGAGCTGCATTTAGGTTACCCTCTTTGGAGGTAACAGAATCACCTGTCTCCTCCCTAGGATCATTAAGATCCCTGCAAGGTGCATGCTCCTTCCCGGTTCATCCGTTACTAGAGGATCTATTGTACGCAGACTGGCAACATCCAGATAAGCGTTTTTCACCTCCAAAAAAGTTTAACATTCTTTATCCTATGGAGGAAATTTTTTTAAAGAAATGGAGCCTGCCTACGGTAGATGCGGCTATTTCTTGTGTAAATAAAAACCTGACATGTCCAGTGGATAATGTACAAGTGTTTAAAGATCCTTCTGAGAAGAAGTTGGAATCCTTACTGAAATCCTCCTTCCTTTTGGCCGGCTCAATTATCCAACCTGCAGTAGCAGCAGTCGGTATGTGTCAGGTCATCAGCCAACAGGTAAAGCAGGGGCTGAAGGAGCTGCCTTCAGAGCAGGCTAAAAATTGGGAGAATTTGCCTAAAGCCTTATGCTTCACAGTGGATGCCATGAGAGATTCTATCATACAGGCATCACGCCTTACACTCCAGCTGGTACAGATGCGCAGAGTACTGTGGCTTAAGCATTGGTCAGCGGAAGCCCCATGCAAAAAGTTGTTGGCAAGTTTCTCGTTCCATGGCGAACGCCTTTTTGGGGAAGATTTAGAAAGATATATCCAAAAGATATCAAGTGGTAAAACGACACTTTTACCTGAGAGAAAGAAAAACAAGAGACCTTGTTTTAAACACACTCTCTCCCCAGCTCCCGGGAAATCTGACTCCAGCCAGTGGCGACGGCCTTTTCAGCCGCCCAAAAAAGCCAAAGAACAGGCTCAGAAGAACAAGAAGCCGTGGGGTTCAAGAGCTAATAAGCAAGCCCCCAAAACCTCTCATTGAAGGGGCGCCCCCGCTCGGCCGAGTGGGGGGAAGGCTTCGTCAGTTCTCAGCGACTTGGCGGACAGAAACCCAGGACAAATGGGTGGTATCCACAATATCTTCAGGGTACAGACTGGAATTTCGAGAGATCCCATCTTCTCAATTCCGAAGTTCAAGACTCTCCAAGGATCCACAAAAAAGAGGATCCTTCTTCAAAGGGTTGAATCACTTAATAGCTCAAGGTGTGGTTACAGAGGTACCCCAAAAGGAGCAAGGTTCAGGTTTTTACTCAAACCTCTTTGTGATTCCAAAACCGAACGGAGAAGTCAGACCCATCCTGGATCTAAAAAATCTAAACCAGTTTCTGAACGTTCGCCATTTTCGAATGGAAACGATTCGATCCGTGGTCGCTACTTTAAAAGGCGGAGAATTCATTGCGTCCATAGATATCAAAGACGCATATCTACACATACCAATCCTCCCCGCTCACCAAAGATTCCTAAGGTTTGCGGTAGAAGATCGCCACTTTCAATTTGTGGCCCTGCCATTTGGTGTAGCCACCGCGCCCAGAGTATTCACAAAGGTGCTAGCTCCTCTGTTAGCAAACCTAAGAACACGGGGCATTGCGGTAACAGCCTATCTAGACGATCTACTATTAATAGATCAGTCAAAGGAGGGATTGGATCACGCTGTAGACACTACAGTAGGATACCTGGAGCATTTAGGATGGATTATAAACTTACAAAAATCCTCTCTCCAGGCCCAAAGAAGGATAGTGTACCTGGGCATGATCATAGATACAGCCCAAAACAGGGTATACCTGCCAGAGCCAAAGATACAGTCTCTGAAAGACCTGATCCACAAGGTCAAAGCAAACAAGAGGCCGTCTATTCGCCTTTGCATGAGACTATTGGGAAAGATGGTAGCCTCCTTCGAGGCGGTCCCTTACGCCCAGTTTCATTCGAGACTACTTCAAGGCAATATTTTAGCCTCCTGGAACAGGAAGAGCCAAGCTCTGGATATACCCATGCGCCTGTCCTCACAAGTACGCCACAGCTTCAATTGGTGGCTAGAAGCCAGGAATTTACGGAAGGGAAAGTCCTTCCTCCCAGTGGCCTGGAAGGTGGTATCTACGGATGCCAGCCTATCGGGCTGGGGTGCAGTATTCGAGGAGGCTTCTACCCAGGGAACCTGGGCCAAGACTCAGGGGATCCTGCCCATCAATGTGCTAGAGATCCGGGCGGTATATCTAGCCCTCAAAACCTGGACATACAGGTTACAGGGCTACCCAGTTCGGGTTCAATCCGACAATGCTACGGCAGTAGCTTACATCAATCACCAAGGAGGCACCCACAGTCGGGCAGCCCAAAGAGAGGTGAACCGGATCTTGGCATGGGCAGAAGAGCATGTACCTTGCATCTCTGCAATCTTCATTCCAGGGATAGAAAACTGGCAAGCAGACTACCTGAGTCGTCAGCAGCTGCTACCAGGAGAGTGGTCTCTTCACCCAGAGATCTTTCAGGCCATATGTCTGAGATGGGGAAACCCAGATGTAGACCTGCTAGCTTCCAGGTTCAACAAGAAATTGGACAACTTTGTGTCCAGAACGAGAGATCCTCTAGCCTACGGGACAGACGCTCTAATAACTCCATGGAATCAGTTCTCACTGATCTATGCATTCCCTCCGATCCCTCTTCTACAAAGACTGCTTCGCAGGATCAAGGAGGAGGGAATACCAGTAATCCTAGTGGCCCCAAACTGGCCCAGGAGGCCTTGGTATGCCGAGATCGTAAAAATGGCGATAGGAAGGCCCTGGAAGCTTCCACTTCGACACGACCTGTTGTCACAGGGTCCAGTATTCCACCCTTCCTTACAAAGGCTAAATTTGACGGCCTGGCTGCTGAGACCCACATTTTGAAAAAGAGAGGGGTCTCTGGCCTGGTTCTTTCTACGCTCATTAATGCTAGAAAGCCAGCCTCCAGACTCATCTATCATAGAGTCTGGAAAGCATACGTTTCCTGGTGTGAATCCAGAAGTTGGAATCCTCTGAAATATGAAATAAGTAGGATTCTTGCTTTTTGCCAGTTAGGAGTGGATATGAAATTAGCCCTTAGCACCATCAAAGGGCAAATATCGGCTCTATCAGTCTTCTTTCAGAGACCATTGGCATCTCACTCCCTAGTTCGGACATTCATTCAGGGGGTACTGAGGATAAATCCTCCAGTCAGGTCTCCCTTGTGTCCATGGGATTTGAATTTGGTATTGTCAGTGTTGCAAAAGCAACCTTTTGAACCTATTCGCCATATTCCTTTAATTATATTAAGTAGGAAATTGGCCTTTCTGATTGCTATAGCTTCTGCTAGGAGAGTATCAGAGCTAGCAGCTCTTTCTTGTAAAGAGCCTTATCTAATTTGTCACAAGGACAAGATCGTACTACGACCCCATCCGGCTTTTCTGCCTAAGGTGGTGTCGGCTTTTCACTTGAATCAAGACATTGTTCTGCCTTCCTTTTTTCCAAACCCGCGGACGGCGGGGGAAAAATTATTACACTCTCTAGATCTAGTGAGAGCGGTAAGGGTGTATCTGCAAGCAACCGCTCAGATACGTAAAACAGATGTTTTGTTTATTTTACCAGATGGTCCCAAGAAGGGCCAAGCGGTATCAAAATCCACCATTTCCAGGTGGATTAGACAAGTAATTGTTCAAGCTTATGGTTTAAAGAACAGGACTCCTCCTTTTCCTGTTAAGGCGCACTCTACCAGGGCGATAAGTGCTTCATGGGCAGTGCACCACCAGGCTTCGATGGCTCAGATCTGTAAGGCTGCAACTTGGTCCTCAGTCCATACATTTTCCAAATTCTATCAAATAGATGTGAAAGGACATGAGGATTCCGCCTTCGGGCGAAGGGTGCTGCAGGCAGCAGTATAGGGCTTCTGGTCCGTGAGCGGTCGGTTTGATCTGTGTCTCCCCCCCTTCATATGAGCATTGCTCTGGGACGTCCCATTATGTAATGACTAGCTCTGTGTCCCGTGGTGTACGATAAAGAAAATAGGATTTTTATAACAGCTTACCTGTAAAATCCTTTTCTTGGAGTACACCACGGGACACAGAGGTCCCACCCTTCTTATGGGAACCTTACTGCTTTGCTACAAAACTGAGGTACTTCCCTGATGGGAGGGGTTATATGGAGGGGAACTGTCTTCCATTGGTTGTGCCAGTGTCCAATCACCGCTGGTGACCCTTAACCCATTATGTAATGACTAGCTCTGTGTCCCGTGGTGTACTCCAAGAAAAGGATTTTACAGGTAAGCTGTTATAAAAATCCTATTATTCGTGCCCACCAAAGGATTTTGTTAATCTTCTCAGCCGGTATTGTTATCCATTCACACTAGCCAGACAGCGTAGCCAGGTCGGTGACTTGGCCTTTCTCTGCTGCAGGTAAACAATGCAACTTGGTCAACATGCTGCCCCTGGTTTGTGTTCAGAAAATAATGGAATATTGCCACACTAATGAGATCATGACTCTGCTCCCTCCTGTCAGTAGGTTGCCAGCATTAGAGTGACAGCACTGTGCAGTACAGGAATCTAAAACAAAGACATACTTGGATATAGTATAGCATATTCAAAAACACATTTCAGGATTTCTGGTAATAAATAACTAGATTAAATGGAGTTTGTAATAAGTTTCTGGTGTTCAGCTTTAGACTGCTCAACCTGTGGCCCTCCATCTGTTGTGGAACTACAAGTTTCATGAGGCATTGCAAGCCCCTAACAGTTACAAGCATGACTCCCAAAGGCAGAGGTATAATGGGACTTGTAGTTCTGCAAAAGCTGGAGGAAAAGTTCACCTTTGTAAATAAGCCTTTTTAAAAATAAATAAATGCACTTATATTTGGAGGTAAAAAAATGTGCATTTGTTTTTTTCTGGAGCCTGCAGAACGTGGCACCAGCAATCAGCAGATCGAAGGTGGAATGTCGGGCTCCTGCAGACTCTCAGTAAAGCTGTCTGCTTGTACCTCCCGTAGGGGGCAGACATTTACTGGAGAGCGGGATCAATGAACTACGAAAATGCTCACCAGCGCCCCCTTACAGTTCATTGAGAACTACAAGCCATCAGCTGCAATGGTAGTTGTAGTTCATACAATCACAGAACTCTGAATGACACCGGAGCCCCTCACGGCTGCGCTCATTTTAATTGTGACAGCAGTGCGAAGAGAGGAACCCCCTCCTTTGTCACAGCAGGGGATCAAAGGGGGCATAGGCAGGTGCTCTTTGGTAACATGTTACACCCTAAATACAGATGTAACATATTGCCAAATGTGAATTTATGTAGTGCTGGACACAACGGGGGGGGGGGGGGGGGGAGAGGTTGCGGGCCTGTTGCAACAGTAAATCTAAATTATTTTTTTGATCACATTTATTCACATTATTTGGTGATTAACTTGTATTGCTATTTGTGTTGACATCATCATTGGTTGTTCATGCGCACTTGCTACATTTATTCCCTTAATAGGGTTTAATATTTGTCTTCCCTTAGTTGGGTCTGGCAATAATTTTGTATATCATTTTTTTTTCACATAGCCATTCAGATTGGTTGTGTTAATTCTCACTTATATTTGTCATCCCTTAGCTGGGTTTGGCAATTATATTTATATAAAAAAAATTCACTTAGCCATTTTAGATTGGTTGTACTAATTCTCTGTTATATTTATAATATTTTTTTATTTTTGGAGTGCGACCTTATATATATTTTTCACTATTGTTTTTGTGTTTATCCCACACTGTGTTGCAGCTTACTTGGAATTCTTTAGCGCAGATTTTTTGCCTTTATAAAGCTAATAAAGGGTCTGGAGGATATTGGTTATGAAGAAAGGTTATGAGCACTGAACTTATTCTCTCTGGAGATGAGATGCTTGAGAGGGTATTTGATTTCAATTTACAAATGCTGTACTGGTGACCCCACAATAAGGATAAAACTTTTTTGCAGAAGGGAGTTTAACAAGACACGTGGCCACTCCTTAAAATTAGAAGAAAAGCGGTTTAACCCTAAACTACGTAGAGGGTTCTTTACTGTAAGAGCGGCAAGGATGTGGAATTCCCTTCCACAGGCGGTGGTCTCAGCGGGGGGAATCGATAGTTTCAAAAAACTATTAGATAAGCACCTGAATGACCACAACATACAGGGATATACAATGTAATACTGACATATAATCACACACATAGGTTGGACTTGTCTTTTTTCAACCTCACCTACTACGTAACATGTTACAAAAGGTGAACTTATCCTTTAAGTATATTCCTCAACAGCCATCAAATACATTTGTGAACCCAGATATTACCTTGTCTAAGTAGTTGTGATATCACTGAGCTGTACATAGCCTGTGGGAGGAACCCAGCAGGCTCCACCCACTACAGGAGGGGGTGGAGACCAGACCAGTCAGACCCGCACAAGGAGAGAGAGCAGCAGTGGCCGGTCTTTATTACAGGAAGCTCCTGTAATAAGGAATAGTTTAACACTGGATTACTGCACAGATCTGGAAGAAATGGACAAGATTCCAGTTAAAATACACATTGCTTTTGTATTTGGACAATATTTGCTTATTCCAGAGTTCAGATTTAGGCTGGGTTCACAGTTATGCAAATTGGATGTGGGTTTCCGCCGCATCCAATTCGCATGACGAGAGTGTAACCCAGTGTTTCTCAACTCCAGTCCTCAAGGCGCCCCAACAGGTCATGTTTTCAGGCTCTCCATTATTTTGCACAGGTTATTTGATCAGTTTAACTGCTTTAGTAATTCCCACAGCTGTCTCATCTGAGGGAAATCCTGAAAACATGACCTGTTGGGGCGCCTTGAGGACTGGAGTTGAGAAACACTGGTGTAACCAGATCTCAATGGAGCCGGTTCACACATCTCCGGGGCGGCCGCGGAGCGCACAGCAGAAGGGTCCTTTGTGTCTTTTGCTCCGTTTCGGGTCCGAATTCAGGCAAAAAATCAGACCTGGAATGGGGACGCACCGGACCCCCTGCTGTGCCCCGTGCCGCACATAGTGTGAACCCAGCCTTAAGCATTTAGGACAGCATATTCCCCAATGGCCTGCTGTAGCAGTGGCATCTCACTTTGCTTTCTCTCTTTCCAGTTAGAACAACGTCTTATCAAAACAGCCAAAGAAAAGATGGAGCAGCTGAGCAGGGCTCTCAGTGAAAGTAAGTCCAGCCATTGAGGACCGTTATATGTATGACCGCGTGAAGAACAGACAGGACTCGTACTTTGCTGAAGTCTCATTTGTTATTAATAGCACAGTCTAAGTAAAAGGCTAATTGCAAAAAAAGTTACTGCCAGGAGTTCATTACAAGGAAAGTAATAATTTGCCTGCTATTTTAATAGTAGAACTCTGCTCTGGATCAGGGTTCTCCAAACTACGGCCCTCCAGCTGTTGCGGAACTACACGTCCCATGGGGCATTGTAAAACTCTGACATTCACAGACATGACTGGGCATGATGGGGATTGTAGTTCCTGAACAACTGGAGGGCTGTAGTTTGGAGACCCTTGGTCTAGACCAAAACTGCTCTATAACTTCTAATGTCTTGGATATGGATCTCTTAAAGCTGAACTACTGTTGGTTTGTTTTTATTGCATAGACACAGGTCCAGCTTGGCACAATGTAACTATCCACTTCAGCTCTGGAACGTTTTACCCCCTTCATGACCAGGCCATTTTTTGCTATTTGGCGCTGCGCTACTTTACCTGGTAATTGCACGGTCATGCAACGCTGTTGCCCAAACAAAAAGTATTTCCCACAAATATATATATATATATATATATATATATATATATATATATTTTGGTGCTATTTGATCATCACTGGGTTTTTTCCATTTTTTATTATACAAACAAAAAAAGACCGAAAAGTTTTGGGGAAAAAAAAAAACCAATATTTTTTACTTTCTGATATAAAACATCCTATAAAAAAAATCTAATTTCTTCATAAATTTAGGCCAAAATGTATTCTGCTACATGTCTTTAGGAAAAAAAAATCCCAATAAATGTATATTGATTGGTTGGCTTTAAAGGTATAGCATCGTTTGTAGAGGTGTATATATACTGGAGTTTTTTTTTTTCTTTTTCTTTTTAAAACTTTTATACTAGTAATGGCGGGTGATCAGCCACTTATAATGGCACTGTGATAGTGCAGTGGGCAATCTGACACTTTGTGAGTACTGACTACCCATGAGATCATCAGTGACACTTAGGCTTAATGTAATGAATGAGTGACTTGTATAGCGCTACACATGCGAACTGAATCGCATCAAGGCGCTTTTTGCAGCCAGTGTCTGCTTGGCTGGTGCGGTCATTTTATCCCGTAGGATCTCGACACGCGTGGGACACACATTCGTACACACATATATACATATATACTGGGCCAATTTGGACAAGATCCAATTAACCTACCAGCATGTCTTTGGAGTGTGGGAGGAAAGCGGAGGAAACCCACGCAGACACAGGGAGAACATGCAAACTCCAGGGAGATGGTGTCGTGGTCGGGATTTGAACCAGCGACCCTTTTTCTGCTAGGTGAAAGTGCTAACCACTACACCACTGTGCTGACCTTGTACATAGGATATTTTGAAACCTCTCCAGAACGATTTTACTTGACAGATAGTAACCGACGTTTAAAAACGTCTGTTTTGCTGCGTTTAGCCACGTTTGCATTTAGAAGCGTTTTTTCTTTTTTTTTTTTCAAATAGTCAAAAATGTATCTCCATTAAAAACGCCTGTAAACGAAATATGGCTAAACATGGGTTACCGCGTTTACAAGCTGTTACAGGCATTTGGCGTTTTCAAATGCCTCTGAACATCCGTCCTGAACACATTTTTTGCTTTCCGAAAAATGCTTATAAACTCAACTGCCTAGAAACGACTATAAACGACCCTGTGTACATGTACTGACAAGATAACACAGAGGAGAGTTCAGGGGCAGCTGAAAAAACGCCCAATTGCTCCTAAGTCTGCATTCACACCTGAGCGTTTTGTAGCCTGAAGCCTGAAGCTACAAAACGCTAGAGGGGAAAAAATCCATTATTCTCTATGGAGATGGTTCACATCTCCACTCCATGTCGCCTGAAGCCGAACGCCTGAAGCTCAAACAAGTTCCGGACCCTTTTTTGTCGCGCGAATCGGGCAGATTGGGCGTTTTAGGATTCATATAATGTAATGGAAACGCCCGATTCAAGCGTCTAGCGCGACAACGAGCGTTCCGACGGGCGCAAATTCGCGCGACAAAACAATGGTAAAAACGACGGTAAAAACGCCCGATTCGCTACGCTCAGGTGTGAATGCAGCCTAAACGTCCATTTACCAGCAGCAGTGCACATGAAGCCTAGTACAAAGATCAGCGCTAATAATATGCACTGTGACTGTACTAATGGCACTGGCTGGGAAGAGGTTAACATTTATTGGGGATCAAAGGGTGTGCCTAACAATGTTTACTGTGTGTAATGTTTTTACTATAAAATGTACCAGTTTTTACTCCCGTAGGGAGGAAAAAAAACTGCTTATTGCTGCTGACTGTAGAGAGCTCAGTATTGTTTACCAACACAGACTCCTGTCATTCGCTCAGCCGATCAGCGGGTTCTGGCCATAAATCATTGGCCAGGACCCACTGATCGGCTTGTGCTGTAGCAAATGACAGCACAGTTAGGGCAGTGGACGTGCCCCCCACCCGCAAATGCAAATCGCATATAATTAAGTGATCCCGCACAGCTGTAAAGCTATAGGAGGAGGTCGGCAAGTGCCTAAACATATTCCGTACCCGAGGGACCACTGTGGAAGTTGGAACTATTACAGCGATCGCCGCGGTCTTCTGGATCCTGTACTGAGAGGCTACCCTTCTGCATAATGGATACAGGAGCTTGCTCACCTGCATTACAACAGAGACAAGATATATCTTGTCTCTGGTACCTGTATGTATATGCCGCCCCTCCAGTCACAAGTGTAAAACAGACTGTGACAGGGAGGCCGCATGGGCCCCCTGGAACATGGGGCGGGGTTACCATTGCCATTCCTGGCACTTCACCAGTGGATAGGGTGTGTGGTGAAAACATGTCTCAATTATGCGGTTTTACGGCCTTCTAAACCTCACATGTAATGGAGCTCTTACTGTCATGAGCCCCCTATAAGGCTGTTTTCAGACCGATGCACTGCGGCTTTCCTGCAGGGTATCTGCGCTTTGCCATAGACTTCTATTATGTGTTGCGGGTGTGGTGCATTTTCAGAAAGCGCACCAAACCCGCACGATATTGTAGAAGTGCGCTTCCCTGGTTAGAGGTCAAGGGCCACATCACAGGGCTCCAAGGGCCTCAGATTGAGCACCCCTGCCTTAAAGGGATTGTAAACCCTCGTGTTTTTTCACCTTAATGCATTAAGGTGAAAAAACTTCTGGCAGTGACCGGCCCCCCCCCCCGTTTTACTCACCTAAAACCCCTTTGATCCCTCGGTGGAGACGCGCTATACCTCTCTGCCCGGGGTTCTCTTGATTGGATAGATTTAAAGCAGCGCAGCCATTGGCTACCGCAGGTGTCAATTAAATCCAATGACCCGGGGGCGGGGCCAAGTCCTGCATTCTGTGTCTATAGACGCAAATGCTGGACTCTGAAGCACGTCCGCAAGGCAACCCCCCCCCCCCGGAGAGCGCTTCTCCTAGGGGGTTATACGATGCAGGGAGGAGCTGATAGCGCTGCCGGAAGACCCCAAAAGAGGATTATCGGGGCCATATGTGCAAAACTACCTGCACAGTGGAGGTAAGTATGATATGTTATTTAAAAGAAAACAAACAAAGCTTTACAATCACTTTAAGGGTTCTGAATCTAAGCGGATAAGAAGCTGGCCATCAGAGTCCCTTTGTTTGTATACTATACTTACACATGTGCCTATACGTGTAATTATGTGGCATCCAGTTTTATATGGCAATAATAATTGAATTTTGTATAATATCAAAGTTTTGAGTATAGCCTCACTTAAAGAAATATAATCAAAAAATAAATAGTGCCATCATCCAAAATAAGTAATGAAGGATTGGACCGGGTGAGCTTAGGGTGATGGCTGCTATTGCCAACTCGCCCATATGGACACCAGGGATAGGGATGTTGGGTGGATTTTTCTAGGCACTGATAACACAACAAAAATATTTTTCATATAAAAGTATATTTATTACATAAAAACCATACAATTAAAAATATTTCAGCCAAACCCCACAAGGAAAAACAGCTTGGTTGATAACGGAACCACCGTCACACATCTGTTTATGGTGGAGAGAGGCGAAAACCTCAACCGGTTTCACGGTTGGTACCGCTTCTTCAGGAGGGTCTGTATAATACATAATATATACAGTAAATGAACTAGCAATGACATATACATGTAACATATGGAAGTACAATATTTTAACATAATGGGTACAGTCAATGTCAGAAAATGCTTATCTGCTCACCGAATATGGTTCATGGGTCAGGCACAGGCTCAAATTGACCCCCCACGGCGCACGAGGGGGACATGTGTGGTGCTCTCTGGTAAAAGTAATAGCATTGAATTACTTTTACCAGAGAGCACCACACATGTCTGTACCCATTATGTTAAAATATTGTACTTCCATATGTTACATGTATATGTCATTGCTAGTTCATTTACTGTATATATTATGTATTATACAGACCCTCCCGAAGAAGCGGTACCAACCGTGAAACCGGTTGAGGTGTTCGCCTCTCTCCACAATAAACAGATGTGTGACGGTGGTTCCGTTATCAACCAAGCTGTTTTTCCTTGTGGTGTTTGGCTCAAATGTTTTTAATTGTATGGTTTTTATGTAATAAATATACTTTTATATGAAAAATATTTTTGTTGTGTTATCAGTGCCTAGAAAAATCCACCCAACATCCCTATCCCTGGTGTCCATATGGGCGAGTTGGCAATAGCAGCCAATCACCCTATGCTCACCCGGTCCAATCCTTCATAATTTTGTATAATATAATTAAAATACTTTTAAAATGTTCTTTAGCCTTGCCCATTATGGATAGCACTATTAAAGTCCCAGTATGATTCAGTTTCTGATCTAGTATCCCAGTCCAGTAATGCCTGAAAAAAAACATGGTTCCATCCTTCTGGAGAGAAAAGCCAATGAATTGTCAGGGGAAGTATTGTGACCTCAGAGGTAATAAATACCTTGAATTGTTACCTTTTAGACATTATATAATTTGAGCTTAATACAAATAAGGTTTATTCAGTATAAGATCTCCTTGGCAAATCTGGATTCCCCCTGTACATAATTACACACTACAGAAAAATCTGGGTGCTAAAACATCAGAATATTTGAATACATTTTTTTACATTTAGCTGCCCTTTTTTCATGTGTATATCTATATAAGAAAATAAAAAAAAATGTGTAGGTTCTCTTTGAATTATGCTTTCAAATTCCACCATCAGTGAAGCCCTGCAGAGTTTAATTAGCCTTGTGGCACAATAATCTTATTTCCCATAAGTGTGTTCTGAACAGTTTTCTTCTAAGAATTCCGCTGCTGCTCCACAGCCTCCGATAATGTAAATTATGCACTCACAGAAAACTATCTTGGCATCACACACTTCTGGAAAGAAGAATGTCGTCTTCTATCTGCCCAGCCAGTGTGGATCAGCTCAGTGTTTACATCTCTAGTATTTCGGAGACTGAAGGCTTCTTTGAGAATGCACATATGCTGTAAATATGCCTTGCGTTGATACACATTTTAGATGCGTTTTGTGTTGGTGCACCCACAATGCAGCATGTTTTTCCAAGTGATCCTAATGCGGGGCTCTTAATGTCTCTTTACAGGGCCCCCCCACCACCACCCTGACCCCCTATACTCCTCTTACCAGCTCCCACCCCCCCCCCCCGTTCCTTCCAGTACCCGACACTCTTATGTATGGAGGAGCATGTGACCTCTTCCCTTGTGACAGTGCTTGGGTCTACAACCAATCACTAGGCTTGTGCACTGTCGCATGCCTGGGAAAGTTATGTCTATGGATTGCCAACACCCATCATTTCTGGGAAAGTTATGTCTATGGATTGCTAACACCCATCATTTCCAGCAGAGACGGAGGAGAACTGCTGGTAAGGTGGGGGGGGGGGTCAATCCCACTGTTCTGACTGCCCTCAGGACACTGTTTACGAAAGGATTGTAGACTACTTTTAGGGCACCCCTGATAGTGTCAACTTTTGTTGCCTGGAATCCAGCAGAGGTTTTACTACAGTCATGCAAGACTTCAAAACCCAAATTACCCAGTTGTTTTACGTCTCTGATCGCAGCGGCCGCAAGCAGGCTACCGTGCCCTCTCCAGCAGAGGGCCTTAGCAGCTTCTCGGCCATCAGCCAAGGAGAGTTTCATTCTAAGGCTTTGAGTGATGATCTTTCTCCTGAGGGTTTTCAGTTCTCTGTCATTACTCCCATGTAGTATGAAACCATTTTGGCCCTTATTGATGTGGTGCACAGAGGTGTTAGAGGATCACCATGTCACTTTTTAAAAGTTCTCTAAAGCCGTGAAGACCTTTTCTTTTGGAAACCCTACAAATGAATCCTGTATAATAATAGACTGCTTGATCCCACTATGCTCTTGCTTGTCTCTGTGAAATCTTAGTGAGGATTCTGTTCAAAAATTACCAGTTCCTACTGTGGACCCAGCAGTGTCTCACTGTAACAAGGGGACGCACCTGCCTAGGGACACACTCCATAAGCAGCTAAAGGTCTTTTCCAGAACTGTTGTCTCTGGTGGGTCCTGCCTTGCTTCTGATTTTGGCTGTAATTTTTATTTGCTGGACCATGTCTGATTGATCAAAGTCCCTTAAAAAAGAGTTTAACTACTGTTTTTATTGATTCTCAGACGATTTAGCGCATGAAACGAATGTCTGCGGCTTTGAATTTTAGCTGTGGTAGCCTGCTAAAAGCCTCCTGGCTAATTTTTCGCATTAGTCTCTAGTCGGTATATATGTTCAGGTCTCTTTGGCTAAAGTGCTGGACTGTGGAACTCTCTTGCAAGAAGCTGTTGATCTGCATGGCCTTCAAGGGACATTGTCTTGAACTGGCTCTGGATGCTGTTATCAAGGAATCCAAGTGCACATTCTGCCAAATCCACTGACAAGTCCTTTTTGGCATGAAGATGTGACTCCACCTTTCAAAGTAGGGGGACATCTGCTGACCTTTGCAGCTGTTTAGATGTCTTGCATCCCTGATGCCTTTGTTCGAGAGGTGGTATTTTGTCAGGCCTACCAGCTAGAGCAGCGGTCTCCAAACTGCAACCCTGGGGCTGGATGTGGCCCTTGGCTTGCCTTTATCCCGCCCTTGGGGCACCATATCATCCACAACTGACACCAGTGGTGGGGCACTATTCCTCCCACAGTCACCAACACGTGTCACCTGCCTTTGGTGTGGTCTTCATCAGGGTGTGGCCTAATTCAAGTCCAGGCTTCTCTTCACGGGTTAAGTGCTCCAGTTTTTTTAACCCTTTCAGAACCGCACTATAGCAGAATGACTGCTACAGCACATACCTAGAATAGACATCCTCCCATGCTCGAGCAGCTGGCGCGCCACTTGCAGGGCACGCACGGCGCGCTCTGTGATCAGCCGAGTCTATGGGACTCGGCTGATCACAGATCGGAATAAGGGGTTGATCCCGACTCCTTACCATGTGATCAGCTGTCAGCCTATGACAGCTGATCATGTGATGTAAACAAAGTCGGTAATCGGCCATTTTTAAAAAGCCGATCACCGGCGGCTGTCAGAGGGACATTGGTCCCGATCAAGGAGAGCAGCCTCTGTCCTTCTGTGCCACCTACCAGTGCCCACAGTGCCACCTATCAATGTCACCAATCAGTGCCTCATCACCAGTTCTGCCCATCAGTGTCACCTACCAGTGCCGTCTTATCAGTGCCGCCTTATCAGTGCCGCCTTCTCTGTGCAGCCTCATCAGTGCATATCAATGAAGTAGAAAAATTACCAGTTTGCAAAATTTTATAACAAACTATGAAACATGTTTTTGATTTTTTTCCCCCAAAAAATGTTTAGCAAAAAATAAAAACCCCAGTAGTGATTAAATACCACCAAAAGAAAGCTCTATTTGTGTGAAAAAAATGATAAAAATTTCATTTGGGTACAAAGTGTAGCATGACTGTGCAATTGTCATTCAAAGTGTGACAGTGCTGAAAGCTGAAAATTGGCCTGGGCAGGAGGGGGGTTTAAGTGCCCAGTAAGCAAGTGGTTAAATATACCCTATTGTGTCTTTTTGAAGTAAAGCTAGCCTAACACTATTAGTTCTTCTTTTTTTTTTTTTAAAGCCAGTGGACTGAGAAAGCTCTGTCACATAAATGATGGAGAAATGTGCCTTTCCCCCGAGGCATTCTGTTGTGACAGCTGCAACCATGGCTGTCAGAACATGAGTGTGGACCGTCGCACAGTTTTGGCCTACAGTTTTTTGTCTGCCGACGTCCATTCCTTCTGTAGGCGAGAGTATAACCCAAAGGTTTATAACTTCTTGTGTCCCTCAAAGGCCTCCCAGAAACTGATTTTATGGTTGGTACAAAAGTGTCTACTGCTATGGAAACTCTAAAAAGGAATTGATAATAAGCCAGCAACAAAATCAGCAATGCTTTCCTGCTACTCGTTTAGGTGAAGTCTATACAATTGCATTATCCACTAACCGCAGCTTTTCATATAGCAGCAAAGAGCTCTTCACTGTGCACAGGGTGAAGGGATTCCAGGAACTAAGCTTAGAGACTACATTCTAATTATCTGTACAGGATGCTATTAGACATTGCCGCAGCAGACTTGTACTTTTTCATTAAGCAGAGAGCGGTGCAGCACATGGTACTAAACGGTTTGTTGAATTCCCTTCCAGCTGAGAGCGGCTGCCCAGACACCACATTTATTGAAGACGCCGTACAAGAGCTCCTCAAGACCAGGCGCATCCTCAAGTGTTCTTATCCCTACGGATTTTTCCTGGAACCCAAAAGCACAAAAAAGGAAATCTTTGAACTCATGCAGGTGATGTTTGTAGTAGTTTCATGGGGTTGAGTTATTTAGGCCACTAAAGATTGGTAATTTGTGTATTCATCTGTATATTAGGAGAATTAAATGACACACATCAGCAGTCTATGTGCATTTACATGATATGCATTAACCCTCAAATACTAGTCTCCACTTCACTTTAGGTGCCTAGACCCTTAGTGACCGGTCTTCACATTATGTACATTAAAGTGTTTCTAAAGTCAGAAGGTTTTTTTTTTTTTTTATCTTGATGCATTAAGATAAAAAAACCTTCTGTGTGCAGCAGCTCCCCCTCATACTTACCTGGGTCCCATCTCAATCCAGCGATGTTGCACGAGAGCCACAAAGTTCGGGGACTGTCCCGCCTCATTGGCTGAGACAGCAGAGGGCGCCATTGGCTCTCATTGCTCTCAATCAAAGTCAGTGAACCAATGAGGAGAGAGCCCACTGCCACTTGGAGCTCATTAAAAATGTGCTGCCTTTTAGAGCTGTGTAGTTAGACCAGCCTTTTTCAAACAGGGTGCCCAGGTACCCAGGGGCGCCTTGAGGTTTCTTCAGGGGCGCATTGGCAAAATGCCTAAAAATTGCCCAAAAATGTATACAATCCAGCAGGTGGATCAAGCCTGCATTTTATTTACACAAAGCCCCAGGTTTTCATTGTGCACCATTTCAACCTTCCAGCCCCCGGCATCAACAACCAGTGATGTCACCAGTGTTGATAAGAAGGGTGTTGATCGCCTGCACAGCATCCTTGTTTGACCTTCCCCTGCCCTTTCCGTCAGCACTGTGGTCACATTAGCTGAGTGACGAAGAGAAACTGAGGGAGAGGAGAAACATTGGAATACTAGTCAGTACCAGTGTACAAAAGTGTATTTGCTTTGGAAGAATAAATCACTTCTAATGTTGGGTGTCCTACGTGTGTCGACGCGGCTGCATTATGTAAAACTATTAGAAAAGGTTTTTTACATTTTAGAACGGGATGCCTTTGAGATTTTCCATAATTTTAAAGGGTGCCTTGACTAAAAAAAAGGTTGAGAAACACTGAGTTGGACAACAGTAGGGAAAGTAAGGGGGGTGCATTGTGGACTATGCTAGCTCCCCATTCGCAGCATCTATCAAAAAGGGACAGAGTTACACTTTGTCCCCTGGTGCTGAGGAACTTTATAATGTTTCTAGTTTATTTTTATTTTTAACCCTCAGTGACTAGTCTCCACATTATTTTGATTGATCCTTAATGACCATTCTGTGCATTGACCCTCGATAATCGGTCTCTACATTATGTGAATTAACCCACAGTGACCATTTTCCACATTATGTGAAATGGACCTCAGTGGCCAGTCCCCACATTATATGCATTAAAATGGTTCTAAAGCCACAAGGTTTTCTATGTGAATGCATTACCTGCATTAAGCTAAAAAAAACGTTTACAGGTTGTTTGCTTCCCCCCTCTCCCTAAATACTTACCCTAGCCACGTATCGATCCAGCGCTGTGCCCTTCTGCAGCAGTGGTTGTCTCTGTTCCCGGTCTCACAAAACAGATTGGTAGCAGCGGGAGCCATTGGCTCCTGCTACTGTCATTCAAATCCAGTGAGGACCGGGCGGGGCCAAGCCATGCTATGTGTGTCTATGGATGCACACATCCCAGCTCAGGAGCGGGCCTGCATGTGTGCCCCCATAACAAGCGGCTTTGTTATGGAGGCATATGGAGAAGAGGAGCAGCGGACGTTGTCAGTGGGGGACCCCAAAAAAACTCTTTTGTATTTTAGGTAAAAATTTGACCTTACTATCACTTTAACTATCAGTGATAATTCTCCAAAAGGGCTGTATTTACCATAATTTAGAGTTTCTCAACCGTGGTTCCACGAGAGGTCCCCAGGGGTTCTGCGGCGATCTGACTGTCATTTGCAGGCAGCTGACAGGAGGATCACATAGACACAGGCAGAGATAGGCAGGGAAGCGGCTGGCATACTATTGGCTGTAGCGCGCTGTTCCTTGCCGGCGGGCGCTGATTGCGGGCACGAGAGCCAGAATCAGGATTTGTGTGTGTAAACACACAAATCCGGTTCTGACAGGGGAGGAGAGACGGATCGTAATAGGAACAAGGATATGTCTCCTCCTCTAGTCAGTCCTATCCCCATACAATTAGAAACACACCTAGGGAACACAGTTAACCCCTTAGTTACCCCCTAGTGTTAACCCCTTTCCTGCCAGTGACATTGACACAGTAATCAGTGCATTTTTATAGCACTGATCGCTGTATAAATGTCAGTGGGTCCCAAAAAAGTGTCATAAGTGTCTGATCTGTCTGCCATAATGTTGCAGTCCCGATAAAAATCGCTGATCGCCACCATTGCTAGTAAAAAATAAATAAATAATAAAAATGACATAAATCTATTCCCTATTTTGTAGACGCTATAACTTTTGCACAAACTAATCAATATACTTTTTTAATGCGATTTATTTATTTATTTACTGTATATACTCGAGTATAAGCCGAGTTTTTCAGCACTTTTTTTTGTGCTGAAAATGCCCCCCTCGGCTTATACTCGAGTCTGTGTCCATCTTCACATTTGTGCGCCTGATCCTGGCCAGCTGTGGGTCCCCTGGACCCCAAACTTGGCACACATGTAGCCCCACTCCTCTTCTATAAGTGTGCAAAGTTTGTTGTCCGGAGGACCTACGGCCGTAGAGCACTGATTTTTCAAATCCTGGCTCCCCTTCCATAGACTCCCATGTTAAACGGTCATTTCTCCAGTAATTTTGGGGACCCGGTACCGGCCGGCCCTAGGTCCCTTGGACCCCAAACTTGGCACACATATAGCCCCACTCTTCTTCTACAAGTGTTTAAAGATTGTTGTCATGGGGACCTACGGCCAGGGAGCACCGATTTTTCAAAGCCGGGCACCCCTTCCATAGACTCTCATGTTAAATGTCAGCCAAGTCACACAGCGCAGGAGATCAGGTAGGAAGATTGGGCACAGTGAATGTGAGGCATGGGCACAGTGAGGCATGGGCACAGTGAGGCATGGACACAGTGAGGTATACAGATGGACACCCTAGGCTTATACTCGAGTCAATACGTTTTCCCATTTTTTTGTGGTAAAATTAGGTGCCTTGGCTTATACTCGAGTATATACGGTATTATTTTTATTTTTTTACCAAAAATTTGTAGAAGAATACATATCGGCCTAAACTGATGAAATTCGTTAAAAAAATATATATATATATTTTTTTGATATTTATTATAGCAAAAAGTAAAAAATATTGTTTTTTTTTTCAAAATTGTCGGATTTTTTTTGTTAAGAGCGCAAAAAATAAAAACCGCATAGATGATGAAATACCATTAAAAGAAAGCTCTATATGTGGGGAAAAAAAAGACGTCAATTTTATTTGGGTACAGCGTCGCAAGACTGTGCAATTGTCAGTTAAAGCGACGCAGTGCCGTATCGCAAAAAAAAAAACCCTGTCAGGAAGGGGGTAAATACTTCCGGGGCTGAAGCGGTTAACAAATGATTGTAAATCGGAGAGATAAAGTCAGAGACGGAGGGCAGTCATACTAAAAGACAACAAGAAGTACCATTATTTCTGCTACAAGGGGGCTACACCCCGTGTTCTAATCATTGACACCAAATCCTGGAACCTCAGATTTTATTTCATGCATTTGAAGTGTTGGTAGATGTAGGAATGTACTTACATTGATTTTCCATATGAGAAATCTGAATTTTTGTTGATTTTAGATGTATGTGTAATTTGTTCATGCACATCATTTTGTATCTGCAGGCACTATTTGAATCAAAATCTGTTTGGCTGTTTAAATATAAAAAAAAAAAAAAAAAAAAGTCACCAGTTTCTATGGGATAGACTTCTTTTTTCACATGACTGTAAGCCTGGGAGGTGTCACAATTACACTTTGAAAGAAAAGCAGACCGATGTGTTGAGGAGCACTGCCTTCAGTTTCTTTTTTGTTTCCCTTCTACAGACAGACCTAGAAATGGTAACAGAAGATCTGGCTCAGAAGGTGAACAGGCCTTACTTGCGAACTCCTCGCCATAAAATCATCCGGGCAGCGTGTCTGGTGCAGCAGAAGCGACAGGAGTTTTTAGCGTCGGTGGCACGCGGAGTAGCTCCAGCTGACTCTCCTGAGCAATCGAGGCGAAGGTAAACGTTCATGCGCTTGGGTGATTTTGTTGATGTTTGGAATCTCTCAAGTGAAGTACAAAGTAATTGACATTGGGCAGTATTCACTATTTACAAAATTTTCAGGGGGGTGACAACAGATCTAAAGTAGAGGTCCGTGCTAGAAGTAACTTAACGGGGTTGATTTACTAAAGGCAAATAGACTGTGCACTTTGCAAAGTGCAATTGCTCCAGAGCTTAGTAAATGAGGTAAAGCTTCACTTTGTAAAGAATACCCAATCATGTGCAAGGAAAATGTAAAAAAACAGCCTTTTTGCTTGCATATTATTGGATGATGGAATTCAGTAGAGCTTTTTCCCATTTACTAAGCTCTGGAGCAACTGTTCTCGCAATTGCACTTTGCAAAGTGCACAATCATTTTCCTTTAGTAAATCAACCCCAAAGTGTCACTAAACCAACATCATAAACTATCAATAAATGATGTATTACATGCTGTTCATACTCAGTCACTATGACATTCGTTTTCTGTATTTTGCAAAAATCCTGGTTGATCTTGCTGCTCTCCATCTCCCCCTTCTGTTCATGTCCCCAATTCAGCTAGGAATTTTGCAGCTGTGGTGGTAACTCTGCACATGCTCAGTTTTCATTGAGTTTCTATGCTGAGCATTTCCTCCCTATCACATCTGACCCGTCCATGTGACTATAGAGTCACACATGTGGGCGTATACACAGTGGTAAATGACAGCCCCCTCCCTCCTCCTCCGTGCCCACTAACCAGCTAAACACAATTGGGGTAGGATATTACATGTAGATTGATGGAGACTTCTCCTCCCTCTTATTATTATTTCTAAGGCACAGGCTGGAGGGGCGTGACACAGCCAGTAACTGGCAGAAATCCACCCACACTGTTATTTAAACAAATAGTAAATATTTAATTTTAAATATATATTTGTATGCCAATTTAACCACTTCCGGACCGCCGCACGACTATATACGTCCTGACTTTGAAAAGGGATATCTCAGTTATGGCAGCAGCTGCTGCCATAACCGAGGTATCCATCTCTTCAGGCGGCGGTCCGGTTTACGAATATGGTGGTCTCTGCGGCAGATTCCCGCACCCTCTGCTGATTAATTGGAGTCGTCAGTATCGGCAGAGGCGATCGGGTCCTATCCATGGCCGGGTATGGATACGAGTGAGGGGAAGATGGCCCCCAACCGTCTCCATACCATAGCAGGGCGGAAGCAACGTCATAACGTCACTTCTAGGGCTGCAACTAACGATTATTTTCATAATCGATTAGTTGGCCGATTATTGTTTCGATTAATCGACTAATCGGTTAATAACCGTTAAAAAAAAAAAAAAGGTAATTTTTATTTTATTTTTTTGGGCCAATTTGTTGTTGGGCAGATTACAAAACACAAATTGCCGCAAAAACACATTACGTGCTTTTCTGCAGCTTCTCCATTGAAGTATATTAAACCAAAAAACTAAAATAGCACCGTTTTGCGTTAAAGTCCTTGCCCTTTCCAAATACGCAGCAGCTGAAAAAATCATGTATGAGAACGTGTCCCATAGGAAACCATGTAAATGAACTGTAGTGTGTTTCTGCAAAAAGCACAAAAAAACACGGAGGTGTGACCCAGGCCTGAGATGTTTAGTAACATAATGGGGTTAAAAAAATAAAAAAAAAATAGTACAAAAAGAGCAAATAATCGCTACTGTAAGGGGTTAATTTTTTACTGTGGGACAGTGAAAGTAATATTTACAGTAGCAATTTGCTCTTTTTGTACTATAAAGGGCTAATTTTAGTTTATTTTTAACCCCATTATGTTACTGGCCGATTAATCGATTATGGAAATTGTAATCGATTAATTTCATAATCGATTAGTTGACGATTAATAGATTAGTTGTTTCGGCCCTAGTCACTTCCGCCAATAGCTCTTAAAGGGCCATTTTATTTTTGTAATCTTTTCAAATGACACTTTTTTTTTTTTGCATTTTATTGAAAATATGAGATATGAGGTCTTTTTGACCCCAGATCTCAAATTTAAGAGGACCTGTCATGCTTTTTTCTATTACAAGGGATGTTTACATTCCTTGTAATTGGAATAAAAGTGACCCAATTTATTTTTTTTCAAAAACATTGTCAAAATAAATCAAATCAAGTAAAATAAGAGAATTTTTTTTTTTTTTTAAAGCGCCCCGTCGAGCTCGCGCGCAGAAGCGAACGCATATGAAAACGGTGTTCAAACCACACATCTGAGGTATCACCACGATCGTTGGAGTGAGAGCAATAATTCTAGTTTTAGACCTCTGTAACTCAAAACATGCAACCTGTAGAATTTTTCAAACGTCGCCTATGGAGATTTTTAAGGGTAAAAGTTTGACGCAATTCCACGAGCGGGCGCAATTTTGAAGCGTGACATGTTGGGTATCAATTTACTCGGCGTAACATTATCTTTAAAATGAGGGTGTATAAAAAAGGCCTATAATACACCACTCAGCGCCTGTGGAACACAAGTTTTAGCAAATAAAAAAATTTGGGACAACACTCAGTGATCGTCCACAAATGGGCAGTATTTTGTCAGAAAAATTATCTCTCAGAACATAAAGAGATATTTCAGCAGCTATTTATGGAATCACAATGCTTGAAGAGAGGAAAGATATAATAATCAGACCTGCTGATAAAGAGGGAGGAGTGGTGATTTTGAATAAGGCATTTTATATCCACCAACTTATGGAGATGTTGGGTGATACTAACACTTACACTAGGTTGGAGAAAGATCCATCCACCCAGTATGAAACCAATTTGAAGTGTCTGATTGAAATGGGCTACTCTACTGAGGTTTTGTCTAAACGCGAAAGGACATCTCTTGTGCCTAGTAGTAGTAGAATTCCCACTATCTATACCCTCCCTAAGATCCACAAAGATGTAAACTGTCCCCCTGGAAGACCTATTGTAAACGGGATTGGATCCATCTCATCCCGTCTTGGACAATATCTGGATTTGTATCTTCAAAAAAGTGTCGTACAGACTCGTGCCTATTTGAAGGACACTAAAAGTCTTCTTCAGATGTTAGTTAGTAGATCTCACAGGGAAAGAGGAGATATTTCTGGTGACCGCGGATGTCTCTGCCCTATACACCATCATCCAGCATGATGATGCTTTGCTGACTTTGAATTGGGCATTATGCAAACGCGATGATATACCACACAACCAGAAGATCTTTATAAGGAATTCTCTTGATTTCTGTTTAAACCATAATTTTTTTTGGTTTAATGGTGAGTTCTATTCCCAATCCAGAGGAGTTGCTATGGGGGCCAAGTTTGCCCCCAGCAGTGGCGGTGCGTCCATAGAGGGCGCCGGAGGGCCGCCCCCTCTCGCTCCCGCACCGCCACTGAAAGACAATACACAGATTCATGCATTGCATGAATCTATGTATTGTCACCGCTGCCGCGCTGCCCACTATTCATATGGCCGGCCTCCTGGTGAGCGCCGGCCATATGAATTAGAGCGGCGGCCGGCGGTGGGTGTGTTCTGGAAGTGTCTATCAGAGACAGCGGCTCTGATAGGCTTTCCGAATACAGCTCTCACGCTGTATTCGGCTTCCAAAAACTCCTCCCAGGTACAAACGGGAGTGCGTTCCTTGGAGAAGACTGTGGAGGTTTCAGCCAATCAGGTTCACCAAGTCTGGTTACCGGTAACCTGATTGGCTGAAGCGACATCGAGGGCGGGAGAACACATCGAGGACGGCGCGGACCGAGGAAGGTAAGTGCAGGGCTTGGGGGGGGGGGGACAGGCTGCATTTGGGGGGAACTGGCTGTATATGGGGGACACACTGGCTGAATATGGGGGTAACTGGCTGTATATGGGGGACAAACTGTCTGCATTTGGGGGAACTGGCTGTATATGGGGGACAAACTGGCTGCATTTGGGGGGAACTGGCTGTATATGTGGGACAAACTGGCTGAATATAGGGGCACACTGGCTATATATATGGGGACACACTGGCTGTATATGGGGGCACACTGGCTATATATATATGGGGGCACACTGGCTATATATATATGGGGATAAACTGGCTGTATATGGGGGCACACTGGCTATATATATGGGGACAAACTGGCTGTATATGGGGGCACACTAGCTGTATATGGGGGCACACTGGCTATATATATGGGGGCACACTGGCTATATATATGGGGGCACACTGGCTATATATGGGGACACACTGGCTATATATGGGGACACACTGGCTATATATGGGGACAAACTGGCTGTATATGGGAGCACACTGGCTGTATATGGGAGCACACTGGCTGTATATGGGAGCACACTGGCTGTATATGGGAGCACACTGGCTGTATATGGGAGCACACTGGCTGTATATATGGGGGCACACTGGCTGTATATATGGGGGCACACTGGTTATATATATATGGTGGCACTCTGGCTGTATATGGGGACAAACTGGCTGTATATGGAAACAAACTGGCTGTATTCGAGGGGGCAAACTGGTGGCGTTTGGGCACAGTGGGTGCGTTTAATGGGCACAGTGGCGGCAATTGATTATTTTATTCTTTTCAGTTTGCGTCCCCCCAAAAATTTTGAGCACCAGCCGCCACTGGCCCCCAGTATAGCAAATCTATTCATGGGGGAATGGGAGGATAAGTTTATTTTTTCTGTAACCCGCCCACATCTTTTGATGTATAAAAGATACATTGATGATCTGTTTTTTATTTGGGAGGGGCCTATAGATACGTTACATGAATTTCTAAGTGAATTGAATAATAACCAGAATAACATCAAATTGACTAGTGAATATAGTTCCAGTGATATTCATTTTTTGGATGTTCATATTTATAGGCAAAAGAATAGGTTGGGAACGAAAGTATTTTTTAAAGCTACAGACTCAAATAGCTATTTGCCTGTTAGTAGCGGACACCATCCTATGTGGTTGAAAAACATACCCAAAGGACAAATCACCAGAGTAAAAAGGAATTGCTCTGAGGAGACGGATTTTCTACTGCAAGCTCAAATTGTAAAAAACAAATTTATTGAAAAAGGCTACAAGGAGGAGGTACTGAATTCCATTATATGTGAATTGGCGGAAGCACCTAGGGATAATTTTCTCAGAGACTCATCCCCAGCTCTCATGCAGACAGTGGAAGAGAGTGGAATTTTATCTCGGGCTTCCATTCTCAATATAAGGAGGTTGAAGAGATTTTCTACACCCACTGGCATGTTTTACGTATGGACAAGGTACTTTCTACAGTATTGCCTCAAAAACCTGGATTTATTTATAGAAGGGCCTTGAGCTTTGCCGATAAAATAGTAAGGAAAGTCTTGGATCCCCCATCCAGACCCTCTACCTTTTGGGATAGAGATGGCTTCTTTGCCTGTAGGAGGTGCCGTGCTTGTAAGGAGGTCAATAGGCCATTGAGAGCCATTGAAACTTTTACATTAACTTCAAATAATAGAGAGTTTACTATTAGTGAATTTATCACGTGTAATACCTCTTACGGTGTGTACGCCCTCCAATGTCCATGCGGGCTTATGTATATACGCCACACTAAGCATCAATTAAAGATCAGAATTGCAGAACATATTGCAAATATTATTATTGGATATAAAGATCACAATGTGAAACTCCATTTTAAAACTTTTCATAATCGGGACCCCACTGGTCTCAAATTTTGGGGGATTGACCATCTGAAGCCACCATGGAGAGGCTCTAATCTGGTCCGAGACCTATCTAAACGAGAAGCCCAATGGATTTTTTCTGTGGACACTTTGTCGCCCAAGGGGTTAAATGTGGAGTTGGATATCATCTGTTTTATTAGCGACTTTTAAACATTAGTCTATTAGTGATTTTAACCTTTTTATAAGATCTGGGTACATGACATGGCATATATCTATAACAATTTTAGCATTTTTTATTATATAACTGTGTTTATGTGTTTTACCTATAATATGATCTCTCTCAGAATATTTATTATTATTTACAGGGATTAATGGGTTAATCGAGTATAAAGATTACGTTTTAGATTTTTCTTTCTCGTACATCACGGGACACAGAGCGGCATAGTCATTACTATGTGGGTTATATAGATACCTTCAGGTGCTGGCACTGGCAACTTCCAAAACCGGAAGTACCCTCCCCTATATAAGCCCCTCCCATCCGGGAGTACCTCAGTTTTTTGCCAGTGTCTAAGGTGTTGGCCAAGAAGTAACATGTGTTTTTCACTGAGCTTGCGTACAGGTTCTTTTGGGCCTCAGTAAGCTATTCCGGATCCGACCAAAAAAGCTTCATAGCTAAACGGTCGGTACCCGGGCCTTGCAGCAGAAGAGCAAGGTTTTGCCTGTAATGCTTCTCTTAGGAGAGCTGGACCCTGGGATCCAGAGCTCTGGTCATACCCACGACCAAGATGTTTTCTGTGCAGGGTGCTATACAGGTCCAGGGGAGTGGAATCCTTGGGAACCCGGTCCCTGAAGGTTTAATTACAATGCCTGCCGTGATAGGTGAAGTTTGGGCTTCTGTGGACCAAACAGAGTCCTGCGGCGAGGAAAAGGTAAGTGGGGGCCCTCAGGAACTTGGTTCTATTGGGAGACCCCCAAGCCTATTTTGTCTTTCTGCCTGTTACCTAAGGTATTCCCGCTAATATTCTGTGCATGCCTATTACTACTGAGAAAATGTAAAAATTTTAATAGTAGGCAAGAAAAAAAAAAAAATGTAAGACCGCGGTACCTGTGTTAAACACTAGAGGCCGCTATGGTTCTTTTTCTTGTAATGTGGATTTTTTTCTTCCAAAATCAAATCCAGGCAGTTGGTAAGTTCTCTGCTGGGAAGCTGTCTCCTCTGCCCTGTTGCTGCGCTCATCCATCCCCAGGCCCTGCGGCAGGGACCCTGGCCCCCATCTAGCTCCTTATTTTTTTCAAAAAAGAGCGCCGAAGGCGCGCGTGCGCCTGCACGCGCCTCTATATATAGAGGCGATCTGGAAAAAGGGGCGGAGCGGGTGGATGACGCTCGGTGTGCGCCGCGGCACTACTGCGCATGTGCGGGCGTCCAGCGTGTTTAAAAGCACAATCACAGCTGGCTATTGAAGTGCACAGACAGAGCTAGCAACAGTAAAAAGGCACACAGAGGCGGTTGATGCAGGCATCCCCTAGAAAGGCACTTTAGTAGACACCAACTGTTATATAGCAGCAAATTGTGCTAGACTATTGTAACGGCACCCCAATCTCAAGGGGTATTAACGCCGTTTACGATGATCCCTCTCCTAGACACACATCCACTCGCTACCGATATCCACAGCTAAACGACCCTTTCCTATAGGAGCCGACCCCTCTGGAAGAAGACGAGACGCACTCTGTCTCTTCTGTAGTAGGGATGACTTTATTATTGAGAAACATTGTAACTTTATACACAATTCAAGGCACATGATTTAACATGAACAAGGGCCCAGCTCCACCCACACATCCCAAGACTCAACACCTTATCCTGACGTCTGCTAGGATTCAAAAGATCCCAACACAATAGAATATACGATCTCCAATACACATCTTTTCACAAAGGGTTGGCAGCCCGTCTGTCTGGCACTTTACAATACACACAAGGACAGACTTAAATGAACAATAGAAATGCAAAACAACTTAATTCCTCACAGCAATGATACCTAACCCCCACATACAGTATACATCCAATCTATATACAATGTATATACAGCCTTGAATATGGCTATCACAGACCATATCGGGGGTTTCTTTTATTCACCCTGTGTCCAAAGTGACTACACTGTCACAACTATTATCAGTAAGTGGTGTATTACGGCTGGAATACCTCAGCTTTGGGCTTAGGAATATGCCGTCCAGAAGCTCCGGAACTAAATCTTCCAGGAAGCGAAGGGGGTCTCCATCGGGCTCTGAGGATCTTGGGCATGCTTTGGCTGCACCAGTCTCCCCTGAAAATTCAGAGGTTAGTGACCGTAGAGACCCCGCAGGAGTACCTGGTACTGTGGCTGTCCTCAGTTCACCTGCTCCTGTGTATGTAACAGAGGAGGTTTTTTCCTCAGCTCTGGGAGGATTGGAAGAGAGATTGTCAACATTGATCGCTGCCTCCCTGTCACAGGGAAAGCACGCCCGATCTCCGTCTCCTCCTTCAGAGTACCTGTTAGCGGAGCAACAGTCCCATACAGGGATCGACCTGCCTGAAGGGGATCAGGATGAGGTTGATTCTGTTATAGAGGAATCAACAGTGGAGGAACCTTTCTCAGCATCTCAAGCTGAAAGATTATGGGTTCAGTCTCTGACTAACATGGTCCGATCAGCATTTAAAATGCACCTTGCGGAACCATCAACCACTACTGTATCCTCGCTGGGGTCGCTAAAAGCTCCCCAGACTGTCTGCTCCTTTCCACTTCACCCTTTACTGGAAGGGCTCATTTACCAGGATTGGGAACATCCTGATAAAATATTTACTCCACCCAAGAGATTTCCGGTGGTCTATCCCATGGAGGATAAGTTCATCAAAAAATGGAGGGTCCCTACAGTGGACGCAGCCATCTCTTATGTGAATAAATCATTGACATGTCCAGTGGATAATGTCCAAATGTTCAAGGACCCAATAGATAAAAAATTGGAGTCCTTATTAAAATCTGCTTTTTCTACAGCAAGCTTGGTGACACAACCAGCAGTAGCAGCTATTGGGGTCTGCCAAGCAGTGAAGGATCAGTTGAAACAGGTCTTAAGGGACTTGCCAGATCAGCAGGCTCTTGCCCTAGCTGATCTACCTAGAGCCTTATGCTTTGCGGTTGACGCCATAAAGGATTCAATCCATCAGGCCTCCCGCCTTACGCTGTCTGTAGTACATATGCGCAGGCTTCTATGGCTCAAAAACTGGTCTGCTGAAGCTCCCTGTAAAAAATTGCTGGTTAGCTTTCCATTTCATGGTGAACGCTTATTCGGGGAAGACCTGGACAAATATATCCAGAAAATTTCCAGTGGTAAAAGTACACTCTTGCCGGTTAAAAACAGAGTTAGAGGTCTCTCTTTTAAGAGGCCTGCTTCTCCAGTCCCTGGGGCATCGGCTGTGAAACAGTTCCGACGGCCTCCTCGGTCAAATCCCGGGGGTAAAAATCAGGGACAATCGCAGGGTAACAAGAAGCCCTGGGTCAGGAGAGGTACAAAACCTCCCCCAAAGTCAAATGCATGAAGGGTTGCCCCCACTCAATCGGGTGGGGGGAAGACTCCAGTTGTTCGCAGAGACCTGGCGGGACACGATCAGAGACAGATGGGTGCTCTCCGCAGTAAGTCTGGGATACAGATTGGAGTTAAAAGACTCTCCTCCTTCCCATTTTATGTGGTCAAACATGCCAAGGGATCCCCGGAAGAGAGAGTCCCTCCTGTTGGCACTAGAACAACTATTGCTCCAAGGAGTAATTATGGAGGTTCCCCTGGAAGAATGGGGGTTCGGGTTTTACTCAAACCTCTTTACAGTCCCGAAGCCAAACGGGGACGTGAGGCCCATATTAAATCTAAAAGGGCTAAACAAATTCCTGCATATCAGGACTTTCCGGATGGAGTCGATCCGATCGGTGGCCACTGCCCTACAAGGGGAGGAATGGTTAGCCTCGATCGACATCAAAGATGCTTTTCTTTATCGTACACCACGGGACACAGAGCTAGTCATTACATAATGGGTTAAGGGTCACCAGCGGTGATTGGACACTGGCACAACCAATGGAAGACAGTTCCCCTCCATATAACCCCTCCCATCAGGGAAGTACCTCAGTTTTTTCGCCAGTGTCAAAAGGTGTTGGACGCGTTAGGAGGTGCTAAAGGAAAGCTCTACCAAAGAGACCCTCTGGGGGTAAAAGAGCTATGCTTTCGGATCCATCCAAGACGCCTACAAATGAGCTGAATCTGGATGGGATCCGGGCCTCATCCATGAGGCGTCGCCTGTAATGTCTCTCTTCGGAGGACTGGGCTCTAAGATCCAGCACTTTCGCTATTTCGCTATAAAGTCCTGGTAAGAGTCTTGTACAAGGCCCAGGGGAGAGGTATCCTTTAAATAGGAACCCATATCCCTGAAGGTTGGCACACATAGCCCACCGTGAAGGGTGAAGTTTGGTGTCTGTCTGAAATCTTTCAGCAGAAAAACCTGCGGCGTGGATAAGGTGAGATTAGAAGGTCCATAACTAGGTTGGGACCTTTTTTCAAAAAGTGGATGTCTTCTTTTTTTCCACCACTGGGGGGAGTAAAGAGCTGAATATACTCACCTCACTCTGTTCAGTGTCGGCTTCGGCGAAGTACACTGCTCGTCACCTCCGCTGCTGAGCTTGCTGGGGCACCCCGATCCTCCTTTCGGTGGCCGACCAGACACCTGCAGATGCAGGTAAGTGGGAACAAAGGCTGATGAGAGTCCTCTCTCACTATGGCCACCGCCATAGCGCTAAGGGCCGCGCGCGCTTTATCGGAGGGGGGGGGCGAAGGCGTGCGCGGGCACGTGGCGCGCGCAGGCACAGAAACGGCGCCAAATTTAAAAGACTGTCAGTGTGAGAAGCACTGCAGCAGCAAGCAAGCTCGTTAGTTCTCTTATTCCTGGCAGAGAAACACAGCAGCTATACAGGGACGTAAGACTCCATGTGGTTGGATTGGGTACTTCCTAGAAGACATCCATGTTATGCATAGTTATGTGTTAAAAGTTGCATACTTAATGTATTTGCTAAACTAAACACGGTAGTATATGCATTTAGGTACCTTGTATTTTGTCTAAACAGTAAGCCTTCCAGGGGAAGTAATACGGACAAAAAGAGATAAGAAAGCACCACCGCCTGAGAGGAGGCTCTAACTGTGCTGACTCGGTACCTTTCTCTCCTGTGTTGCTAAATGCACCTGTTCAGGATGAGCCATTACCTCTGTCAGGTATGGCGGCTTCCCCAGTGAAGCCTGGGCCTGTATATGTCACTGAGGACACTTTATCAGCTGCCCTAAATAATCTGGAGGAAAAAATTGCTACCTTAATCGCTATGTCCTCTAAAAAGGGACAATAAGCGAAGCAGGTCTCTTCCAGTATTGGACCTCCCTTCAGAAGTACCTAAGGGAGGAGGATGAGGAGGAGGAGGCTACATCAGCAGAGGATGAGGAGCCAGATTTTAAGGTCACAGGTACAATGCTATAGCAGTGCATTTAAGTTAACCTCTGCGGAGGTAACGGAATTACCTGTCTCCTCCCTAGGGTCATTAAGATCCCTGCAAGGTGCATGCTCCTTCCCGGTTCATCCGTTACTAGAGGATCTAATATACGCAAACTGGCAACATCCAGATAAGCGTTTCTCACCTCCAAAAAGGTTTAACATTCTTTATCCTATGGGGGAAATTTTTTTTTTAAAGAAATGGAGCCTGTCTGCGGTAGTTGCGGCTATTTCTTGTGTAAATAAAAACCTGACATGTCCGGTGGATAATGTACAAGGGTTTAAAAGATCCTTCTGAGAGGAAGTTGAAATCCTCCTTCCTTTTGGCCGGCTCAATTACCCAACCTGCAGTAGCAGCAGTCGGTATGTGTCAGGTCATCAGCCAACAGGTAAAGCAGGGGCTGAAGGAACTGCCTTCAGAGCAGGCTAGAAATTGGGAAAATTTGCCTAAAGCCTTATGCTTCACAGTGGATGCCATGAGAGATTCTATCATACAGGCATCACGCCTTACACTCCAGCTGGTACAGATGCGCAGAGTACTTTGGCTTAAGCATTGGTCAGCGGAGACCCCATGCAAAAAGCTGTTGGCAAGTTCCCGTTCCATGGCGAACGCCTATTTGGGGAAGATTTAGAAAAATATATACAGAAGATCAAGTGGTAAAACGACTTTTACCTGAGAGAAAGAAAAACAAGAGATCTTGTTTTAAACGCTCTCTCCCCAGCTCCCGGGAAATCTGACTCCAACCAGTGGCGGCGGCCTGTTTTAGCCGCCCACAGGCAAAAAAGCTCAGAAGAACAAGAAGCCGTGGGGTACAAGAGCTAATAAGCAAGCCCCCAAAGCCTCTCAGTGAAGGGGCGCCCCCGCTCGGCCGAGTGGGAGGAAGGCTTTGTCAGTTCTGAGCAACTTGGTGGTCAGAAATCCAGGACAATTGGGTAGTATCCACAATATCCTCAGGGTACAAACTGGAATTTCGAGAGATCCCATCTTCTCAATTCCGAGGTTCAAGACTCTCCAAGGATCCACAAAAAAGAGAATCCTTCTTCAAAGGTTTGAATCACTTAATGGCTCAAGGGGTAGTTACAGACGTACCCCAAAAAGAGCGAGGTTCAGGTTTTTACTCAAACCTCTTTGTGATTCCAAAGCCAAATGGAGATGTCAGACCCATCCTGGATCTAAAATCCCTAAATCGGTTCCTGAACGATCGCCATTTTCGAATGGAAACGATCCGATCCGTGGCCGCCACTTTAAAGGGCGGAAAATTCATGGCGCCCATAGATATCAAGGACGCACATTTACACATACCCATCCTCCCCGCTCACCAAAGATTCCTAAGGTTTGCGGTAGAAGATCGCCACTTTCAATTTGTGGCTCTGCCGTTTGGTGTAGCCACCGCGCCCATAGTATTCACAAAGGTGCTAGCTCCTCTGTTAGCAAACCTAAGAACACGGGGCATTGCGGTAACAGCCTATCTGGACGATCTACTAGTAATAGATCAGTCAAAGGACGGATTGGGTCACGCTGTACACACTACAGTAGGATACCTGGAGCATTTAGGATGGATTATAAATTTACAAAAATCCTCTCTCCAGGCCCAAAGAAGGATAGGGTACCTGGGCATGATCATAGATACAGCCCAAAACGGGGTATACCTGCCAGAACCGAAGATACAGTCTCTGAAAGACCTGATCCACAAGGTCAAAGCAAACAAGAGGCCGTCTATTCGCCTTTGCATGAGACTATTGGGAAAGATGGTAGCCTCCTTCGAGGCGGTCCCTTACGCCCAGTTTCATTCGAGACTACTTCAAGGCAATATTTTAGCTTCCTGGAACAGGAAGAGCCAAGCTCTGGATATACCCATGCGCCTGTCCTCACAAGTACGCCACAGCTTCGATTGGTGGCTAGAAGCCAGGAATTTACGGAAAGGGAAAGTCCTTCCTCCCAGTGGCCTGGAAGGTGGTATCTAGGGATGCCAGCCTATCGGACTGGGGTGCAGTATTCGAGGAGGCTTCTACCCAGGGAACCTGGGCCAAGACTCAGGGGATCCTGCCCATCAATGTGCTAGAGATCCGGGCGGTATATCTAGCCCTCAAAACCTGGACATACAGGTTACAGGGCTACCCAGTTCGGGTTCAATCCGACAATGCTACTGCAGTAGCTTACATCAATCACCAAGGAGGCACCCGCAGTCGGGCAGCCCAAAGAGAGGTGAACCGGATCCTGGCATGGGCAGAAGAGCATGTACCTTGCCTTTCTGCAATCTTCATTCCAGGGATGGAAAATTGGCAAGCAGACTACCTGAGTCGTCAGCAGCTGCTACCAGGAAGTGGTCTCTTCACCCCGAGATCTTTCAGGCCATATGTCTGAGATGGGGAAACCCAGATGTAGACCTGCTAGCTGCCAGGTTCAACAAGAAATTGGACAACTTTGTGTCCAGAACGAGAGATCCTCTAGCCTACGGGACAGACGCTCTAATAATACAGACGCTCTAATAACTCCATGGAATCAGTTCTCACTGATCTAGGCATTCCCTCCGATCCCTCTTCTACAAAGACTGCTTCGCAGGATCAAGGAGGAGGGAATACCAGTAATCCTAGTGGCCCCAAACTGGCCCAGGAGGCCTTGGTACGCCGAGATTGTAAAAACGGCGATAGGAAGGCCCTGGAAGTTTCCACTCCGACACGACCTGCTGTCACAGGGTCCAGTATTCCACCCTTCCTTACAAAGGCTAAAGTTGACGGCCTGGCTGCTGAGACCCACATTTTTAAAAAAGAGAGGGGTCTCTGGTCCGGCTCTTTCTACGCTCATTAATGCTAGAAAGCCAGCCTCCAGACTCATCTATCAGAGAGTCTGGAGAGCATACGTTTCCTGGTGTGAATCCAGATGTTGGAATCCTCAGAAGTATGAAATAAGTAGGATTCTTGCTTTTTGCCAGTTAGGAGTGGATATGAATTTAGCCCTTAGCACCATCAAAGGGCAAATATCGGCTCTATCAGTCTTCTTTCAGAGACCATTGGCATCTCACTCCCTAGTTCGGACATTCATTAAGGGGGTACTGAGGATAAATCCTCCAGTTAGGACTCCCTTGTGTCCATGGGATTTGAATTTGGTATTGTCAGTGTTGCAAAAGCAACCTTTTGAACCTATTCGCCATATTCCTTTAATTATATTAAGTAGGAAGTTGGCCTTTCTGATTGCTATAGCTTCTGCTAGGAGAGTATCAGAGCTAGCAGCTCTTTCTGGTAAAGAGCCTTATCTAATTTGTCACAAGGACAAAATCGTACTACGACCCCATCCGGCTTTTCTACCTAAGGTGGTGTCGGCTTTTCACTTGAATCAAGACATTGTTCTGCCTTCCTTTTTTCCAAACCCGCGGACGGCGGGGGAAAAATTATTAAACTCTCTAGATTCAGTGAGAGCGGTAAAGGTGTATCTGCAAGCAACCGCTCAGATACGTAAAACAGATGTTTTGTTTATTTTACCAGATGGGCCCAAGAAGGGCCAAGCGGTATCAAAATCCACCATTTCCAGGTGGATTAGACAAGTAATTATTCAAGCTTATGGTTTAAAGAACAGGACTCCTCCTTTTCCTGTTAAAGCGCACTCTACCAGGGCGATAGGTGCTTCATGGGCAAGTGCACCACCAGGCTTCGATGGCTCAGATCTGTAAAGCTGCAACTTGGTCTTCAGTCCATACATTTTCCAAATTCTATCAAATAGATGTGAAAGGACATGAGGATTCCGCCTTTGGGCGAAGTGTGCTGCAGGCAGCAGTATAGGGCTTCTGGTCCGCAAGCGGCCTGTTTTGATCTGTGTCTCCCCCCCTTCATATGAGCATTGCTCTGGGACGTCCCATTATGTAATGACTAGCTCTGTGTCCCGTGGTGTACGATAAAGAAAATAGGATTTTTATAACAGCTTACCTGTAAAATCCTTTTCTTGGAGTACACCACGGGACACAGAGGTCCCCCCCTTCTTATGGGAACCTTACTGCTTTGCTACAAAACTGAGGTACTTCCCTGATGGGAGGGGTTATATGGAGGGGAACTGTCTTCCATTGGTTGTGCCAGTGTCCAATCACCGCTGGTGACCCTTAACCCATTATGTAATGACTAGCTCTGTGTCCCGTGGTGTACTCCAAGAAAAGGATTTTACAGGTAAGCTGTTATAAAAATCCTATTATTTGCACGTTCCCATCTTTCCAGTCCACCAAAAATTTCTACGCTTTGCAGTAGAAGGGTGCCATTTTCAGTTCAGAGCCTTACCCTTCGGTCTGGCCACAGCACCACGAGTGTTCACAAAAATTCTGGCCCCATTATTGGCCAATCTAAGAACACAAGGTGTAACGATAATGGCATATCTAGACGACTTGTTGCTGATAGACCACTCAGTGAAAAAACTAGAAGTGGTCGTTCACAAGACAATCAAGTATCTGGAATCTCACGGTTGGATTATCAACCGAGACAAGTCAGCCCTAAAACCAGTCAAAAGTCTGGAATACTTGGGGCTAAGGCTAGATTCAGGCCAGAGGAAAATATTCTTGCCTCGAAAAAAGGTGTTGTCTTTGAGAGATTTGATCCACTTAGTGGGTACAAAAAGACAGCCGTCCATACGCCTGTGCATGAGGCTGCTGGGAAAAATGGTGGCATCATTCGAAGCAGTACCCTACGGTCAATTCCATTCAAGGAATTTGCAAAGGGCCATACTGTCAGCCTGGAACAAGAAAGTTCAGGCCCTAGACTTACCAATGTCCTTGTCCCCTTCCGTTCGCAAGAGCCTCCGTTGGTGGTTGGTTCCCCAGAATCTGGAAAAAGGGAAATCCTTCAGTCCGATTTCTTGGAAGGTGGTCACTACAGATGCCAGCCTTATAGGCTGGGGAGCAGTACTGGAGCAATGGTCTCTCCAGGGCAGATGGTCGGATGCAGAAAAGGCCCTGCCCATCAATCTCTTAGAGATACGAGCAGCCCGGTATGCCCTAGTAGCATGGACATCCAAACTCCAAGGGTCCCCTGTCAGAATTCAATCGGACAATGCCACGGCAGTGGCATATATCAATCATCAGGGTGGCACCAGGAGTCGTGCAGCCCAGAGGGAAGTAAATTGCATCCTGAAATGGGCAGAAAGATATGTCCCAGCCATATCCGCGGTATTCATTCCAGGAGTGGAGAATTGGAAGGCGGACTTTCTAAGTCGCCAGCAATTATGCCCAGGGGAATGGTCCCTTCACCCCGAGGTTTTTCGGACAATATGTCAGCGGTGGGGAACACCGGATGTAGATCTGCTAGCATCCAGATTCAACGCAAAGGTGGACAGGTTTGTCTCTTGGACAAGGGATCCCCTAGCTTGCGGCTCGGATGCCCTAGTGTTCCCTTGGGATCAGTTCAAGCTGATATATGCATGCCCACCGCCACAATTGTTACCTCGATTACTCCGCAGAATCAGGGTAGAAAAGAAACCAGTGATTCTGGTGGCTCCAGCGTGGCCCCGAAGAGCATGGTACGCGGAGATTGTAAAAATGTCTGTGGGGAGTCCTTGGACCCTCCCACATCGTCCGGACCTGCTTTCGCAAGGACCGATATACCACCCTTCCTTACCAGCCCTAGGTTTGACGGCCTGGCTATTGAAGCCCACATTCTAAAAAAGAGAGGTCTCTCTAATCCTGTGGTATCTACCATGATCAATGCCAGGAAGCCGGTATCCAGGCAGATCTACTATAGAATCTGGAAGGCGTACATCGCCTGGTGTGAGGCCAAGAAATGGCATCCACGAAAGTACATAATAGGTAGGATTCTGGACTTCCTACAGTGGGCTGTAGATAGGAAGCTTGCCTTGAGTACTATCAAGGGTCAGATTTCGGCCTTGTCAATATTTTTTCAGAGGCCCTTGGCTTCGCATTCACTAGTCAAAGCCTTTATACAAGGAGTGATGCGTATTAGTCCTCCGGTTAATATTCCCATATGTCCATGGGACTTAAACCTGGTTCTGTCGGTTCTACAGAAGCAACCATTTGAACCATTACAGCATATTTCCCTGGTTCTTCTCACCAGGAAATTGATTTTTCTAGTAGCCATTTGTTCGGCTAAAAGAGTGTCGGAATTAGCCGCTATGTCCTGTAGGGAGCCATATCTGGTTATCCATAAGGACAGAATAGTGTTACGTCCTCATCCAACCTTTCTTCCGAAGGTGGTATCGAGGTTTCATTTGAACCAAGATGTGGTTCTTCCTTCTTTTTTCCCCAAACCTAGTTCAGTAGAGGAAAAATTATTACATTCTTTGGATGTAGTAAGAGCAGTTAAAGCTTATCTAAAAGCCACTGCTCAGATTCGCAGAACGGATACTTTGTTTATTCTGCCGGAAGGCCCCAGAAAGGGTCAGGCAGCGTCAAAATCTACTTTAGCCAAGTGGATTCGACAGGTCATAATGCAAGCCTATGGCTTGAGAAGGAGACCGCCTCAGTTCAAAGTTAGGGCACACTCCACGAGAGCAGTTGGAACTTCATGGGCAGTGCATCACCAGGCCTCCCTGGCTCAAATCTGTAAGGCCGCAACATGGTCTTCAGTACACACGTTTACTAGGTTCTACCAGGTGGACGTTAGAAGTCAGGAGGATGTCACCTTTGGGCGCAGTGTGTTGCAGGCCGCAAAAGATCCTCATGTCTGATAGCGCTCAGCTTATGTATGGTGTATCCCCCCCCTCATTGGGCATTGCTTTAGGACATCCCACATAGTAATGACTATGCCGCTCTGTGTCCCGTGATGTACGAGAAAGAAAATAGGATTTTTATAACAGCTTACCTGTAAAATCCTTTTCTTGGAGTACATCACGGGACACAGAGCTCCCACCCCTCTTTTGGGGACACTTATTGCTTTGCTACAAAACTGAGGTACTCCCGGATGGGAGGGGCTTATATAGGGGAGGGTACTTCCGGTTTTGGAAGTTGCCAGTGCCAGCACCTGAAGGTATCTATATAACCCACATAGTAATGACTATGCCGCTCTGTGTTCCGTGATGTACTCCAAGAAAAGGATTTTACAGGTAAGCTGTTATAAAAATCCTATTATTAGTAATGTATGTAAAATTGAACATTACAATTTAAAGTTTTTCTGGGTGTATTTTACTTATTATTTCTTTGTAGTTTAAATGTATTATACTTTGTTGTGTGCATGTCCCTGTGAAGCCATATCCGGGTGATTAGCACTAGCTATGCAGTCAGACTTTGTTTGTCCCACTCCCCTCCTTGTAGGAAGCCTTCAATGAGACGTGCCAGCATCGTAGTGTGCGCCTATTTCTTTGCCTGGCGCGCGCCGATTGGCTGGAGCGGAGAATAGAGGGACAATATAAGTCAGCGTGTGCGTCGTGTAGGCACGCCCTCTGTTGAAGTCAGCCAATGACGAAACGTGTCAGGGCGTGACCTACGCGACACGCTGGAAGTGTTTGTTTGCGCTTCACCGCTCAGAGAACCAGGAAGGAGGAAGCAATTATCGTATTTTGCAGTTCTACTGATACACGCCGGTCGGCGGAGACGGTGAAGTGCAACTATTTCTAATTTTTGCTCATATATTATTATGTTGATGTACGTACAATGTTTGAGGAGATTTAATTTGTGAGGGGTACCTTTTAAAAATAAAACGGGATTACGCTATGTGCTTTCCTCTGTTTGTTTTTTGGGAGCCCACTACAGTTTGACATCCCCCTGATCGATGCGGTTTTTCTGGTGAGTGTTAACCCCTAAGGGGTGTGTGCATTCACGTGGTGGATCTGAAGGGTCGGTGGAAGGTGCACTCTACAATCTCTTTAGGATCACCTATGGACACTTTTATGAAGCACTGAAATTAGCTGTCATCTATCTAAAGACTTTTATGTGGTGTTGACCACTGTTTTAATTCAACATTAGCGCTGTTTGTAGTATTGATTGATGCAGATGACTGTTTCCATTCTTTACTATTTTTTTGTAACATTATCTTTCACAATATAAAAAACAAATTGGGCTAACTTTACTGTTGTCTTATTTTATAATTAAAAAAAGTGAATTTAAAAAAAAAAGGGTGCTTGTAAGACCGCTGCGCAAATACGGTGTGACAAAAAGTATTGCAATGACCGCTATTTTATTCTCTAGGGTGTTAGAATTTTTTTTTATAATGTTTGGGGGTTCTAAGTAATTTTCTAGCAAAAAAAATTGTTTTTAACTTGTAAACACCGAGTCTGAACAACAGGCTTGGTCCTTAAGTGGTTAAAACAGTTTATTGATATCTATTTATTTTTACTCGGTATTCCAATGGCTGTTTTTTTTTGTTTCTTTTTTGAACATGTAACCGGCAGCAGAGGACCAGAAGCTCCTCCTGCTTATGTTTCCCTGCAGACAGGCTGGGAGAGATCTGGGTCATGTGACAGCTGTATATCGATTAGGAAAAAAGTACTTTTTTTATTTTTTTTCATTTAAAATAATTGCAGTGCCATCATCCATATACAGAAAGAGAGGGGACAATGTAAATTAATCTGTGTGTGTTTTTAGTATCGCTTTAAAACTGCTCTCATCTCCTCTTTCTAACACCTATACGAACTACACGTGGTTAAGCCAAGTTTTTACCACCTGCCCCCCTTGAAACGGAGTTCCACCCATTTTTGAGAGGTGGTCTTAAACGAAAGACCACCTCTCCACCCCTCGTATTTGGATATTAAATAATTTTTTATTTTTTTTTCTAACATACCTTTTTGGAAGTACCGAGTGTACTTCCGATCCAGCCGGGCCGCAGCCCACGACGTCACGTCCTCTTCTGCGGCGAGCTCCCCCGTTATTTTCTGGGTCCTGTGTGTGTCCCAGAAGACAAGCTGGCCGTTCACAAAGCGATGCAAGACTTGCGAATGCGCAGTAGGAAACCGGCTGTGGAGCCGCAAGGCTCCACTGCCTGTTTCCCTTAGTTTGAATGACGGCGCCAGCACCCGATCCGATGGACGGATCGGCCTCGGGCGGCCGACATCGTGGGCTCCCTGGACAGGTAAGTGTCCTTATTAAAAGTCAGCAGCTGCAGTGTTTGTAGCTGTTGACTTCTAAAGACATTTTTTTTTTTTTTTGCGGCTAGAACACCACTTTAAGGGTAGCAGATGGGGGGAATACCCGAGTAGCAGCCCACAATGATTTGCTCCATGGCTTCTGCAAGAACTATCCTCCTGTCGTGCTAGTCTATCAGTACTGCCCGCCTAACACAACTAATTCACCCGAATGCAATGCAAGTGGTTGCAGCATGGTGGTGCCAGTTTGTAGGGGACAAAACAGGAAGTAAAGAGGTGACACAATGCCCCTCATCGCTTGTCAAATACCTTCTGGAAGGCAATCCATCAGGGATCGCTCTTCAAAAGGCTAACACTAGTGTAACCTAGCCTTAATGCTAAAACCTTTGTTAAAGAGAAGCTCCAGTCGTTTTTGTGTTCATTAAAAGTCAGCAGCTACAAAAAGTTTATCTGCTGACTTTCAATAAAGGCACACCCACCTGTCCCTAGATCCAGCGATGTGGTCACCTGAACCATTGATTCTCTCCCCGGAGCTGGCATTTCAACTGTGGGCACCCAGGTGTGCCAGCTTGTGACTTCACAGCTGGGTGTGTACTGCGCATTTGTGAGTCGCGCTGCGCCTGCTGAATGGTCAAGCAGTCTTCTGGGCCCTGTGACATGTCCCACAAGACCAATGTTTCTCAACTACAGTCCTCAAATACCCCCAACAGGTCATGTTTTCAGGATTTCCCTCGGATGAAACGGCTGTGGTAATTACTAAGGCAATGAAACTGATCAAATCACCTGTGCAAAATAATGGAACGCCTGAAAACATGACCTGTTGGGAGGACTGGAGTTGAGAAACATATTGGCCTAGGCGATCCGAGCGGAAGTGATTGTACAGAATCTTGTTACAATAAAAGAATACTAAACAAATCTAAATGACCTGTACAAGCATATTGCTAACAAGATTTGTACCAGATGGACTTGGCCAACCATAATTATTTTCCAGAGGAAAAAGATACTGTTTTTTTAATACGTTTATAGAACACTAATCATTTTTCTGAAGCCCTTTGCAGAAATCAATAAGCAGATCACATCTCATCTGTCCATGTATGAGGTTACAGTCTATTGTCACTTCTGTTGTAGAGACATCCTCAATCCTTGGCATTATAGCTCCTTAAAGCTGAATTCTAGATATAAATGGCAAACATCAATTCAACTTTATTAAATAATACCTATTTAAATGTAATTTTTTTTTTTAAATGTAGGTGCCTGAATTTGATTAGGTATCAGCCTGCTCGAGTCCCTGTGCAACAGGGCTCAGACTGATAGAGAGATAAGCAGCATAAGAAGCCAATCAGTTGGGCTGCAGTGTTCATGTGCTAGCAAGGATCATGCTTTATCAGACTAGAGATGAAACTCCTCCTCCTTTCACGATCTGGTGACAGGCTGGGGGATGGGCAAGACCTGTAAGTGTTATTTAAAGTAGAACTAAAGGAACCTTTTTTTATTTCTTTCTCCTATTTTGAGTAAGGGGGGGTTATAAACCCTGACAGTTTGTTAATTGTTATCTGTGTCCCATTGGGGAGATTTTACTTCACTTCCTGTCAAAACAGGAAGCAAAGGGGGAATCCCTGGTTGTCACCAGAACTAGTATCTCTATTAGAAGATTTCCTCTCTATTTACTGTTCTGGTGGCAACCCAAAATTTGATTTTTCTTTCTCTTTCACTCTTATTATTAGGGGTTAACAGAACAAATCGAGAGGGTGAATCTCCCTAATGGGGGCACAGACAGCAATAAAAACTTAATAGGCGTTTTCATCTCTCTCCATTCTATCCAAAACGACAAAAAACGTTTGCCTTTTCACACAAAGGAATCAATACAAAGAGAACAGGGTACTTTTTCATACAAGTACATGTTACAACAGGCACATATCAGGAATATGAAATGTTGGGTTTATATATTCTTTAAATATATTCTTTACGGCCCTACAGAACGGGGCCAATTTGGGAGGAAGCAAACTAAATTGGAAGAGTTTTCATTTACGAAAGGAAGGTGGAACACTCAGTCAACCCAGGAAACATGGGATAGAACATAGGAATGTCACACACAGATATGGTTTTTGGTGGAAATTATACCCAAGAACCAGTTCTACAAGGCAGGACCATGAGCCACATACAGTGCCTTGAAAAACTATTCATACCCCTTGAAATTTTCCACATTTTGTCATGTTACAACCAAAAACTTAAATGTATTTTATTGGGATTTTATGTGATAGACCAACACAAAGTGGCACATAATTGTGAAGTGGAAGGAAAATGATAGATGGTTTTCAATTTTTTTTACAAATAAATATAAAAGTGTGGCGTGCATTTGTATCCCCCCCCCCTCCCTTTACTCTGATACTCCTAACTAAAATCTAGTAGAATTAATTGCCTTCAGAAGTCACCTAATTAGTTAATATAGTCCACCTGTGTGTGACTTAATCTCAGTATAAATACAGCAGTTCTGTGAACAAACAGCATCATGAAGGCCAAGGAACACACCAGACAGGTCAGGGAAAAGGTTGTGGAGAAATGTAAAGCGGGGTTAGGTTATAAAAAAATATTTCAAGCTTTGAACATCTCACGGAGCTCTGTTAACTCCATCATCGGAAAATGCAAAGAGTATGGCACAACTGCAAACCTACCAACACATGGCCGTCCACCTAAACTGACAGGCCGGGCAAGGAGAGCATTAATCAGAGAAGAAGCAAAGAAGCCCATGGCATCTCTGGAGGAGCTGTAGAGATCCACAGCTCAGGTGGGAGAATGTCCACAGGACATCTATTGGTCGTGCACTCCACAAATCTGCCCTTTATGGAAGAGTGACAAGAAGAAAGTCATTGCTGAAAGAAAGCCATAAGAAGTCCTGTTTGGAGTTTGTGAGAAGCCATGTGGGGGACACAGCAAACATGTGGAAGAAGGTGCTCTGGTCAGATGAGACCAAAATTGTACTTTTTGGCCTAAAAGAAAAACGCTATGTGTGGCGGGAAACTAACACTGCACATCACCCTGAACACACCATCCCCACTGTGAAACATGGTGGTGGCAGCATCATGTGGTGGGGATGCTTTTCTTCAGCAGGGACAGGGAAGCTGGTCAGAGTTGATGGGAAGATGGATGGAGACAAATACAGGGCAATCTTGGAAGAAAACCGGTTAGAGTCTGAAAAAGACTTGAGACTGGGGCGGAGGTTCACCTTCCAGCAGGGCAACGACCCTAAACATGTTACAGCCAGAGCTACAATGGAATGGTTTGGATCAAAGCATATTCATGTGTTAGAATGGCCCAGTCAACGTCCAGACCTAAATCCAATTGAGAATCTGTGCCAAAACTTGAAAATTGCTGTTCACAGACGCTCTCCATCCAATCTGACAGAGCTTGAGCTATTTTGCAAAGAAGAATGGGCAAAAATGTCACTCTCTAGATGTGCAAAGCTGGTAGAGACATCCCCAAAAAGTTTTGTAGCTGTAATTGCAGTGAAATGTGGTTCTACAAAGTATTGACTCCGGGGGGCTGAATACAAATGTACACCACACTTTTTGAAAAATTTGAAAAACCATTTAGAATTTTCCTTCCACTTCACAATTATGTGCCACTTTGTGTTGGTCTATCACATAAAATCCCAATAAAATACATTAACATTTTTGGTTGTAACATGAAAAAGTTTGGATTTCAAGGGGTATGAATACTTTTTCAAGGCACTGTAGTCACTATGAAGGCCAATGTAGATATTGTGCATCTTTCGATCTTACATGACTGACATCAGAGTAAACTCACACTTTACTCATTGTAAATTCAACATATCCTTGCCATTGGCTCCCCCACTATTTTATGGAACAGTTATTCCAATATTGAAGAAAATAAAACATGAGAACTTTGTACTTGGATGGAGATGGCTAAGAGGCATGTCATTGTCTCATTCTGGGTGTAGCATTAAGGGCCATGTCATTATATAAATTTAGCATGATCTGATTTGTGCTATTTTCTGATCTCCAGTGTTTGGATAATCTCATTACACACATTAATTACACATTGACGAGGCCTTAAAATAGCTTCATTGGTCATGTGTCTCTACTCAGCTAGGACTATGCTCCAAAAATAGTCAGCAATACCTCCTCATATTCTTCCTTGTCATCATATATCCTTTAATGCCAAATTCAAGTTATTTTATAACAGACTTCATCTACCTTGTCAATCATTTATGGAAATTTTTCTTACTGCAACAGCACTTGAGATATTTTACTTTATTTACACTGGTTGCACTAATGGCAGAGGCCTCTACCTGTGTAACACTCACTCACAGCCTTCACAGGTATGTACTCTACAGCTTTAATAAAGGGTCTGAAATGATCATTTGTATTACATCCAAATTGTTAAAACCGACCTCCAGCCAAAAATAACAAGAGAAGGAGGAGTAGCTTTCCCATTGAGGCCAGGTTCACACCTATGGAAGACAAAACCAGAGAAATTCCCAGCTAAACTCACCCACCAGTCTGCTTACCAATTCCGGTACATTTATGAGTGTCTCCACAGTGGAAGCACATGCATTCTAATGGATAGATGGAGGGCAGGTTCACACCTATGCGTGTTGCGAGTGATGCGTTTTTTTTTTGTTGACTTATAGAAAAGTATGAGGGTTCTGTTCATGGAGTGCGACTTATACACTCTCTGGCACTCGAGTCGTATCAAAGTAGTGCAGGATCCTTTGTGTCCAAAAGTCGCATGTTAGGGTTAAGGGTTACAGTTAGCGGTAATCATTAGAGTTAGCAAAAATCATTCAGGTTAGGGTTAGCGGTAATCGTTAGGGCTGGCGGTAATCGTTAGGGTTAGTGGTAATTGTTAGGGATAGGGTTAGCAGTAATCGTTACGGTTAGCGGTAATAATCAGGGTTGGCGGTAATCACTATGGTTAGAGTTAGCAGCAGTTGTCAGGGCTAATGTTCTAACCCTAACAATTACCGCTAACCCTAACATTTAACCCTAATCCCAACATGTGACTTTGGACACATAAAGGTTCCTGCACTACTTTGATGCAACTTGAGTACCAGAGAGTGTAAAGTCGCATCAAAGTCACACTACATGAACAGAACTGCCATACTTTCCTATTAGCCCCAAAAAAATACGCAGAACACATAAAAAATGAAATGCTTGCATTCTTGGTGCGGGTCCATTGAAGTCTATTATGCCGCGTACACACGATCGATTTTCTCGACGGTGAAAATACCGTCGAGAAAATTGACGGGAAAAACGAGGGAACGGCTTGGGTCCCTACACACGTCCGTTTTTCCCGACATTTTTTTTTTTGTCGAGAAAAACGACCATGTGTGGGCTCCGTGGCAGTGTTTCCCTATGGGAAAACTGCAGCGGAAAAAAACGACGAGAAAAATTAGAGCATGTTCTAATTTTTCTCGTCGTGATTAATGCCGTTTTTCCCGTCGGGAAAAATGACAAAAGGCCCACACACGGTCGTTTTTCTTGTTAAAAGAAAAAAAAAAATTTTATTTTTCCCGACGGGAAAAATGATCGTGTGTACGCGGCATTACACACAAAACACAATCTGCTGTGGGAAAAAAGTCCTTGACCCTTTCCAAAAAACACAAATGTTAAATTGCCTATTTCTGCAAAATGCACTAAAAATCGCATATCTGAGAACCAAGGGTAAAGTGGTAGTAAAGTTTGTTTTTAAAGAAAAGTCGCTGACAGGCAGAGTATTTGACAGAAGAGACCCTATCAGGTCATACAAGCTTCCCGCTGTCTGCCATCCGGGAGGGGACATCCCCCCACCTTCCGCAGCTTTACTGGAATCTCCCGACCCACCAGTAGTTGTGATCGACCAGCTAGCGTTTTTGCCGGCTGATCACATAGCCGGACTAAGACCAGATCGGCTTTGCTTGGCTCAATGATCTAATAACTCGGGAACGATGACCTGATATCACTTCTAGCTTACCTGGATGTAACCATTTTCAAACATGAAAAGCATTTGATCACACCGATCTTGGTGTGATCAAATGCTTTTAAGTGCAGAGGGTCTTTTAGACCCCAGATCTCTCCATAAAAGGGTACCTGTCACATGCCTATCGCTGATACAAGGAATGTTTACATTCCTTATGGCAGCAATAAAAGTGATAAAAAAAAAGTTAGAGAGTTTAAAAATAAATAAATAATCCTAAAAAAAGTTCTCCCATCCCCCTGTGCTCGCACGCAAGGACGAACGCATTCGTCAGTCCCGCACGCACGCAAACCGTGATCTTCCCACACATGTGAGGTACCACCACAATTGTCAGATCACGGACAGTAATTCTAGCACCAGGCCTCATGTGTAAATCTAAAGTGGTAACCTGTAAAGGCTTTTAAAACGCACCTATGGATTGTAAAATTTACGTTGTTTGTCACCGTTGCATGAGCGTGCGTAATTTTAAAGAGTGACGTTTGGTATCTATTTACTTGGCATAACATCATCTTTTATATTTTGCCAAAAAATTGGGTTACTTGGTGTTTTTTTGCATTAAAAAATAAAAGTATTTTTCAAAAAAAATTGTGTTTGAAAAACCGCTGCGCAAATACAGTGTGATATAAAACATTGCAAAATCCACCATTTTATTCTCTAGGACCTCTGCTTTTAAAAAATAAATATATATATATATACAAATAAAATGTTTGGGGATTCAAAGAAATGTTCTAGCAAGAAATACTGATAGTTACTTGTAATCAAAAAGTGTTAGAAAAGGCCTGACAAGTCAAGTGGTTAAAAACCTATTTTCTCCTTACCATCAATTCATTTCTCCAAAATGGTGGAGTTTAGCCAAAAACTCACAATTTTTGCCAGGCGTTTTGGGGAAGTCAAAAATCTTAATTTCATTTATCCCTCTTTATGAACGTTTTTGTTGCCTCAGGCATTGTGGCAGCACATTATTACAGCCAGGATACAGAGCAATTGACTATTTTGGATTCTCCAGCTAACAGGTGTTTTGCCCTTTTCAGCAGAGATAGTGGTGTCCCAACCAAACTCAGAGACCATCAGAGAAAAATGTTATTTGCTATAGAGCAGGGGTCTCCGAGCTTTCTAAAAGGGCCACATTATTGTCCTTTAGATATTTAGGGGGCCGGACTATGATGGTCAGTGGGAGAAAAAAAATTAAATAGCCCCCCCTGTCAGTAAGAGGAGGAATAGTGCCCCATAAAGGTTAGTGGGAGAAATGGCGCCCCATCGCTGGTGTCAATTGAAAGAATGGCGCCCCATCGCTGGTGTCAATGGGAAGAATGGCACCCCATCGCTGGTGTCCATGGGAAGAATAGCACCCCATCGTTGGTGTCCATGGGAAGAATGGCTCCCCATTGTTGGTGTCAGCGGAAAGAATGGCTCCCCATTGTTGGTGTCAGTGGGAGGAATAGCACCTTGTATCAGTGGGAGAAATAGTAACCCAAGAGCCAGGTAGAGGCAAACAAAAGACCTAATTCGGCCTTGAGTTTAGTGGTCACTGCTGTAGAACAACACACTGCGAGTAGAAAATAATTCTACCCACTTCTGTCTCTAAGACCACATTTGGGTCTCGTAGACATGGCGGCTGCTGCTATTGTTCTTGTCCCGCACCCTGGACAGTGCAGCATTTAGTACAACGTCATGATATGCAGGCGGCAGGACCGAGGGCATGAAGCACTAAGGGCTGGAAGGCTGAATCCAATCTGCTTGTTGGGAGCTTTGAGTGCTAATAACCAGACAGGCATGCACATAATAAGTGTTGTGTGATCCTATATTCTAAAGCAATAAATCAAATCAAATAAAAAATGTGTGGAGCCAGGCACCGGCCAGTGGTGGCCTATTTAGACGCTGGCCATGGTTATCATTCATTTATGTTGATTTTGCATTGATTTATATAGTAGAATAAATGCATTTCAAACAAAGCAGAATAAAAAGTGGATCATTATACAACACAGCAGTGCATGGTTAAAGCACAAGGTCTGAGCATGGCTCTCTATATGTAAAACCTCTTTATTAGGCCAGGCACGTAAGGACTATGACATACCTTTTAGATAAGTACCGCAAAGCTCTGGATGGAGGTGCAGAGAATTTGGGTAATAGGCCAAGAAGCATTGGAGAGAATTTAGTCTCTACAACGCCTCAAATATAAGATAAAAAAAAATGTTTAAAAACTGATTTATGTGTGGGCACGTATAATGGAGCTTTAAGAGTTTGCTGTGAACCCCATAATGGAGGCACCAGTTCCTCTTGTGGGTCTGAACCCAGGGATGATAGAGTTCTATAACTTGGGTTCCGTGATCTGAGAATCTAAGCAATTCACATGTGGTGAATGTTGGGTGTGGTGCAGTTGGGAGAGGGTGCAAGGAGCTTAGAGAGAATGTCCCTCCTGCAAGCACCCAGACATGGGAGGTATGACTATCTTTTTTTTTAAATGATGATACGTGATTTATCTTCAAGCTCTCCTCTGTAATTATTAAACTTCTTTTTTTAGCTTCGCTGGAGGAACTTGGGACTGGGAATATCTAGGATTTGCTTCTCCAGAGGTAAGAAACGTCTATTCCGCTTCTTTTTTTTCTTTTTTTTACAGAATGAGTTTTATTGAGTAAAAAGGATCAATACAATATTTGCAGTTGACAAGTGAAAACACAGTGGCTAGTAAATTAGAACTGTCAGTACAGTGCGCTGGGTGAATACATCACAGTAGTACACTAACTTGAGCGGTCATAGGTAGAATATAAAAGGCACATAACTGAAAGCAGTTTGCTCTTACATCAAACCATAGTGTGCATCAAAAGGAGTAAAAAATGTCCCCCTAGAATTCCAACCCAGAAACCTAAAGGAAGGACAAGGGAGCAGGAGGGAAGGGAGGAGAAAAGTAAGAATGAAAAGGAGGGGAAGGAAGGGAGTAGATGGTTTGGTAAGGGAGGGGGGAGGGAAAGGGGGGAAGGAGGCGAAACAGGAAGGAAAAGGCGAAAAATAATACCACTTAAAGGCTTTGACGGAATCGGAGTTCCCTTCCCAGGAGTCTATCCAAGTCATCCAAATTTTGTCAAATTTCCTGGGGCAGTTACAGCTTGTTTGTACAGCGGCAAAACCACAGTGATGGCTGCATGCCAGGATGCTACAGTAGGAGGATTTCCGTTTTAATAAGCATTTCCCTCTGGGCATTGAAGGAAGCCAAAAAAATAAACCTCAATTCCCAAAGGATAAGTTCTCCTTTTATAAATAATAAATGCTCATCTTTTTGCAGGTAAACAAAAATGTGCATTTATTATTTTTTTACACTGGAGCTGTGATCAGTAGATTGGGGTGCAATGCCAGGATCTTGCAGACTCCAAGTACACTGTCTGCCAGTACCTCTGATACAGGCAGGCACGTACTGATTTGCATGAAGAATCAAGATCAATTACAGTAACTATGAGTGCTTACCAGCCTATTCATTGAGAACTATAAGCCATCAGCCGTGGTGCCCAACAGTACCTGTAGTTCATTCATTCACAGAACTCTCACAGGGTTCTGCATGGCCGTGTTTTTTTAATAGTGACAGCGGGCGTGGAGAGGATCCCCTGGCCAGTGACAGGGGGAGGGGAGAAGAGGAAGCAGATGCTGCAACATGCTAAGTGTTCTTCCTTAAGCATGGGTGGGGCATGAATATTGTTCCAAAGGTGAACTTAGCCTTTAAATGAGAACTTTTAAAATAACCAATGAGGTGGACAGATCTAAATCTAGTATGTGGTGGAGTTAAACAAAATGATTAAAAAGTTAGTGAAGTACTGTTTGTATCCTTAAAATGAGCTTACAGTCTTCATACACACAAACACATTTTTGCTAGAAGCACATGGAGGAAGCAACACAAACAATGAAAGTACGTACAAACTCCCTGCAGAACCTATTGTGATTTTTAAATTGTTATGCCCAAGGTACCAGAGTTTTACACTGGCACAGGTGGACTAAGAGATGCATCCCCATAGCCTTTATCCTCCTTTTAAAAAATAGAACATAGAAATCTATGCAGTCTATTCAACATCTGCAGTCCAATGCCACCTTGTAGCAACCCACATATATGTTGATCAAGTGCAGTGATGGCGAACCTTGGCACCCCAGATGTTTTGGAACTACATCTCCCATGATACTCCCATGATAGGCAGCACAGTGGTGTAGTGGTTAGCACTTTCACCTAGCAGCAAAAGGGTCGCTGGTTCAAATCCCGACCACGACACCATCTGCCTGGAGTTTGCATGTTCTCCCTGTGTCTGCGTGGGTTTCCCCCCGGGTACTCCGGTTTCCTCCAACACTCCAAAGACATGCTGGTAGGTTAATTGGATCTTGTCCAAATTGGCCCAGTATATATGTATATATGTGTGTACGACTGTGTGTCCCAAGCGTGTCGAGATCCTACGGGGTAAAATGACCGCACCAGCCAAGCAGACACTGGCTGAAAAAAGCGCCCAGAGGCGATTCAGTTCGCATGTGAGCGCTATACAAGTCACTCACTCATTCATTCATTCATTCATTCACTCATGCACTTTGCAGTGTAGTTGAGCATCATGGGGAATGTAGTTCCAAAACATCTGGGGTGCCAAGGTTCGCCATCACTGATCTAGTGGCTTCAGGAGTTCACTTGCTGCAAGCTTGTTCTGAGTCAGCAATTCATAAAGCAAAGCCATAGCATGAAGTTGCATTTTCAGGAGTTCAGAAATGTCAGTCTTGATATTTTTCTTAAATTTTTACCTATTATGCAGCTGTCAAATGCAACAGGTTTTACTGCCCACTGGAGTCCGAGCATATAAAAGCTTGTCATAGGAAGCAAGTGGAGCTTATTTTCAACTTGCTCTGTAGTGGTAAAGGAATCCATTTGATGGTAAGGAGTATTTGAGGCATCATAAGGCACCTGCAGTAAATTTTACCTTGCATACATTCCATGTATATTACACTTTATATGCTTACCTGGCAAAAGAGAATTGTTTGGCGTGCTAATTTTAGTTACGATCTTTAATCGCCTTTACAGGAGTATGCAGAGTTCCAGTATAGGAGAAGACACCGTCAGCGCCGCCGTGATTTGCACAGTATGAGGAGCAACACTCCAGATCCCGATGACCATGCAGAAAGCACTTTGGGTACTCTCAAATTTTCTGAACTGGCATCAGTAGCAGTGGAGTAGATTTCATACTCCCTGAGATATCAATAGATGGCTGTGAGCCCATGAACTTAGCTTGCACTAGTGTCAGCCGTTGAACCCAGGTTACACTAGTGTGAGTCAGCCCGTGAACCCAGGTTACACTGGTGCGAGTCAGCCCGTGAACACAGACTTTACTAGTGAGAATCCGACAATAAATTCAGATTGCACCAGTGTGAGTCCGTGAATGCAGATATTGCACTAGAGAGAGCCAGCCTGGAACGGTCAATCCATAAAACCAGATTTTACTAGCGAGTCAATCCATGAACCCAGACTGTGCTAGTGAAGGTCAGCTCATGAACCCAAATTGCACTAGTGAGGCTTAACCAATTAGCCCAGATTGCACTAGTAAGAGTCAGCCCATGAACCCAGACTGTACCAGTGAGAGCTCATAATCCTAGATTACACTAGGTAAAATCTACTAATAAATTCAGATTGCTCCAGTGAGAATCAGTCAATGAACCCAGATTACACTAGTGAAAGTCAGCCTATAAACCCAGACTATACTAGTGAGAGTCAGCTCATAATCCCAGATTACACTTTACTAGTGAGAGTCAACTCATAATCCCAGATTGCACTAGGTAAATTCCACCAATAAATTCAGATTGCACCAGTGAGAGTCAGTCGGTGAATACAGATATTGCACTAGAGAGAGCCAGCCTGTAAAGGTCAATCCATAAAACCAGATTTTACTAGTAAGTCAATCAACGAATGCAGATTTCGCTAGTGAGGATCAGCTCATAAACCCAGATTGAACTAGTGAGGCTCTGCCCATGAACCCAGACTGTACTAGTGAGAGCTCATAATCCCAGATTACACTAGGTGAAATCTGCTACGGTAATAAATTCAGATTGCAAAAGTGAAAGTCCATGATCTTAGATTGCACTAGTGAGAGTCGGCCCGTTAACACAGATTGCACTAGTGAGAGTCGGCCCGTTAACACAGATTGCACTAGTGAGAGTCGGCCCATTAACACAGATTGCACTAGTGAGAGTCGGCCTACAAACATTTGTTGGAGAACTGTTTTTGTTACAGAAAGGATGGGGGGGAAGACAAAACTGTTGCAACCAGAAAATATCTGTTTCTGTAAGGGAGAAGAATACTGGACATTATATAGAAAGAGGAGGAATTTATTATCTCTTTTGAAATTGCATTGTCAATTTGGTCCCTGTCATTTCAGATACCCTGGAGGTTCGTGGTAGCAGAAGACATGGCACATCCACGGTGAGTCTGACCATCACTGATCCCTCTGACACAAAATCTATAAAGAGCAAACATTTTTGAGGCGATTACATTCCTTGCAGCAAAGCTGGATAGGTTTAGCTTCACTGGACTAGAAATCATATTTGGCTTAGGAGCTGGAGGATGGTAGCTTCCGGCTTGATTTACACTAGTGTGATTTCTGATGTGATTAGAGTCGCACAGAATCACATGACAATGGAAATCACATTGTTTTCAATGGTGCCCATTCACATCAATGCGACTCAGCACGGAGCAATTTTGAAAAAGTTTCCTGTGCTACTTTGCTGCTATTCCAACATAACTGTGGCCCCATAGAGTTCAATATAATCGCATATACATGCAATTCTGATGCAATTTGGAAAGCAATTTTAGTTTTTTTAACCGTCCACTTTCCTTCTGCAAGAAGCAACAGCAGTGCCTTGACTACTAAGGATGAGATTGCATCAAAATCACGTCAAAATCACGCACAAGTTGCAGTACATAATTGCACCTGAAATCGCCTCAAAAACGCTAGGGTGAACCAGGCCTCTATGTGAGTCTTAGGCTGTTTTAAAATGTCTTTTGTCAGAAAACATTGGGAAACGTGGAGGTTTCCATTCTCCAACAACTACTTGCCTGGTGGTTGGTCAATAAAGATCATTTTTGGAAGTATTAGTTCTATGTTCAACATTAACCCCTATTCAGCCCAATCTCTGAAAGCGGTGCTAACATTTTTCAAGTCTTTTGCTTTTAGCTAGCTGTGTTCTGTACAACATTTTAGATTTGTAAATAAATGCTAATTTGTAGGATAAGGCAACGGTTGCGCTGGGTAAAAAATTCTCAGTTCACCATGATATCACTATTACATACATTTACCATCGTAAATTCCATTGCAGGCGCTGAGTTCACTGGATGATGACGATCCCAACATCCTCCTGGCCATTCAGTTGTCTTTGCAAGAATCTGGCCTCAATGTCGATGAAGAGACTAGACAGTTCCTCAACAATGAGTCTTCACTAGGAGCCATAGGTTCATCTCTGCCTACAAGACTTGATCCAACTCCGATAAGCTTGGAGAACCCTAGGTCTGCAATGAGTAGCTCCGAGCTGCTAGAACTTGGCGAAAGTCTGGTCAGGCTAGGAGCTAGCAATGTCCCATATGCAATAGACCGCATACACTCAAATTCTTTCACCGATGTCCCAACATCCAGCAGTGACCTTGATTCTTCTAGTCAAGACCCCAACATGAATGAGAACCTTCTGGGAAACATTATGGCTTGGTTCCATGACATCAATCCTCAGAGCATCGCCCTTATTCCGTCTATGGCCTCAGAAACTGACGTTGATTTACAACCTCTGAGTGCCAGTGACCAGTCGCTGCCTCCTGCTCCAAACATGGCAGAGGAGCATGCACTTTTTCAGGATGCACTAATTAACGAAGACCCAGAAACGCAAACAGAGGAGATTGCTTCCGAGCAGATAGAAACTCAGGCCGAAGCGGTGTCACAGAGTAGTGACCACACCAACGAAGTCACGAGCAGTGTGGCCAGCTCAGAAGATATCTCAAGTAGAACTCCTGAACCCCCAACAGAATGGGTCGAACAAGTACATTTGGTATGAGTACGACAAAACCTAAACATCTATCCAGTAACCATATTCAGATTCTCACATACAACCTCAACACCACGCCACCGTACGTTCTAGACCACTTAAGAGATGGATCATGTGTTGGGAATAATGTTAATCCTTTAACTCAACTTGAACTTTTAAACAATATTTTCTGCATTTAACTAATGGAGTTTGATTGCCTTTTTTTTTTCTCTTTTTTTTCAAGACAAGAAATAAGTAGGGTGAAATCTTTACTCAAATAAAATGCAGTCGTCATGTAGCCTTAGCTTGGTAATACTTACCTTGAAGATATGGGTTGAGTTTTTTTTTTTTTTTTTTAAGATCACGTAGGTAGTTTAATGAAATCATTGCTGTGTTGTCATACCTCAGTTTTCCCCCCTCGACACAGAAATTCGTATCACTCCAATCATCATATTCCTTTTGCTTCCTTTGTTATTGTCACTTACAGTTGATTGTTATTTTAACTACAGCAGTGAAACTAAAGAAGAGCTGTATCGTGCAAATTGAATTTGGTGTGAGCAGTGACACAACCCTGCCAGTGACTCCTCCCATGTTTTTGGTTTTGTCATGCCTTCTATCTTCTATCCACACCAAGGTTTGGATATTTGGTGTTTTATCAAAAGCAGCCTGTAATCACCACTAAAAAGTTGTGTTTGATACATTTTTGGGCAAACTGACGTTTTTATTTGCAAAACGCAACTTTTATTCTCCCTAGTTGGGACATGGCTTTTAAGCTGTCTGGAATTCCTGATTTATTGCGTCTCCTCTTCCAACCTGCAAAAATGTTTTAAAAGACAGTGGAAAATAAAAGATAAATAGGTAACCGGCATTTCTGGGGGAAGGTGAAAGGGACCTGTGATCGAATGTTGACATAAATAAAGAGCAATAAAAGCGCTGAAAACGTTTTCCTGGAGAAAATGCCATTCCAGGCTCATTAAAGGCCTATGCAATTGGTCACTTTATCTCTGCTGAATGGAAGATCATCCAATCTGAAGTCTGAACCTTCTCTTGTAAAGATCAGATAACCAAATGCCTAGATCAGGGGTGTCAAACTCCATTTCATCGCATGTCGCATCGGCATTATAGTTACCCTCAAAGGGCCGGTTTTATCTGTAGGACTAGATGTCCAGAGCACCCGCCTTCTTGCATCAGATGTCAAGAGCCCCCCGCCATCAGAAGTCAAGAGTCCCCCACCCTCCCTTACATCACAGTGCATCCCCTTACCTTGTGCTGCTGCCAGGAAGAAGCTGAGGGTGGGGGCTGGGAAGCATAAAGTGTAGTGTCTGAAGGAGAGCCAGAGAAGAGCTGGAGTCAGCTGCTGAGACCAGGGGAGGAGGAGACGAAGGGATGTTTCATCTGCACAAAAAGGCACAGGATCGGTAGGAGAAGTTCTGACCTCCTCTCTGCTGTTGATTGCTGAGACAAGGTGGGGGCGGTGATAAGGGGGTGTTAGATTCGAGACTCTCCAGCAGCTTCACAGAGAAGCACAGGATCTGGCAGAGGAGTTCTGTCCTCTATGCTGCTGACTGCTGAGAAAAGGAGAGGAAGGAGATAAGGGGGTGCCGCCACTGCAGGAGAGGTGCGAGGGGCACATGAAGTAGCCTGGGGGGCAGAATTTGGCTTATGGGCCTTGTGTTTGACACATGTGGCCTAGACCTTTAGACCAGCATATGAGTGGTACCAGGAACAGCATTGTCTCCAGGAAGAGTTACTATTTCAGCCCTCTTTATACGCTTTTATTTTTAAATCCCAACAAGGCTGTTCACTTTACCTTATGTTAGCATTTGAATATAGGTCACCTTTATCATATAACTAGTATATTTATAAATGGTTTTATTTTTAGCCTAAAAATAACTTCCTTGCAGAATTGTTCTTTACTTAGACTTGCTGTTTATTGTTCACTAACGGGTCTGTCCATTACATACAATTATATCTACAAAACCAACAATATATTGGTAACAGGCATGTTGCAAATAGATGTTCTAACATAATGGCCCTTTTCAATTTAGAAAAAGTAAAGTTAAATTAATGTGTTTTTTTATTTTTTACATTTTAGTCTATTCAGAATGCATAAGGATATACAAAAAAAATGTGATTCAACCATCTGAGATATAGAACTCGTTATATGGATGGAAGGGTTTGGTTTCCTAATAAGTCCACCATGCTTTCTGGAGCCTGGCTTTGAGTTCTATCAACTCGGCATGGCAGTAACAGGGCAAGTTTGGCCTTTCAAGCACCTAGAAGGAATTCTCTAAAGCACTGGTTCCCAACCTCCGTCCTCAAGTACCCCCAACACTTTCATGTTTTATAAATTTCTTTCACATTGTCAAGTGCTTTAAATCGGTGTTATTGGCGTAGCATTAATGAGAGCTATTATACTGAAGAGAAATTTCCAAAATGTGACCTTTTCTGGGTACTTAAAGACCTAGGTTGGGAATCACTGCACTAGAAGGTGAGTAATGAAGCTTTTCTGTGTTTTAAACCCTCTAGTGAATTCTTCATAGGAATATATATATATATGGCAGCATTTTTGCATTTGGTCACATTGGTACAGGGTTGACCGTTGAGAAAGTCTGCACCTAAGGATGATTTTAAATTGAAATCTATAAATGCCAGATATCAGTCCAACAATCCTGCATGCAGGCTCATCTTGGTTTTAATGCCCCTTGCTTGAGTTTGCTGTTTCCCCTGCTAAGCTACAGTCAGCAAAGTAGGGCTGGTAGTTCTCACATTAGCCCATTTTACTTACTGTGTACTATAGCTTAGAAACAGGAACAGTGCTGTTTGGTGGTGGGTGGAGGAACTTGGATACAATCCACAGTCCAAGTTGTGGACAGCAATATGTTATGTGATGATCTGGAAATCCCAGGATTGGCCTGTTGCCCCAAAGCCCCAGAAATCTGTAAAGACCAAGTGAGAGATCCATCACTGATACATTCCAGTAAGAGCCTATTCACACAGGGATGACTTTGAATCCGACTTCAAGTCGCCCCTAGTCGCGCTGCATGAGAAAATCAATGTAAGTGAATGGAGCCGTCTTAATGCACACTACTGCAGTCGCTCCGACTTCAGAAAAGGTTCCTGTACTACTTCAATCCGACTGCTAGGCGACTTGTACCCATTGATTTCAATGGAAGTCGCCTCAGAAGTCGGATCACTGTCTTAACAGAAGCAACTTTCCAGGAAGAGAACATACATTTCTCAGGCAAACCCCTATCTCCCCCCTCTCTCCCACAGAGCTGATTCTTGTTTGGCCACTGGAAAGCCTCCTGTTCTGGAGGCAACTTCAGTCGTGTTGTAAGTCGCCCCAAGTTGCGCTGAAGTCGCCCCAAGTCGCGCTGTGATTCAAACGCAAGTCGTGTCCAAGTTGCCTCCCAAAGTTGCGCTGGAAGTCGTGTTGCCCATGTGTGAATGGGGTCTTAGGCAGGACAAGCTCACGGTTTTGCATTAAACACCAGAAAAAGTTGAGGCCTGTGGTCTCTTTTTTTTTTGTCCGGGTTATTTGATTTTTTTTTTTTTTACTGTGAACTTATGTTGTAAGTGGTGACCATCAAAAAAGGCAAAGAGTTGCTTTTAACCTAATTTATGGAATAAAAGTGGACCTGCTACGTGTGAAATTTGCTTGCAGTGTCTAATTTACTGACAAGCATACCATTCATGAGAAATGTCACCTGTGAAGTTCTCCTCTAGGTTCTGACATAATTTCACAAGAAAAACTACACTAAAATGTATATGACTGTACAGAGCCAGTTAGGACTTTCTAGTGCATGCTAGGATCATTCTCAGACGCAAAAGGAAATATGCACTTTGCCAGTAAATAGGCTGGCCACATTTTCATGAATACTTGTGAATATTTAGAACTGTCCTAGATAGCAGCAGCTTTGTGGAGATACATAACAAGGTGACAATAGAAGGAATGATGCACGGGTAATGCATGGTCAGTGTAATGTGTGTGCTGTTTATAACAGGTGCTGATTGGTGGACAGGTCTACTTTAAGAAAGTGAAGATGTAAGGCGTACGGTTTATTTTTGAAGTGCTGAAGGGTTTGATGTACCAAGCTGATGACTGGCAATCATATTAGTCAGGGAAGTTATCACTTGGTACATTACTGATAGTTGGGAAACACAGGTGTTCTAGACTTACATGGACATACAGGAACATAAGAAAAGACAGGGTATGTGGTGGTGTGAATGTAGCATGTATATGTTTGCAGAGTGAGGTGGAATCGGAGCGGATGGGCCTTTTAAGTTGGTCATGTTTAGAGAATTTGTGTATTTAAAGTCAATTGTCATCCCTTATTGAATAAAATTCAAGAAGGGGTACTCTGCAGCCACGACCTGTAGGGGGCGTTTGAGGAGAATATTTTTACAGTACAGGGTAGTGGCCCCCTATTGCAGCTCTAAATAGCAGTGGTAAGTCTCAACAAAAAAATCAAAAGAATAAACACTGAGAAAACCTATTAATACATTATATAGCCTGACCAGCACACCCATATACGTTTCAGTTTAACCACACCCCCTTTGCAGCGCCTACATTTCTAGGAAGGCTTTCCACAGTATTTTGGACTATCTGGGATTTTGTGCTGATCAGGTCAGGTCTTGATGTTGGATGAGAAGATTTGGCTTGCAGTCAGCTCTTCAGGACTCTATGAAGGCCACTTAAGTTCCTTCACATCAAACTCATCAGCAGTCTTTATGTAGCTGGGGCAATAGTCATGCTGGAACAAAAAAGAGCCTCCACCAAACTGTTACCACAAGGTTGAAAGTGCACAATTGTCCAAAATGTCTTTGCTGTAACATTAAGACCTTGTTTAGACTAGCAGTTGGAGGGCAGCAAAAATGTGGGGTTGAGCTACGTTTGTGTCACCCGCTACTGCCCCCCTTTAAACTATAGGCAGCCGACGGGGACATTTTCATGCCATGGGCACGATGCTTTGCTTTTGCAGCCACGGTAGAGTTGACCTAACGTTGTTCGATGGGCAGCCAGCCTACCGAAGGCGACACATGCAAGTCAATGGGGAAGCATCAAAAACGCCCCACAACTGCTTTCAATGCACGCAGTTGCAGTGCAATTGGGGTTAAAACAGGAGGTTGGGAGGCATCGCCTCTGGAGTGCGGTCCTAAAGCCCCGTACACATTTGTCGAATACCGGCCAACACCGGCCGGTTCAATAAAAAAATTGAACGACATTCAGCCGGGGTGTATGGGAGCCGGTCTGACAGTTTGGCCGGCTTCTGTCAGGAGAGCATGCTGGAAAACCAGCAGCCCACTGGCTCCCGATCAGCGCTCTTAGCCAATGGCTGAGAGCGCTGACCAGAGTGTTCTGGAGGGGGAACCGTCCCCCTGTCGGAACACAACAGCTCGGTGGGGGAAATTGCTGTACTAACGTCAGATCGTTAGTACAGCGGCTCCGACCGGGGCTGACAGGTTTTTTTCTGTTCAACAAAAAGTGTGTCCCATGCTTAAAGCGGATCGGGCTTCTGTGACGTTGGAGATTTAGACTTGTGTCTAAATCTACCCGAACAGTATCCTTCTCGCTAGAAACACCTGAACTCAATAATTTAGAGGGCTTTCTGTATACTTTGGCCATTTTGTGGGTGTGATGGTCAGGTGTCTGCGAACATTTGGTCATATAGTGTATTAGATTGGCTTTCGCTTTATTCTTTTGAGAAATGTATATTACAGCAGATGTTCACATTGACTGGTGCATGCCAATTGCTCAAACAGGTCTTATATATTTTTTCTTTTTAATTCATCCGCACGTGCCTGACACAGAGAGTAAGAGATCCCAAAAACAGCAAGAGTTTATTTTTTTCATGGACAGGGTTGTCGAAAATTTCTGCAGTGTAAATCTACGTATGTAACCTACCTTAACCTGATTTATAATCTACATACTAGTTCCAGGGTAGTGCCTTTATTTGGGCAATTTGATTCTCAAACTTGAAGTAGTTGTAAACCCTTACATATACCCAGTGACGTGACTGGCCTCAGGTGATGCACAGAGATGAAACAAATCATCCTACGTAAGTTGAACCTGTTTATCTGCAGTCTTCTCCCCTTTACATCCATTCAAAGTGCAAAATTTTAAATCTTATCTGAGAGTTCAGAAAAAAAGGTGCTGAGAGCTGAAGTTGCACTCTGCAGAGCTCCGTGAGAAGAGCTCTGAGAGCTGATTGGAGCGAAGGGAAACACCCCCCTCCTCACAACACACAGGAACAGAACTGAGGCTGTCAATCTGCTGGAGCTACCTTCCCTGTCACCATTTTTCCCTTGGTGTCAGAAGTGATTCATGCAGATAGCAGACAGAAATGTCTACACACTAAGAACATTCATATTTCATGTCTGAGGTTTACAACCACTTTAAAGAAAATGTGTACTACATCTTCAGTGCTGGCACATTCTGAACTGATATAAAAAAGTTTATTTGACAGTTTATTTTTAATTTCAAATGTTTGCTTGATTGCTGTGCCATATTTTCATGACTGTATTTCAAATCAATCAAGGTTTCTATGTTTCCATCTATTGTCTTTTGAAAGACATTCATTTGGCCTGAGAGGAACGGTAAAGCATACTCGCTGTGCAGCATGACTATGCTTTGTATGTATATGTAATATATACAATTGGATGCTTCCGTGTACATGTACAGTATCATTTACAGCCAAAATGGAAATCTTTTGAAAGTTTTTTTTTTTTTTTTTTAGTGTGGACTTAGGCTTTAAAAGAAAATCATTTAATGATTCTACTTCCTGTGCTGCTTCTTAGTTGTCCAGTTGCAGCACTGCTCACAACGTTCTGAAATCAGGAAGTTTAACACCCTGATACACCCCCAAATTCAAAGACCATGAGAATTTCTAATTAATATCCGAAAAATTATTGTATAACCCAAAAGCGCTTTTAAGAGCTGTTTTTCCTCAATAATGCTATTTAAAAAAAAGAACTAAAAGGAACGCACCCCCCTAAGTAACCTTTTGTGTAGCTGCCAGGGGAGAAGTGATGGGAATACTATATAGAGTGTTGAGATGAATGAAAGCTCTCAGTCTGCTGGGCCTGCCAAAATCGCATTTAAGATGGTGGCGCCCAGCAAGAGTCTCGGGGCTTTTGGATGTCTACAAAAGGGAAGCTTTTACAGGTAAATAACATGCATAAAATACATTAAATACAACCTTAGGAGAAGATTGTTAAAAAAAAGTAAATGGTCTGGTGACAGGGTCTCTACGAATATAGTATATTTTTATAACTGTCTATACAAAGACAGAGGGATTGGGTTCAAAAAGACTAACTGTCCCTCCAAATGGGGGACAGTTGGGAGATACAGTGTATGTCGTAGGCTTGGGCAGGTTGATGACCAAGCTGTATTGTTTAAGCATGGTAGTAAAAAGTCTGGTCACTGACCAGGTTGTGCTGTCTGTCAGGAATGCCTGGATCATAATTTGGGCTGAACACATATATACATTTCCCTTATCAGGAAAAATATGTACATATAATTTCAACTGTACTTGTAATTGTTCAGCTTTAGGTTGATATCAGACAGGTGTCTCTGGCACTGGTGACAAATCTCCAGCAGCAAAGTTTCCTACCTCTATGAAAAACGCTCCCTCTCTGGCCTGGAATGCCGCTGTATGTTGACCGCTAGACATGGGAGCGACATCTTACTGCCTTAGCTAATAAAGCAGTGGTTCCATAGGGACAGACAGGCAGCCTCTTAACGATTCTTAGTTGCCCGTCTGACATCAACCTAAACTTCACTGTGAGGTTTGAGAACTGGTTTCAGAATCTGATAATCAGATCGTGTGGATCATGAGTGAGTACAAGTGATATTTTTATTGGTGGTTTTGGTTTTATAATGCAGTGGTAATACAGGGTTCTAAGTCACATTTCACGTTTTTCTTTCCAATTCCCGTCTAAACCCTCCATGATCTTGCTTTCTATAGTAGACTCAGCACCTACACCAAACAGAGTTGGCCATTTTGTTGAAGCCCATCCTTTTTTGGGAATGATTGGCAACACTAAGGCATCCTGCACAGTATGGATTGAGAACGGTAAGCCTGCTTTTTGCAGGTGATTGGCTTGCTCTTGACTAAGGATGAGCTTGGGTTTGGTCTGAACCCAGATGTTAGCTGTTCTTGCTGGGCAAATGGGTTGCGCGTGGGAGATTCCCTATCCATATTTGGTTGATGACGTTGACCTAATATGGCCATGTGCCTATTTTAGGTCAATGACGTCACAAGCATCCCACACCCTTTTGTGGGGCAGGGAATCACCTTCTCGCAGCTCATAGGCCCCAGCAATGACAGCCAAGTTCCAGGCTTGGACAAATCAAACCCGGAATTCAAGCTCATCCCTATTCCTGACCAGTAGGAAACCACAGAGCCATTTTATAGCCATGGCTATCCTTCACAAATCCTGCTAGTAGTGTTGATTGTCTGATTTAGTATAGAACAAGTACAGTACTTTCTTAGGTTGTTAAGCATATATTGAAAAGCTATGATATGTATCGCCACTCTTTTTTCGCAAATAATCCATATGAGTCAGATAAATTGCTATTCAGATTGAGAAAATGTTGTCCATTAAAGTATTTTCTGTATATTAAAACATATATTGTCCTAATATTCTAGCTACAATTTCCAAAATGTAGGCCGAATAAGAAAACGATCTTTAATAAAATACATAGTGCTGGCCGAGGTTAGAAGTGGTAATCATTTGGAACCGTTGCAACGTGGCTGAATTGATGGGCAGCCCATATTACAACTGACCATTTTGTATATGTCAAGACAGATTAGTGCCCACAGCAATCAATCATCTAGGGTTTTTTTTTTTCATCTGCTATGCATATTACTTGTTTGAAACTCCTTCTTTGTGTACAGTATTTAGGTAACACATGACTTTGGTCTACAGTTCTCTCCATCATATTTTTGTGGGCTGTTGGGTGACATTGACCTAAATATCTTCATGACCACAATCATTTCCTAATCATTAATTCTTTTGTGTGCTTCATCGATGCCTTTCACCCAGTGACTATTGTTTTTACTGAAACATTGTAAATTTATTCTCCCTTATACTCTGAAATATCCCCAACCCACCCTCAACTTATTGGGACATAGCACTTGAAAACTGCAAACTTTGTACTAACCAAATGCTATGTGACTGCAAAATTAAATGCTGTGGCTACTGTTAGGACATTTGGTGACACTTGGTGTTATTTGCGTATGGTTTTATGTGGTTGGTTGACAAACTGGTGCTTCTGAAGGTTCAAAAGTTGAAGAGCGGCTTTCTGTTTAAAGCAGAACTACATTGCATCTGCGCCACAAAGTAAAAATTGTATTTAATACATTTTTAATATTCACAGAAAACTCCCCCACCTATCCATGTCTCCATGCTTTATTTTGCTGAGAAATCACTTTGAAAAACACCCCCCTAGTGTTTTTGGCTGTGGCCATCTTGAGTAATGGCAGGTAGCCATATAGTGCATGTCATCCTTCGCAGTTGTAGAGTCTTGTATTTTATTAGCCATCAGTAAATGCAGAGTATAAATGATACCCTTTGTCGGCTAACTTAAAGTGGAACTTTACCCTAATGACCTCCAGTGGTTCTGATTTTTGGCACAGTGACTACAATAGAGAGCAACTGAGCATGTGCAGAGGCAGTGTTTTACTGGATTTTAGACAGTATAGACACTCATTCTTAATGTTTTACATAGCTATACCTGCAAAAGGGGCCAGCCTGAAGTGATCTAGCAGGACTTAATTTTCTGACTAAAGTTCCTCTTTAAGTTATAAAGATGAAAGAATTGTAGTTTTGATAAGTAACAAACTTCAAGGGGTCTGAGGCTGGGTCTACACCAGCTGAGGCTGCGGCGGCTCCCAGCAGGGGGTCCGGTGCGTCACCGTTTCAGGTGCGAATCAGGCCCAAATTTGGCCTGAATTCGGACCTGAAACAGAACCAAAGAAGCACAGGACCCTTTTCCAGTGCGGACCGTGGCCTCCCCGGAGCTGTGTGAACCGGCTCCATTGAGAGCCGGGCACACTCTCCTGTCATGCTAATTGGATGCGGAGAAACCTGCATCTAATTCACATCAGTGTGAACCCAGCCTGAAGGATTTTATTAGCCAGTAATGGGTATACTTAAACGTTAAACCTTCTGCATCATTATATTTGGGTACTTAAAGTGAACCTGTCAGGATTCATAATAGCCAAAGCCAGAAACTCCCTGCAAAGCAAACACTTTATAGTTTGCTGTCCTGCTCACCCCACTGGACTCCATCCACTGACCCTACCTCATTACAGTATAAAGTAGTGATTTAGGCATGTCAATTTCACTACATCGGTGGCTCCGACAGCCCATAGGGGCGTGTTAGACTTCCGAAAAGAGACCACTGTTTCCACACAAAGAGCAAGGGTCCTTCTTTGCAGCTGCTGGTAGAGGATAGGTTTTTTATACTTACTTAGGCTGTGGCTGCTTTAGAAAGAAAACAAACAAAGTCTTTGAACGCCTTTTTGTTTTGATGCACGTGGAATGTACTGAGCTGATTTAAAGTAAACATTAATTTGGGCTTTCATATGGTACAGCGTATTGTCAAGTGCATCACCAATGCATTTACATAAATTTGATAAATTAATTTACAGTTTGTTTACAACTGTTAGATTTAATTTTAATTAAAAGGCTGATTAGAAAAAACTCCAGGTGCGTTTAAAAATGTTTCTTTTTTTTTTTTTTTGTGTTGTACACAGATCATTTAAATGGTGGTTTTGATACTTTTCTGTTTTGCACTAAGTGGTGTGTCCCCAAAAATAAATCCAGGTGCTCGACTCCCTTTTGGAAAGATGCTCATTGTGGCGTAAGGTTTAGATCAGAGGTCTGAGTTACACTGGCCACACACGTTAGTTTGATTATATAATCTCCTTTAACCGCTTGCCGACCATATAACATAGATATAAGGCGGCCCTGTTGTGCCCGATCACGTACCTAGTACGTGATCTGGCACTTACTGGTTGGGGGGCACGTGCGCGCCAATAGCGACCCGGCTTTGCTGTAAGTTTACACAGCAGATGCGGATCAGTGTGGTACTGGCCAATAGATTTTCCCCGACACCCTTTGTCAACTTTCTCCAATAAATTGGAAGGACACTTTCCTGCAATTGAAAAAAACAAAACGGTGATGCACTTTGCATGCCAACTTTTTTTTGCTGCTCCCCTGCCTAATCGGCCATGGGGGGGAAGGCTATGAGATAATTACTATAATGGGGGGGGGGGACTGCCCTGCACAAAGGAGGTCACTTGGCGTCAGTCATTTACTTGGTATAGTTTTAAATTTTGTGAGCTACTCTGATATTTAAGAAAAGGCATCATTCACCAACCCAGTGCATTAGTATGTAGATGAATATGGCCTCAGCTAGCAACATCTGTGACCGAGCCCCAGTGAGCAGGACGAAACGTGTTAGGAGGCGTGGCGGAGGCCACATTCATCTACATACTAATGCACTGGGTTGCTGAGCAGCGCCTTTTCTCTCTTTGATCGCACTCACACCTCTGGTGCACTGGCGCCATTTCCCTTCACTGCAAGTGGCGAGGAGATCTCTATCTCAGCTTAGAGCGGCACTGCAAGTTTCATTCGGATCACTACTCTGATATTTACTATATCTGTTCACTAGTCATTTGGCATTGGGTACTTCTAGCTTTGTGGTTGACATTTTCATAAAGAGCTTTGTGTTGGGTGTAGCAAGCCTTGTGTTTGTAGTGCAGGCTATATTTGTATGCTGTCGGTACCAAGAGGTTAAAAACTATTTTCTGATCTCAGAGAACCCCTGCTAAAAATGACTCTACCTACAGCTCACTGCATTAGTGTGATGGTCAAGGAGACGAATGGTGGTCAGAGGGAATAATCCCCCTTTTACATACAGCTAAAAATCATTGGTTTTAATGGCAACTTATTTGAGTGGCATTAATTGCTCCTTGCTGAAGGAATCCCTACCAACCTCTGGGGGAACACTGGGGTTCCACGGAACTCTCATTGAGAAAGCCTGTTCTAGGCAATAGCTTCACTTTTCTGTGCTCTCAAGGAGATGGCGGCAATGCCAAAGGACAGTTAAAGTGGTTGTATACCTGCTGAAACTTTTTTTTTTTCTACACCTGTAAGGCAAAAGGCATAATGAGCTAGTATGCACCACATACTAGCTCATTATGAAATACTTAGAACGAGGCGTTGGTATCTCACCCGGTCCACGCCGAGGGTTCTGACATTTTGCCTCGGCGTGTCTTCTGGGTATCGTGGCTCCAGCGCTGTGAGTGGCTGGAGCCGCGATGTCGTCACTCCTGCTCATGCGCGCTGGAGACTTCTTCCCGGGCAAGGTCAGGCGTCTGCAGGGGTTTCAGCCAAGAATCCCCGGTGCGCATGCGCCGCTGAAGTCAGCGGCTCATTGCAAGGGGAATATCTCCTAAACTGTACAGGTTTAGGTGGATATTCTTTTTACCTACAGGTAAGCCTTATTATAGGCTTACCTGTAGGTAAAAGTTAAAAATTACTATACAACCGCTTTAACTTGCCAGTTGGCAAGGACCCCCGGATGCCCATGTGAACAAGACCTTACTGTCTGACTTCCTGTACTGGTGACCCCTAATTTCACAAGGATAAAAGGTGAGAAGAAATCTCCCCAATGTAGTCACAGATGGCAATAAAAAATTGGATTTTCCATCCTTTCTCTACTTTATAACTAAAACAAGGAGTTGAGCGGTCACCAACAATTTCATGAAAAAAAAACAATTCCAATGCGATATTTCGGTTTGTGTTAAAAATAAGGCAGTGTAGTAAATGTGTCCCACTGGCGTCCATATTGACAGGAACAGCAGATTGCTGGCGAATGTGAAACAAAGAGTTCTAGTGATGACACAGATGGTACATTTTCTTGGATTGACCCATTGGGGTTGATTTACCGAAGCTGGAGAGTTCAAAATCTGGTGCAGCTCCGCATAGAAACCAATCGGCTTCAAGTTTTTTTTTTTTTTTTTGTCAAAGCTTAAATGAAAAAGCTGACGTTAGAAGCTGATTGGCTACCATGTACAGCTGCTCCAGGGTTTGCACTCTTCAGGTTTAGTAAATCCAACCCCATTTGGTCATTCTTTCAGTTAAAAATTAGGCATCAAAATGAGGCCCTCTGTAGATTTTATACTAGGCCAAAGGGTTCTTCACACCATACTCGGTACATATCAATGTTCAGCAAAGCACTGGCATTGTGCTGCTCTTTATTAAAGTAGACTGTATTTAGAGTTGCAGACTGTTTTTTCTTTTATATTACTTTTTACCCTCCTCCCCTCCCCCCCCCCCCCCCCCATAATAGTAACCATGAGTACAAAGCAACAGGTAGTATATAGTCTTTTGCTTGTGCAAATGAGTCTCATGTGCTAAAATTTAAAGTGTAACCGAATACAAAACTTTTAGTTTTGAATAGTGTGGCGAAGGATTAGATTACCTGTCAGGTTTTCATTGCTGTCTGTGTCCCTGTTAGGGAGATTCACCTTGTCTATTTGGTCCTGGTGACCATTATCACTGAAAGTGAAATCTCAGATTTTGACTGGCCAGAGCAGGAATGGGGGGGGGGGAGGAGGCATCTTCCAATGGGGACACTAGTTTCAGTGGCTTCCAGGGATTTCCTCTCCCATCTTGTGGTTATAGGACAAGAAATGAAAAGAAATCTCCCCTATGGCACAGGAAGTGAAGGCAAATCTCCCCTATGGCACAGGAAGTGAAGGTAAAACTCCCCTATGGGACAGGAAGCGAAGAGAAATCTCTCCTATGGGGCAGGAAGTGAAGGGAAAGCGCCCATATGGGACAGGGAGTGAAGGGAAAGCGCCCATATGGGACAGGAAGTGAAGAGAAATCTCCCAAATGCCCCCCCCCTTACTCTATAGGCAAAAACTTTTTTTCCTCATTTTGGATAGTTTTACATTATTAGTTAGTATAAGTACTTGTATTATTGGACTGCACCAAGGTTTTATCCACAATATGAACGCCTACATTGTGCGCAGAATCCCATTTTATTTTGGCAGAAAACGTATACCTTTTTATAATTATGGGGGTTTGATCAAAATGAATGGAATGTGTCAGTATTGGGGGCTGCATCTGTGTGTATGCTAAGCACTTTACACTTGCTCCAAGGTATCGGTCCACACTATACTGCGGCCATTTTGCCTTTAAAAAAAAGAAGGCGACACAGCAATTCTACAATTTACACACCCTAAATCTGAAAACGCTATTTTGTAAGCAGGTTATTTTATAATGCAAAATGAATAAAAAATACTGTAACCTAGACTTGTTATTTGCACTTTCATAATCTATACTTGATACATTCCCATTTTATATACATTAGAGGACAATTCTGTAGATGTCTGGCCAAATGAATGCTGTTCATAAAATGGAAACGTCTGATTAAACATTTATTACTTTAACAGTTTTCCATTTTGTCTCATTATACCCTGGCTTGTATTTGTCTTGTGTTCTGTCGGATTTCATTTTTTGGATGCTGTTTCAATAAAATGGGGTTGACGTGGCTCATTTTCTTTAAATGCAGTTCTGTTTGCAAGGTAACCAATAAAGATTTTAGACTTTTTGAAAAAGGTGAACCATTGGCGGGTCAGTCTACCCAATAGATTTTATTTTGCATTCGATTTGTAACTGGAAACACAAAAAGAAGAAAGAAACTCCAACCTTCCAATATAGGAGATTCAAGTTATGGGATGTAATAAGTGACACGCTATACACATTGAAGGAAAAAAAAAAAAAAAGAAACACATACAGCTTTATTAATACAATAAAAGAGAAAAATAATATATTAATGTTATAAGTCCATATCCATGGTATACAATTAGAGTACTACAAATATGGGGCCTGATGGATCAACGCGTCTCGCATTTGTATAGTGCTTCATCAGGATCCATGTGCTTTTGATTCAAATGGATGTGGGACAAAATACAAACTCTGTAACAGAGAAATATAGAACATATCATAAACTTTTTATAATAATGAATTGACATACATCACAGTGGAAACGCATTTTGTTATTCTGTTCCCCCTTTTGTAGTTCTCCATCTCACTGAGATGTATGTTGAAGTGGTTGTAACGTTTAAGGCACGAGATATAGCACAGCGCTTTTGCCATGTCAATTGTCCCTTTCTAGGTTCTACAATACCTGGTTGATCCTGTGTGTACTGACCACGCTTATCATGGCTGCTGATCCCTGATAGCATGGTCAGATTACGTGCCTCTGTCATCTACTGTGTATTCAAAGTCTCTGCATCTCCTCTCCCTCTCATTTCTGTAGTCTTTGTGTGTGAGCTGATCCTCCTCTTCTTTGGTAAAGTAACATGTATTATATACTTTTATCCCGTTTCAGGAACGTATTAAGTAGTGTGTGTTTTTTTTTATTTTTTTATTATTATAATAAAGCTAAATACCTTCTTAGCCCAGCTCTGCTGTATGGTCACATGTCCTCCCTCTGCTAGCTTGCATACATCAGAGGGGAATCTCAGCCCCTCCCACTGCACTCCTTAGACCAAAAAGGAGAGCAGAGGGAGGACATGACCACACAATTATTAAATACTGTGTGGTTTTTTTTAGTTTTATATATATATATATATATATATATATATATATATATATACATACACAGTATATGTGTGTGTCTTTACAAACACTTTAATTATTGTAAATGTTTATGATATATATGTTTTATATTTTGTCATATCTGTTTGACTCAAAAGCACGTGGATCCTGATGAAGTGCTATACTGAAGCGAAACTCGTTGATTCATTGGGCACTATAGTTGTAGTGCCCCTAAATATGGACTTATTTTAACGTTTCTTTTTTTTTTCCTCTCTTTTATTGTACTAATAAAGCTGTAAGTGTTTTTACATTTTCAATGTGTATATAGTCACACTTATTACATCCCCCCAACTCGAATCTCCTATATTGGACTGTCGGAGAATCTTTTTTTGTCTACAATATATATTTGGGGGATGGTGTCCATCGATTTAGTATGGCACACACACACACACACACACACACACACACACACACAATGTTGCCAAAAGTATTGGGACGTATGCTTTTACACGCACGTGAACTTAGTCTGTAGGATTCAATATTGAGTTGGCGCACCCTTTGCAGCTTTAACAGCTTCAACTCTTCTGGGAGAGCTGTCCACAAGGTTTAGGAGTGTGTCTATGGCAGGGGTCTCAAACGGGTGGCCCTCCAGCTGTTGCAGAACTATAAGCCCAATGAGGCATTGGAAGGCTGACAGTTACAAGCATGACTCCCACAGGCAGAGGCATGATGGGACTTGCAGTTCCACAACAGCTGGAGGGCCGGCAGTTTGAGACCCCTGGTCTAAGGGAATGTTTGACCATTCTTCCAGAGGCATATTTGTGAGGTCGGGCACTGATGTGGACAAGAAGGCCTGGCTCGTAGTCTCCACTCTAATTCATCCCAAAGGTGTTGAGGTCAGGACTCTGTACAGGCCAGTCAAGTTCCTCCACCCCAAACTCACTCCTCCATGTCTTTATGGACCTTGCTTTGTGCATTGGTGTGCAGTCATGTTGGAACAGAAAGGGGCCATCCCCAAAATGTTTCCACAAAGTTGGGAGCATGAAATTGTCCAAAACGTCTTGGTATGCTGACGATTAAGAGTTCCCTTCACTGGAACTAAAGGGCCAAGCCCAACCCCTGAAAAACAACCCCACACCATAATCCCCCAACCACCAAATGATTTGGACCAGTGCACAAAGCAAGGTCCATAAAGACATGGATGAGCAAGTTTGGGGTGGATGAACTCGACAGGCCTGCACAGAGTCCTGATCTCAACCCGATATAACGTCTTTGTGATGAATTGGAGCAGACTGCGAGCCAGGCCTTCTCATCCACATCAGTGCCTGACCTCACAAATGTACTTCTAGAAGTATAGTCAAACATTCCCATAGACACACCTTGTGGACGGCCTTCCCAGAAGAGTTGAGGCTGTTATAGCTGCAAAGGGTGGGCCAACTCAATATTGAACCCTACGGACTAAGACTGGGATGCAATTAAAGTGTAAATAACCCCCCCCCCATCATTTTCAGGGAAGCTGCCATCTTTGCCTCTGTTTAATCTACAACTGCCATGATGCTGCACATGTGATCAGTTATGACACCAGCCATTGGATGGTTTGACAGTTTGGTTGAGAGCACAACCAATGGGAGTGTTACATTTCCGGCACGTTCTGGAATTGAAACTGTTTTAGGGATGGGTTTACTTCCACTTTAAAGTTTGTGTGCGTGTGTGAAGGCAGGCGTACTTTCGACAATATAGTGTGTTTATTGTAACTTGAAATGGGTGCAAGACAAATGTTTCCAACCCCTTTAGGACTCGGACACACATTGTGCGGTGACTGGGCTTTTCTAGCGCTGGAAACCAGTTACCACAGGAGCACATAGAAAACAATCGTCATAGTTTGAAAAAAAGTAAACTGCACCACCCCTGCTGGACCGCACACTGACCGCTGCTTGCACGATAAGACATTGCATTTTACCATTTGTGCTAGTGCGAATGAGCCCTTACTGCATGGAAAGTTGCCTTTGCTGTGTTCACATACACACAGCCTCACTTTTTTTTGGCTTGCTTTGCACCTATGTACGTGTGTTACTATGTACTTTGTAATGTACATCAATCAGCCATAACATTATTACCACTAACAGGTTAAGTTAATAACATTGATTATCTTATTACGATGTCACCTAAAAGTGGGTTAGATATATTAGGTAGCAAGTGAACATGTTGTCCCTGAAGCTGAGTTAAATGCAGAAAAAAATTGCAGCTGCTGTGAGGTGTTCCTGGTCTGCAGTGGTCAGGACCGACCAAAATTGGTCCAAGGAAGAAAAATGGGCAAACCAGTGACAGGGTCATGGGCGGGCAAAGTTCATGGATGCACATGGGAAGCAAAGACTGGCCTGTGTAGTCCGATCTGATAGAAGAGCTACTGCAGCTCAGATTGCTGAGAGAGTGAATGCTGCTTCTGATAGAAAGGTGTCAGAACACACAGGGCATCTCAGTTTGCTGTGTATGGGGCTGCGTAGCTGCAGACCAGTCAGGGTGCCCATGCCAAACTGTGCCTACAATGGGCACGTGAGCATCAGAACTGGACCACGGAGCAATGGAAGAAGGTGACCTGGTCTGATGAATTCAAGAATGGTTTGAGGACCACAACAAGAAGTTTGAGGTGTTGACTTGGCCTTCAAATCTAAATCCAATTGATCATCTGTGAGACGTGCTAGAAAAAGCAGTCTGATCCATGGAGGCCCCACCTCACAACTTACAGGATCTGTCACTGACAGCTTGGTGCCAGATACCACAGCGTACCTTTAGAGGTCTAGTGGAGTCCATGCCTCCACAAGTTACAGTGAGTGGTCAGAATGGTATGGCCAATCAGTGTATATCAATGCATTTTACATAAATTCATTGTGCATGTGCTTTGGGGGCACTCATATTTATTTTTAAATAAACTGTGCACATTTAGGTGATAGTCACTCTACCTACGGGTAAACCATCTTAATAGGCTTACCTGTAGCTACAAGTAAAATAGTAGACTTTACTATGGCTTTAAGTGAGGATTTCCCCCTGATTTTTCTTCTAAATTCCTGTTGTATCTCAAGCTGGATGTGAAAAAAAAATCTCCTGAAGCCCTCATTTAAATTGAAGTGATGTGTCAAGTCGAGTGACAAGTCGCACCCATTGCTGGCAATTGCACTGTTCAAATCGGTGCGACGCCAACTTTGCGGTGCCGCATTGATTTGAAAAAGTAGTTCCTGCACTACTTTTGGCGATTTCGGGTGCGACTTGCATAGACCTCAAGCATGAAACAGCACCGATGTCTTCCAAGTCGCACTGACACGCGGCTTTGAAATTGTGCGATTTCAGGTGAAGTTACGGGATTTCAAAGCCGCAGTCCATGTGGACGGGGGCTAAAGGGATGCTGCAAAAAAATAACTGGGTCAATTTCCTACTCCTATCTACAACAGCCTTTCTCAAACTTTTCAATGTAGAGGAACCCTTGGAATAAGTTACGTGTGTCTATTTACACTAATAGTACATCTCTAACTCACAGCACATTTCTGTGGTCAGTAAGTTGTAAATATAATAATACATAAAAGAATGTTGTGTGTCTAGCATATTTGACACCCAGAGCGGATAGTTTTGTTTGTTTTTGTTTTTTTAGTCCTGCTAGATCACTTCATGCTATACTGTGTAAAATCAAGTAATATACTGTCTCACCCTGCTCTGCACATGCTCAGTTGCTCTCTATTTTTAGGCACCTTTGCCAAGTTTGTAGAGGCTGATCTGCAAACAGCCATAAAGAATTAGACCCTCCTATCCTTTATAGCCAAGGAAGCTGCTTCTGTTTGATCTGCAACTGCCATAATGCTGCACCTGTGATCAGTTATGACACCTGCCATTTGATAGTTTGACAGTTTGGTTGAGGACACAAGCAAATGTGACAGTTAGCAATCCTGGCATTCCAGGAATGTTACTGTTTTTTGAAACCGTTAAAACAATGGGTTTGGTTCCACTTCATGATTTACTTCTGCTCAGGAGCTCTGGGCTTCAGCAAATTGGCAGCCTACAGCAAGAAGAAACAGGAGCAATGCTGGAGGCAATTTACAGCACTCACTAATTTTGGTAAAGAATTATTAATTTGGAATGTGCAAATTTTTTCTCATGGAGAGAGGAAGGGCGTTTGTGTGTGGGAAACCAATTTTTTGGTAAATGTGTTTCTACATTATAACACAAGCATAAATCCCCTGAAGTGGCTGTTTAATGATCTGCCATTAGATGGCGCTACAAGTCATAGTCCAGGAAGTCTACTGATCCGAGGTCTTTGCACTAGATCAGGCGTTTCCAAACTTTCCAGTAGGAGGGCCTCGTATATTTTACAAATGTTTGTGGGCCAAAATAAAAAATCAGCTTATATATTGGGGGATTGTATTGGCAAAAGTGCAAATGAACCACGATGGCTCAAAATTGACACATTTAGACAATAAGGTGAATAAAGCACCCGGACCAGAAGGCAAACATACACCCCACATGTCCTAGAAGAGTTGAGCTCCGTTATATCTAAACCATTGTTTCTAATTTTGTCGGCCCCGATGTGCAGCTACGGCAATTTGCACGGGAGAGCCAACCTGCCGCAGTATAATGATGGTGGCTGGTCAGCTAGTGGTTAAAAGGGATCACAGGCTTTACCAAATCACTACAGACCAGTTAGTTTGCCTTCTATAGTTGGGAAGATTTGGGAGAATTTAAAGTATATGTAAACCCTCTCACATTGTAAAACAACTTATTCAGTTGAAAATAGAAATGAAAGGCAAAACATTTGTGCATAGATATAAAAAATAAAACATTGCTTCTTCTGGATCTCAGTCCCAACATGGTTCTTGTCCCTCGAATGGTCATTTGCTAGGCCTGCCACCCCAGTAGCAATTAACAACTCCCAGCCAGGTTGCAAGTAATAAGTGACCTCTACTTATGCTCTGTTCTCATCACTCATGCGCGGAGCACAGATAATTAGTTATAATAAGAGAGAAGGGTTTGGGACTTTAAATGAGGCAAAAGACATTTGTCTCATTTAAAGTCCCATTTCCCCCTTCCTTTTTACACAGATAATTGGTTACCTTAGGCCCAACAACTTAGGAGCTTTTCATACCACCCCCTTTCTCCATGGAAATTTTGCAGGTATGACACATACATACTTACCATGGACCAGGCCCGGACTGGCCATAGGGCAGACTGGGCATTTGCTCGGTGGGCCGGGCCGCCCGCTCCGTGGCATGTTGATGATCAGGCCGCACAGCGGGAGGTAAGCAGTGACCGCGGCCTGCACATGGTTAACACAGGCCGCCGCTCACCTACCGCTATGCGGCCATGCCTGTGTCTTCTCCGGCGGAACTAGCGGCTGCATGGGCTGATCTGCACTATACCCGCACCACCAGAGAGCCACGCTGTATCTGCACCACCAGATAGAGAACAATGCTGTACCCACACCACCAGAGAGAGAGCCAGGCTTTACTCGCACCACCAGAGGGAGAGCTACGCTGTACCCACACCAGAGAGAGAGAGAGCCATGCTGTCCAGCACCACCAGAGAGAGCAGGGCAGTGTGGGCACAATAGGAGGCAGACAGTATTAGCATTGTATGGCCACATTAGGACTGGGACACTGTAATATAAAGGGGACGACACTGTAAAGGGGCACTGTAATCATTGCAGTGCCCCTTAACATTGCAGTTCCCTGTATATCACAGTGTCCCTGCACATTACAGTGTGGAGGACCAAACACCAGCCACCCCCGCAAATGTCTACCGAAACCCCCCCCCCCCCCCCCCCGGTCCCTGGAAAAGTTGGCTGCTCAGTCTAAAATGCCCGGGCCTATTTTTTGTCCCAGACCGAGCCTGCCTTGGACCAATGTAACTATACTACAATAACTATACCTAGACTTAAATTTTAAAGCAGAACTAATTATCTATTAACGGTTCAAAAAAAGTTACATTCTCGACATGCTGGGAATGTAACTGTCCCATTTAGTTGCGCTCTCAACCATACTGTTAAACCATCCAAAGGCTGGAGTCATAACAGATCACATGTGCAGCATTGTGGCAGTTGCAGATTAAACAGAGGCTAAGATGGCAGCTTCCTTGGCTGAAAAGAAAAAGAGGGTTTAGTTCCGTTTTAAAGTAGATGTAAACCACAACTGAAAGATATTTAGCTTGCTAAACCTGGCCATACACCATTAGATTATCTACAGATTTTCTATGGTTAGATGGAAAAAGTGCAACAGATTTCTCCATGTATATTAACTGTGTGGATGGAGGAATCTCCCACTTTTTCCATCTAACCAAAGAAAATCTGCAGATTATCTAATGGTGTATGGCCAGCTTAAGACCCAGTTCCAGAACCAATTGATGGCTGTATGGGATATCTTAGGGCGGGTTTTTCTGATGGTAACAGTGGGTGATGCCTGTAATATGTGCTGAACTGGACCTTTATGGTAGAATCATCAGATATAATGTAAAAAAAAAAAAAAAAAAAAAAGCTGCTCATTTCAATTTAAATTACCATATTACAGCATCTATGAGATTTTAATTATTGGGTTCACATATACTTGAAGAAATGGCTTCCGCCACGGTCTTCTCACACAGGTATTCTGCTTTGTGGAGACTCAAGTTATTTTTATTACCCTCGCCCAAAAAATATTGCATTAAGGTTATGTCACATTTCTTTATCTAATCTACACTTGTTGATTTACATTTTATCTATAACAGAATGTGATCTTTCACTGTTTTTGCCACGTCCCTAATCAGAACCACACCTTGGCTCCTCATACCGAAACACAGCATTATCAGTGGGGCATTATCTGCCCATGATACACCGTCATCAGAGCTCCATTGCATAATCCCAGACTGTGTAAATCTTGACTAATGTTTTGGCACAAGCTGTTTTACCGGGGAGTTTACCATAAGAAAATAAAGTTCAGCCCCATCTCCTGACCCCCACTGTGTCATAATGCTGACCCCTGGTTCACTGGATTATAATATGTGAGATTTTCATTATAGGTGGAACCTGGTGGGCCGAGTCAGGCCCAATGGTGAGCTCCCCCTGCTATAATTTGGAGATCTGGCCTGCACCCACCCCCCGGGAGTTTTTGGTGTTGCCATCCACCCTTGTGATCCATCTCCTTCCACTTCTTTCAGTTTATCTGATTGATTTCAGGCGCCGTCTTATATCTCTGATTATACGGACATAGTGAACTGCGCTATCAATGCAATCAGGGGAGGGCTGGCAGCCTTAGGCCTGGGGGGCAAGTCCAGGCAAGTGGCCCATTGAACCGCCGAATCAGCTCACCATCCATGGCCCACCTGGTTTTTCAATGCAGCCTCACCAGTGCCCATCAGTGCAGCCAACTCCAGTGCCCATCAATGCAGCCTGATCACTGGGGCAGGTTACATGGGGTTAATGGGGGGTCAGCTAGGGGTGTCAGGGTCTCTCACCTCAGCGATCTCAGCTCAGCAGGTCCTTGCACACCACGGTCTCCTGGGGGGGGGTAACGCTCCTGATCCTGGGGTCAAGTTGCAGCCAGCGCCCAGCCCTGCAGCCCGACTCCCTGGCACGCCCTGCCTCTGCTTGCTTCCAAGAATCCGGTCCCAGGGAGTTGTAGTTTCCTCTGCGCTGCTGTGTTTTCCACCCACCAGAAGCTTGAGTGCAGACTACAACTCCCGGAATGCAACAGCTAGTGGTCGGCCGCCATGGCCATGCCCATGCCCCGGCCCGACTTCCTGGACCAGAATAAAAAAGAAAATGGTAGCGAGCAGCGGCTGCCGGCCATTTTGAACATAAGTTAGGGCGGCCTGGGAGGCAATTGCCACCCTGCCCCCTGGCCCAGCCCTCCCCTGAATGCAATGTTCAGTCAATAGGCCTACTAAACTATTGGGATGGGAAAATTATGTGCAAAATTGTCAAAAAAGTTGCGAATTGTGACAAAAATAGGATTTTTATAACAGCTTACCTGTAAAATCCTTTTCTTGGAGTACATCACGGGACACAGAGCGACATAGTCATTACTAATGGGTTATATAGATACCTTCAGGTGCTGGCACTGGCAACTTCCAAAACCGGAAGTACCCTCCCCTATATAAGCCCCTCCCATCCGGGAGCACCTCAGTTTTGTAGCAAAGCAATAAGTGTCCCTAAAGAGGGGCGGGAGCTCTGTGTCCCGTGATGTACTCCAAGAAAAGGATTTTACAGGTAAGCTGTTATAAAAATCCTATTTTCTTTCTCGTACATCACGGGACACAGAGCGACATAGTCATTACTAATGGGATGTCCTAAAGCAATGCCCAACGAGGGGGGGGGATACACCATACATAAGCTGAGCGCTATCAGACATGAGGATCTTTTGCGGCCTGCAACACACTGCGCCCAAAGGCGACAACCTCCTGACTTCTAACGTCCACCTGGTAGAACCTAGTAAACGTGTGTACTGAAGACCATGTTGCGGTCTTACAGATTTGAGCCAGGGAGGCCTGGTGATGCACTGCCCATGAAGTTCCAACTGCTCTCGTGGAGTGCGCTCTAACTTTGAACGGAGGCGGTCTCCTTCTCAAGCCATAGGCTTGCATAATGACCTGTCGAATCCACTTGGCTAAAGTAGATTTTGACGCTGCCTGACCCTTTCTGGGGCCTTCCGGCAGAATAAACAAAGTATCCGTTCTGCGAATCTGAGCAGTGGCTTTTAGATAAGCTTTAACTGCTCTTACTACATCCAAAGAATGTAATAACTTTTCCTCTACCGAGCTAGGTTTGGGGAAAAAAGAAGGAAGAACCACATCTTGGTTCGAATGAAACCTCGATACCACCTTAGGAAGAAAGGCTGGGTGAGGACGTAACACTACTCTATCCTTATGGATAACCAGATATGGCTCCTTACAGGACATAGCTGCTAATTCCGACACTCTTTTAGCCGAACAAATGGCTACTAGAAAAATCAATTTCCTGGTGAGAAGCACCAAGGAAATATGCTGTAATGGTTCAAATGGTTGTTTCTGTAGAACCGACAGAACCAAGTTTAGATCCCATGGTCATATGGGAATATTAACCGGAGGACTAATACGCATCCCTCCTTGTATAAAGGCTTTGACTAGTGAATGCGAAGCCAAGGGCCTTTGAAAAAATATTGACAAGGCCGAAAACTGACCTTTGATAATACTCAAGGCAAGCTTCCTATCTACAGCCCACTGTAGGAAGTCCAGACTCCTACCTATTACGTACTTATGTGGATGCCATTTCTTGGCCTCACACCACGCGATGTACGCCTTCCAGATTCTATAATAGATCTGCCTGGATACCGGCTTCCTGGCATTGATCATGGTAGATACCACAGGATTAGAGAGCCCTCTCTTTTTTAGAATGTGGGCTTCCATAGCCAGGCCGTCAAACCTAGGGCTGGTAAGGAAGGGTGGTATATCGGTCCTTGCGAAAGCAGGTCCGGACGACGTGGGAGAGTCCAAGGACTCCCCACTGACATTTTACAATCTCCGCGTACCACGCTCTTCGGGGCCACGCTGGAGCCACCAGAATCACTGGTTTCTTTTCTACCCTGATTCTGCGGATTAATCGAGGTAACCATTGTGGCGGTGTGAATGCATATATCAGCTTGAACTGATCCCAAGGGAACACTAGGGCATCCGAGCCGCAAGCTAGGGGATCCCTTGTCCGAGAGACAAACCTGTCCACCTTTGCGTTGAATCTGGATGCTAGAAGATCTACATCCGATGTTCCCCACCGCTGACATATTGTCCAGAAAACCTCGGGGTGAAGGGACCCTTCCTCTGGGCATAATTGCTGGCGACTTAGAAAGTCCGCCTTCCAATTCTCCACTCCTGGAATGAATACCGCAGATATGGCTGGGACATATCTTTCTGCCCATTTCAGGATGTAATTTACTTCCCTCTGGGCTGCACGACTCCTGGTGCCCCCCTGCTGATTGATATATGCCACTGCTGTGGCATTGTCTGATTGAATTCTGACAGGGGACCCTTGGAGTTTGGATGTCCATGCTACTAGGGCATACCGGGCTGCTCGTATCTCTAAGAGATTGATGGGCAGGGCCTTTTCTGCATCCGACCATCTGCCCTGGAGAGACCATTGCTCCAGTACTGCTCCCCAGCCTATAAGGCTGGCATCTGTAGTGACCACCTTCCAAGAAATCGGACTGAAGGATTTCCCTTTTTCCAGATTCTGGGGAACCAACCACCAACGGAGGCTCTTGCGAACGGAAGGGGACAAGGACATTGTAAGTCTAGGGCCTGAACTGTTTTGTTCCAGGCTGACAGTATGGCCCCTTGCAAATTCCTTGAATGGAATTGACCGTAGGGTACTGCTTCGAATGATGCCACCATTTTTCCCAGCAGCCTTATGCACAGGCGTATGGACGGCTGTCTTTTTTGTACCCACTAAGTGGATCAAATCTTTCAAAGACAACACCTTTCCTCGAGGCAAGAATATTTTTCTCTGGCCTGAATCCAACCTTAGCCCCAAGTATTCCAGACTTTTGACTGTTTTTTAGGGCTGACTTGTCTCGGTTGATAATCCAACCGTGAGATTCCAGATACTTGATTGTCTTGTGAATGACCACGTCTAGTTTTTTCACTGAGTGGTCTATCAGCAACAAGTCATCTAGATATGCCATTATCATTACACCTTGTGTTTTTAGATTGGCCAATAAAGGGCCAGAATTTTTGTAAACACTCGTGGTGCTGTGGCCAAACCGAAGGGTAAGGCTCTGCTGAAAATGGCGCCCTTCTACTGCAAAGCGTAGAAATTTTTGGTGGACTGGAAAGATGGGAATGTGCAAATAAGCATCTTTGATGTCGATCGCGGCTAACCAATCCTCCCCTTGTAGGGCAGTGGCCACCGATCGGATCGACTCCATCGGAAAGTCCTGATATACAGGAATTTGTATAGCCCTTTTAGAATTAATATGGGCCTCCCGTCCACGTTTGCTTCGGGACTGTAAAGAGGTTTAAGTAAAACCCGAACCCTCATTCTTCCAGGGGAACCTCCATAATTACTCCTTGGAGCAATAGTTGTTCTAGTGCCAACAGGAGGGACTCTCTCTTCCGGGGATCCCTTGGCGCGTTTGACCTCAAAAATGGGAAGGAGGAGAGTCTTTTAACTCCAAACTGTATCCCCAACATACTGCGGAGAGCATCTATCTGTCTTGATCGTGTCCCGCCCGGTCTCTTGCGAACAACTGGAGTCCTCCCCCCACCCGACTGAGTGGGGGCCCCTTCAATGAATTTAACTTTGGGGGAGGTTTTGTACCTCCCCTGACCCAGGGTTTCTCATTACCCTGCTATTGTCCCTGTTTTTTACCCCCGGGAATTGACCGAGGAGGCCGTCGGAACTGTTACACAGCCGATGCCCCAGGGACTGGAGAAGCAGGCCTCTTAAAGAGGGACCTCTAACTCTGTTTTTAACCGGCAAGAGCGTATTTTTACCGCTGGAAATTTTCTGTATATAATTGTCCAGGTTTTCCCTGAATAAGCGTTCACCATGAAATGGGACGCTAACCAGCCATTCTTTACAGGGAGCTTCAGCAGACCAGTTTTTGAGCCATAGAAGCCTACGCATATGTACTATAGACAGCGTAAGGCGGGAGGCCTGATGGACTGAATCCTTTATGGCGTCAACCGCAAAGCCTAAGGCTCTAGGTAGATCAGCTAGGGCAAGGGCCTGCTGATCTGTCAAGTCCCTCAAGACCTGTTTCAACTGATCCTTCCCTGCTTAGCAGACCCCAATAGCTGCTACTGCTGGTTGTGTCACCAAGCTTGCTGTAAAAAGAAGCAGACTTTCATAAGGACTCCAATCTTTTATCTATTGGGTTCTTGAACATTTGGACATTATCCACTGGACATGTCAGTGATTTATATATACAAGAGATGGCTGCGTCCACTGTAGGGACCTTCCATTTTTTTTTTTTTTTTTTTTTTTGACGAACTTATCCTCCACGGGATAGACCACCGGAAATCTCTTGGGGGAATAAATATTTTCTCAGGACGTTCCCAATCCTGGTAAATAAGCCCTTTCAGTAAAGGGTGAAGTGGAAAAGAACAGACAGTCTGGGGGCTTCTAGCGACCCCGACGAGGATACAGTAGTGGTTGATGGTTCCGCAAGGTGCATTTTTAAATGCTGATCGGACCATGTTAGTCAGAGACTGAACCCATAATCTTTCAGCTTGAGATGCTGAGAAAAGGTTCCCCCACTGTTGATTCCTCTATAACAGAATCAACCTCATCCTGATCCCCTTCAGGCAGGTCGATCCCTGTATGGGACTGTTGCTCTGCTAACAGGCACTCTGAAGGAGGAGACGGAGATCGGGCGTGCTTTCCCTGACAGGGAGGCAGCGATCAATGTTGACAATCTCTCTCTAATCCTCCCAGAGCTGAGGAAAAAACCTCCTCTGTTACATACACAGGAGCAGGTGAACTGAGGACAGCCACAGTACCAAGTACCCCTGCGGGGTCTCTACGGTCACTTACCTCTGAACTTCAGGGGAGACTGGTGCAGCAGAAGCATGCCCAAGATCCTCAGAGCCCGATGAGACCCCCTTCGCTTCCTGGAAGATTCAGTTCCGGAGCTTCTGGACGGCATATTTCCTAAGCCTAAAGCTGAGGTATTCCAGCCGTAATACACCACTTTTACTGAGAATAGTCTAGCACAATTGCTGCTATATCACAGTTGGTGTCTACTAATGTGCCTTTCTATGGGGATGCCTGCATCAACCGCTTGCTGTATGCCTTTTTTTTTAATGTTGCCAGCTCTGTCTCTGCACTCCATAGCCAGCTCACAACACATAATTGTGTTTTTTAACATGCTGGGACGCCCGCACATGCGCAGAAGCGCTGCGGCGCGCACAGAGCGTCATCCCCCAGGCTCCGCCCCCTTTCCCGGCTCACCTCTATATATAGAGGCGCGTGCACGCGCGCGGCCACGTGCGCCTTCGGCGCTAATTTCAAAAAGGGAAACTAGGGACAAGAGCCAGGGCCCCTTTTTGCCGCAGGCCGGGGGATGGACGAGCATTGCAACATGGCAGAGGAAGCAGTTTCCCACAAGAGAACTCACCATCTGCCTGGACTTGCTCTGATGAAAAGAAACTAGTCCACATGACAAGAAACGTTCCACAGCGGCCTCTAGTGGATAAACACAGGTACCGCAGTCTAATATATTAAATATATATATATTTTTTTTTTTTTTTTTCTTGACCACTATTAAAAATACTACATTTTTTTAGTAGCTACAGGCATGCACAGATATTAGCGGGAATACCGTTAGGTAACAGACAGAAAGACAAATTAGGCTTGGGGGTCCCCCAATAGAACCAAGTTCCTGGGGGCCCCCACTTACCTGTTCCCCGCCGCAGGACTTTGTTTGGTCCACAAAAGCCCAAACTTCACCTATCACGGCAGGCATTGTAATCAAACCTTCAGGGACCGGGTTCCCAAGGATTCCACTCCCCTGGACCTGTATAGCACCCTGCACAGAAAACATCTTGGTCGTGGGTATGATCAGAGCTCTGGATCCCAGGGTCCAGCTCTCCTAAGAGAAGCATTACAGGCAAAACCTTGCTCTTCTCTGCAAGGCCCGGGTACCGACCGTTTAGCTATGAAGCTTTTTTGGTCGGATCCGGAATAGCTTACTGAGGCCCAAAAGAACCTGTACGCAAGCTCAGTGAAAAACACATGTTTCTTCTTGGCCAACACCTTAGACACTGGCAAAAAAACTGAGGTGCTCCCGGATGGGAGGGGCTTATATAGGGGAGGGTACTTCCGGTTTTGGAAGTTGCCAGTGCCAGCACCTGAAGGTATCTATATAACCCATTAGTAATGACTATGTCGCTCTGTGTCCCGTGATGTACGAGAAAGAAATACCTATTATGTCCTAGTGACCATAGTTTAAAATAAATCCTGCAACACTTACTACATCCCGCAGTAATGTGCTTGTTCTATGTGCCCAAAATATATTCAATCTTTTCAACTATATGTAACACAATCTAGCTAGGTCCTAGTGTACATAGTTGTTAGTGTAGGTAAATTTGGCCTGGCTGGCAGCCAAGCCTGGGTTGAATCTGGGTTAAGGCTGAGGGAGGCTGAATGACTCAGCAGGCAGCATCTCTGGTAACTCCCCCTGCTCTCTGGAACCTTGGAGAAGCTCCCGGAAGTAGAGGGTAGAGTTTAGGAGGAGCTGCCTGGAGTATTGAGGGCCCCAGCCAATCCCCAGCAAATGGGCTGGCGGGGGGCGGGTACCTCATAAATACTCATGGGTCATGCCAGCAGGGGCAGTCCGGTGGAAGATAGAGGAGTTCTGGGGAGGCTGTCTGTGGCCTTTAAGGGTTCCCCCTAGTCTGGGGGGGGCTGACCTCAGGCCTGGAGGAACCCTCTGCAACACAGAGGATATCCTTCCTGGATGCAGGAGCAGGTGTGAGGACAGCTGGAGCTGGTGAGTGTGCAGCATGGGAGGACTGTGGTGTCAGTCTGGGAGGACTGAGGGGAAGTAGCCAGGAGGGCTTGTAAAAGAAAGATCAGTAGCCACAGGGATGTAAGCTGGACACTGGACTTTGCTACACAATCAAAGGGTCCCGGGGTCCCTGCCTGTAAAGGGCTTTTGCTTTGAACTGGCTGTTTGCTTTGCCAGTTTCACTAAAAGTGTCCCAGCTGAGTCTTTTTTGCAAGCAAGTGAAGTGCTGGAGGAAGAGAAAGAAGTGTATATAGACTGTATATAGTAGAGTTGTCCCTGAAGTTATCTGCAGTCAAGTGGGCATCCCATAATCTCTCATCCCTATCCAAGTTTTATCCACTCAATAAAAAAAACAAAGTGCTGGACTGTTTTATGACTCTGGGAAACTGTGGAAATTTAGTGTGTCTGGCTGTGCAGGGTGGGGATCCCTTTCACTTGTGGTTCCTACGTAGGATGCGCTACATACCGTATATATATCACACAAATTGCAACATTTCTGTGAATTGTCACAAATAGGGATTCTGAGGGGGATCACATAATGGCAACGTTTTTTTTTTTTTTTTTTTCATTTACATATTTTTACACACCTAGGTTCAGACAATGTCATTTTGTCTGCCCCAGCAGGCTGAACGAAAAAAAAAAAAAAAAAATGAGTTTGCCATACCAACACAAGTGATGTTAGTGGGGCAATTTGCCCCCTGTTCCTTTGTGCACTCCCGCCAACACACAGTGATCAGCGCTCGCAGCTATTGGCAGCAAGCACTGATTGGATACCAGTTTTCCGCATGTTCCTTCGACAAAAGCCTATTGTTAGATTGACTTCTGTCAGACAGAAAGCTATACACACTGAACTAATGCCAGCCTGTTCCTGCTTAACCAGCTGATTTTTGGCCTGTGTGTACCCAGCAAAAGCCTCACAATTAGCAGCAGAGTTGTCAGCCTGCCATGCAAGCTCCATTTACTTGGCTTGTAGGATCTTATAGACCCAGGGCCGGATTAAGAGCATCATGGGCCTGGTGCTGAGGATTTTTATGGGCCTTTTTATGGAAATAAATAAAATGCAAACAATTTGTGTAAAAACAAATTAAATATTTAAACAAATAAATTAAATAGAGGGGGGGTGAGAGAATGAGGAAGGGTGAGAGAGAAAGGGGTGAGAGAATGAGGAAGGGTGAAAGAGAGGGGGGTTGGGAGCACGAGAGAGAGGGTGCCTTTGGGTAGCCATAGTAGGGTAGTAATGTGGCGCACCAGGATAGCGCTCCGCGGCAAACTGTGGGTGAAATCACATTGCAGGAAAAGTGGGAGGGGCTGCCCTACACGCAATGCATGGGAGCATGCGAGCTCTGTCACATCTGCATGATGTGAATGGAGCCTTACACTCACCAACCACGTAACAGGGGTATTTACTACGCAATAACCAACTAAAGTAGTGCAAATGACAGGCCGACAACACTGTTACTAGTTGCAAGGCAGTGTAGCTTAGCGTTGTCAGCTACAGAGAACAGGCATGGCTGGTTTTAAAGCTAATTTACTTCTGGTTAGATGAATCCAACCCCTTTCACTGCTCACAGGCCAGCCTGTATCCCCATTGATTCCCTGCAATCAGCCCAGTGCCAAGGCTCTGAAGTCCACTCTTGTTCCACTGTAATCCACAACCCCAAAAAAACGGCCAAACACCAAAGACATTCGACTCCAGCCAAGGTTTATCACAAGGACAGCACACTGCAGCGTACAGTCTTTGGAATAACCCTGGCTGCAGTTGAATCTTTGGTGTGCAGCCCGTTATTTGGATGGCTAATTTACTTCTTGTTATGAATCAAATCTTGAATTTCCACAGCCTAGTCACAAGTTCACTTTTAAACTAAATCATTTGCATAAAGGTTCATACACAAAATCGATGATAAAAAGATATGGAATAATATTGTATAGATATTATTTTATCATTTCTTTTTTAAATCAGATTGTATTTTTACAAACAGTTTTTTCTTTTTAAATTTTCAATCTTTCACAGAAAAAAATTAAATAATTCACAGTAGTAAATATACAGAGGTCAAGCTTTGTACAGTAGTACAGGATGGATGGACGAGAATAACAGCATTTCAATATGCACAAAGAGAGCAAACATCCCTCCACACTGCGAGGTGGAAAATAATTTTATTATTTCATGTTTGTTAGTACAGTTATTTTCACAACATATAATGATAAATTCAGGTAAAATCTTACTATAAAAAAATAAATAATTTAAAAAGGAATCTGTCACCTAGCTATATGCCTGTGTGATTAGCCTTCAATGAAAGCTCCCATGAAACTCCAACTCTGTGTTTTGAGATAATGAAGCATCTGTTCAGAATTACACTGAGGTCAGTTCCAAGGAACTAAAATGCAGCTTAAAAGTTAGAAGATGGAAAATTTCATCTAAAGCTAGTCACATAACCTGTTAGGCTACATAGTTATCTGTAAAAATCTGAAAAAATAACAATAGTGATAAAACAGTTAAACAGTTCAAAAACAGTAAAATAGTAAGGGTAACGTGACATTCGTAAAACCTATAATAGAAATCAGTTTCTCCCCCCTTCCCTTTTTTTTTCTCTTTTTCTCGTTCTCTCCTCCCTTCTCCTATTGGAGACGGAGCATTGGGAGGAGGGTTGGAGAGGGATGGGTTGAGGAATGGGGGTTGTAGGGTGTGGGGGAGGGAGGGACGGGGTAGATAAGAGTATGGAAATAAATTTATTTGTCAAAATATATTTGTACTAGATAAGAAAATTGGTGTAATTTATTTCTCTTCTCTGTCAATGTCAAATTTGGAAAGAAAAGAAAAGGAATAAAGAAATGGAATATGAAAAAAAAATGTGCCTGGGGCATATTGTCACCACTACTGCATGTAGAAAATAGTTGCACACTGCTTTAGTAGTTGGATAACTCAGTGATACGTGGAATGCCATTGTTTAAGGCAGTGTTTCTCAACTCCAGTCCTCAAGGCGCTCCAACAGGTCATGTTTTCAGGCTCTCCATTGTTTTGCACAGGTTATTTGATCAGTTTAACTGCTTTAGTAATTCCCACAGCTGTTTCATCTGAGGGAAATCCTGAAAACATGACCTGTTGGGGCGCCTTGAGGACTGGAGTTGAGAAACACTGGTTTAAGGTACAGTAATGGGCTCCTCCAACAGTCCTTCTGCCTTGTCCAGATATTTTATGACTAATAACAGCCCTGTCGAAAATCTCTTAACGACATAACCCAAAAATTGTCAGAAGCAGCAGGAAGAGGTTTATAATGTCCACATAAATGTTGAGGGTGGCAAAGATGTATTCCTCTGGGCTCACCGTGTAACGATGTTTCCCTCCAAGAATCATTTGAGTATCAAAAACCAGGTACTGAAAAGAAACAAAAAAATCATGTTGTTACTGTATGTACGTGTGAAGATTAGTTTAGTTGTTTAAAATTTACTAGGGTTAATATAAAGGTCTTTTGCGGTAAAATAAATATTTTGAACCATAAAAGTTTGCATATGCTACAGCCACAGACAACTTTTGATACTATTTCCTGGGCATATAATATAAAGCAGTCCCTAGGGTGTCATTCTTCTTAACGTTTATTTAAAACCTAAACTTTTTTGTTTTAGTTTGCTCTCCGTGTTGCTGCTGGATAGATCCACCATTTCTATTTGACCTGGTTTACCCAAATCTATTCTAATGCTAGCCCACTGTCAGAAAATTTGCACTTTTACCAATTGCTCTAAAAATCCACCAATGCCTCTTGTGCAACCTTTATAACCCAATTCTCTCTGTATCAATTTGATGGATAAACTCTAGTTAAGAAAAATATTACTTACCATCCCAAATATAAACGTCCCAATGCATGCATAGACAATGCTCAGCCACTGGAAGAAGGAAAACAAAGGCCAGGATTAGGACTAACACATAAATATACATAACGCCAACCAGTGACTGCGGATCACTAAACTCACAATTTTGAATCAAACGGACCACTAACATGAATTTTGCATGCCTTATATACACAATGCTCTGGCTCTCCTCCCCCCTCTACCCCCCCCACACTCTGCATCACACTGCTGCCTTACACAGACTGATCATTGGATCTCACCTCCTTTTTCCAGCCATGTGCTTGAGCTCCGCGCTCCCTCCCACAGTCTGTGATCAGCACCGCCATTGGAAGTCCCCTCCTTTTTCACATCCTGCTCTCTGCACTACTCTTGGTGCCTCCCTCTGAGTTCACAAGAGCCGGAACTACAGAGGAGGCATCAGGTATCAATGCACACTGGCAGTATTGACTGTCAGCGTGAATTGAGAACAACGCTGGAAACAACATTGGGTGGTATACATCCATCACAATGTTGATTTGCGACAGGGCCCCTGGGGACAACCTAACTGCTCTAGATACCAAATTGTGACTTCCAATATATGGTCATGTTGCTTCTGCTGAATGGGGAGGAACACTGATCACTGATTGCCCATTTGAGCCTAAGAGTCACTCCCCCAAGCTTCTTCGGCAGAGACTTGGGACTTGGTGCCTTGTAAGCATTTTAACACCTTCATCCAGTATCAAATGATGGTAAACTGGATAACATTTAGTAAAAGACCAAAAGATTGAGTTGTCACAAGAGGTCTGCTTTAATGCTGTAAAAAAATAACCATAATTTTACATTTTTTTATTTGTAGTATCAAGAATGGTCTGAAGCAGAAAATGAGCATGCATTTGTGAGATTACTTACATATGATCTGAAGATGGCAGCCAGTAACCCAAAAGACAATAATACCAACAGAGCAACCATCAGACCTCCAGACATAATAGTAAAATCCCACTAAAGGCAAAGAGTATGACATTAGCTCTTACTATACTATACTATACAGGTAACATATACAACATTATCGAATTACATTCAAAACATGAGTGAATAAATAAATTAATTCTATAGCAAACGTGACTAAATTTATTGAAAGGACAAGTAAACCTAAACAAAATGTAACCAAAAAAGGACAGCTGAAAATATTCACAAGCACGTAATTGCAACTACTCATATTGCTACAGAAATAAATGTACTGTTGCAGATCAGGGTTCTAAACTCTCTTACCAACTAGCTTGGGAGTCAGATCTGGGGGAGACTAGATGAGGACGCCTGGTTCCGGTTGGTCGACTATGGTGCACAGTGGAATGTTAAATACTTCCCTGGTGGAGGCTAATTATAAGGTATTGTCACAATGGTACCCTGTACCCACAAGGTTGGCAAAAGTGTACCTGGATGCATCCCCTCTCTGTTTCAAGGGTTGCGGTCAGGAAGGAAGCATGCTCCACATTTGGTGGACATGCCCAAAAGTAAAACGGTACTGGACAAGAATATTCAACCTGGTATATTCAGTGACCAGATTAAATATTCCTAAAAATGTTATAACAGCGCTATTTTCTGACCTATCAAGTGAGATACCCAACAATCTCAGGACTCTCGCCTTCTTTATCTTTCTGGCAGCTAAGTTTACCATCGCGAGAACTCCTGCAATAAATCTAGCAATAGTTAAAAACAAAATCTCCTGGATCATGATCAATGAGAAATTAGCTAGTATCCTTCGTGACCAACAACATTGCTTTGAAAAGGTCTGGAACCCCTGGATCAGATACCTTCTTAACTTCTTTGTATTGTTTACTAAAAATATAATAAACAGTTAAAGGGCTCTTTCACACGGAGGTCCGTTCAGGTCCGCCTGTCAGTTTTTTAGGCCGACCTAAAACGGATCCTCCATGTACCCCTATGGAGGCACGGATGTCAGCGGAGACATGTCCGCTGACATCCGCTCCGCTCCGCCAAAGTGTGACGGAGGAAAACCCTATTTTTCCTTCCGTCGGCGGAGCGGATCGGATGACAACGGACTCTACGGTCCGTCGTCATCCGATTCCCCATAGGGGAGAGCGGCGCTCTGACAGGGCGGTCCCTGCACAGTGTGCGGGGACCGCCCAGTCATCCGTCGGCTCAGCGGGGATCAACGGAGCGATCCCCGCTGAGCAAGCGGAGCTTCACGGGGCGGATCTGCACGGATCCGCCCCGTGTGAAAGGACCCTTATGCTAATATTGTTCCAAAACTACAACTCCTGCCATTTTATTTTTAAGGTGGTCTCTGCTTTAAGAAAATATATAATGTTTTTTACCTGTCCTGCAGGCCTAAAATGTGTGAAAAAAATCAAAAACAGCTTTGGCAACAAAAGGGTTAAATTCAAGCCCAACTCTAGACAAAACTGTTTATTTTTTTATAGAACAGGGGACGGACAAATTAGGAAAAAAAACAAAAAAAAAACACCACATTTATAGTGAGGAAGGTATGGAACTCCTGGCAATGCTTTCATAGATGTCCATGCCTTCCTGTCCCAGGACAACCTCACACCCTATTTCTTGTACAGGTATCACCGAAACAAGAAGAAACTCCTGCCATCTCAATTCAATTTTTTTTAAAAAAAATAAGAAAATTGCCTGGATTTATTATCTAAAGGTGTGGATTTTATCCATTTGTTTCTCCCATAAAGATAGATAGTAGAGGGACAGAGGGTAATTTTTTTTTTACAGTATTTTCAACATATATTATGTTTTTTGTTTTGTTTTTTACCTTTGTCTGTAGTGCAAACAGGGTGAGACCCAATGACACAACTATGGTGGCTCCTGTAGCCCACATCACAGCATCAGCGTCAAAAAACCTGGAAACAAAAGAAAACAAATTAAGAAAAGAAAAAAAAAATACTGCTCAGTCTTCACTGACAAGTGAAGACTTCATATTGGATGCAGAAGATGGATGAAGGATCTTGATTAAGGCTAAAATCCAAGTAAGGGGTACTTTCCCGTTGGGAAGTGATTGAAATACGTGAACACCTAAAATGGGGAAACACAAGGTGACATGGTTTTAGTTTCCACGTAACTCTGCGGCTTGTCCCAGAGGTTTTGGTATGGCTGGGACAGCGGTCAATTGGTATGGTTGGGGGGACAGAGGACAATGGTTGCCTAGTCTTTAACGTCATAATAGAAATATGAAGGCTTCCATTACTAAACTCTCCTCCTGGTAATGCTAGTTGTTTGGATAATCCAATGGCTTAAATAGATTTAAGGCCCATACACACGATCTGACTTTTTGACAACAAACCTCCGACGAACCTGTTTTTGCGGAAACTCCGACCATGTATACGCTCTATCGGACAAACTTTCGGTTTTCATCGGACAAATGTTCGCTGTGCAAACAGACAAACTTTCCGGCAACAAAAGCTTGATGGTGCAAAATCCGATGAAGTGTACACAAGTCCATCGGACTTAAGTCCAAAGTACAAACACACATGCTCAGAACCAATGCTAAAGATTAGGGATGAGCTCAGGCGTGTTCGCATTGAACACGTGCAGAGCCCACCAAGGAAGTCGGCACCGTCGGACCCGCGCTGTGCTAATCACAGGCAGGAAGACATTTCCCGATCTCTGCAGCTGAGCATTGGGACAATGTCTCCCTGCCTGTGATTAGCGCAGCACGGTTCCCGACGGTGCCGACTTCCTTGGCGAGCTCTGCACGTGTTCAATGCGAACACGCCTGAGCTCATCCCTACTAAAGATCAACCAGCAATAGCAGAAGTTGCCCAAAAGGGTAGCACTAAAGAGCAGAAAAACCACGCAGTACGTCAATTACGTCACTACGTTCGTGTTTGTTGGCTGAAAAAGTCCGGCCGTGTGTATGCATACCAAGTTAACGGCCAACGCCCTTCGGACAGAAATCCACGGAAAAGTTGGTTGGAAGTCCGATCGTGTGTATGAGGCTTAAGAGTGACTGGTCTAGAACAAGCATAGAGATAAATCATTCTGAGTTTGTCCTCTATAGTTTGCTGAATGCTAGTTCCAGGTTAGATACTCAGAGAATATTCAAGCCAAGCACAGCCAGGCAAGAAGAATTTACAGGAGATCACCAATATTAATTCACATATCTAATGACATGGGCAGTGCTGAAGGCACTGGGGAAATTTGGCAAGTATGAAAGAACCCAGTGGTGAACATAACAGGGATAAAGTTGGGTTAGAGAGCTTTCTTTGTAGATAGACAGGACAAGTGGTATGGTAAACCCAAGAAGGATGGTGGGCAGATAAGTGAGCTTACGTATTTATCGACGTATAACACGCACTTTTTTCCCCTTAAAATCAGGGGAAAATCGTGGGTGCGTGTTATACGCCGATACTCCGAATTCCCCTGCTGAAAACGAGCGAGAGGAGCGAGCGGAGCCGAAGCCGAAGTACAATCGGCTTTACTCGGCTCCTCTCGCAGTCCCGCCCATCTCTGACTGCGCCGCTGACGGAGAAAGCCGAGTGTACTTCGCCTAGTCTCGGCTCCTCTCGCAGTCCTGCCTGTGACTGTGAGCAGACACGAGTCTAGGCGAAGTACACTCGGCTTTCTCCGTCAGCGGCGCAGTCAGTGGAGATGGGCGGAACTGCGAGAGGAGCCGAGTCCAGCCGAAGTACACTCAGCCCCGCTCGCTCCTCTCCACAAAAATCGGCGCCAAATTTTAAAAACCGCCGGGACTGACACGATCGCAAAGGCACTGGGCACGGCTGCAGATAGACAGATGAACACTGGGCACGGCTGCAGATGGACAGATGGACACTGGGCATGGCTGCAGATGGACAGATGGACACTGGGCACTGGGCACGGCTGCAGATGGACACTGGGCACGGCTGCAGATGGACAGATGGACACTGGGCAAGGCTGCAGATGGACAGATGGACACTGGGCACGGCTGCAGATGGACAGATGGACACTGGGCAAGGCTGCAGATGGACACTGGGCAAGGCTGCATGCTGCATTTAAATGTAAGTTTTTTTTCCTTGAATTTCCCTCCTAAAAGTTTTTTTCCTTAAAATTCCCTCCTAAACTTGGGGTGCGTGTTATACGCCGGTGCGTGTTATACGCCGATAAATACGGTACTTACATAGGTAATGTGCTGAAGATTGGCTCAGTGAGTGGAGTTACACTTACGTTAGGTTATGCATTTACTAGCTCATTGCTGGCTGGACAGTATCTATGGCTTTATGTGGCGTTCAGTAAGAACATATCCAAATCCATGGCACCATTCCAAACCTACACCTCTTAATGTCCACAGAGCATCCGGGTGCTGGCTCCTGTGGGTATCTACTCTATTCTTGTAAGAAAGCCCATTGGGGTGAAATGCGTTTTGGGAGTTGAGAGAGTGTGTTGTTTTGAGTGGAGACAATATGTATGCAGTCACTTCATCGTTGAAAGAATAAAATATCAAAAACAAGCTAACTACGGAGTACGACTCTTCATCTTCTTAAAGCATACAGGTGCTTTTTAGATGCAATTTTCCCCCAGAAGATGATAAAAGACATAGTAAGTTGAAGTCACATATACATGCATTGTGATTATAAATGATCCTGTAAGTGAAGTCCTTACAACATGTTTCATCAAGTAAAAGGCCCACTGTGGGTAGGTGACATTTGGGAAATTATCAGGAGATATTTAAAAATGACAAGGTTCCCATGCTGCTTATTAAAGACCCTGGGATAGACTAGGAAAGGATATTCACAACAGTCTGGATTAAAAGGAGATACTAACATTTCAGCCATCACAACTGAAAGAAAGATGTAAAAAACTTACGCTGCAAAAGTTCCCAGGAGACATCCTTCACATATTGTCTGAAACCAAAAAACACATAGCAAGCGTTCACATGAAGACAAACGAAAAAAAGTACTGTTCTAATGCGCCTATCACTGATATCAGCTAACATGACATGTAATGAACTAGTGCAGATCATATAAAACAGCTTGTCAGGCTACAATGTACTACAGAAAAATGGCAACCGATTGCACACTGGATACCGATTCACTGTGACCAAAACTAAACCAGGTAATGCAAGATGGCTACAACTCTGCTCTCCACCTGCAGGAGCTGTCCCTCTGATGCGTTTTGCCCCCTAGTAAGTTTAATGGCTCAACGATTAAAGGAGACGTACAGCCAAACCTTGTTTGGCTGTACTTCTCCTGTGGATCACAGGCGTGCAGTTCGTTCTGCACTCCTGTGAACAGTTTTCAGCTGACAGCGGGCTGAAGCTCACTGTCAGTTGATGTCACAGAGCCAATCCTGGCTGGGAAAAGATTGTGACCATACGGCCCAAGAGCCTGGACCAGTGCCTGGCTCAGGATCTCAACATGCCGTTGAGAGGCTGAGCCTGTCGCTCCGGTCCCCTCCACAGCCCAGCGGGGGGGGGGGGGGCAAAGCAGATAGCGATGACTGACAATCACAGGCTCTCTGCACAGGGAGAACTGAGAACCAATTGATCACTCGGTTCTCAGCCTTAGAGCCGCAGCGGACCGATTCTGCATCGACCTAGGCAAGTATGATTAAAAAAAAAAAATACCCAAACTTTTCTTTTAAGCCCACTAGGGGGGAAACGCAGGACCTCTCCTGCGGGTGAAGAGTAGAGATGAAGCCATTTTACACTACTACTACTACCCACTACTGCAATTGGTTGCCATTTTCCTGTAGTACATGGCAAGCGTTGGTTAATTTTTCTGGAGTTCTTTTGGGGGTCTGTTACTATATTGCTCTAAATTTAAAAAAAATATGATTAAACTGTACAAATCAATTATACATACTATATTACCAAAAGTATTGGGACACCTGCCTTTACACGCACATGAACTTTAATCGTTTCCCAGTCTTCGTCCGTAGGGTTCAATATTGAGTTGGCCCACCCTTTGCAGCTATAACAGCTTCAACTCTTCTGGGAAGGCTGTCCACAAGGTTTAGGAGTGTGTCTATGGGAATGTTTGACCATTCTTCCAGAAGCGCATTTGTGAGATCAGGGACTGATGTTAGATGAGGACACTTCTAAACCTTGTGGACAGCCTTCCCAGAAGAGTTGAAGCTGTTATAGCTGCAAAGGGTGGGCCAACTCAATATTGAACCCTACGGACTAAGACTGGGATACCATTAAAGTTCATGTGCATGTAAAGGCAGGTGTCCCAATACTTTTGGTAATATAGTGTATATGTCCTCATTTATTTAGTATTTTGTCCGCCATTAATTACTTAAACATGTTCAAGTTACATGGACCTCTAAATTTTGCTTGTGCCTCAGCACTCCTTTTAATGGAACAATGAACAATGGAAGAGATCCATTCATCGCTGGATCTCTACTCAAGTGATTGATTTCATCCTAGATATCCAAGGTGATATCCTTTGACCTCAAAAGTTGACTCAAAAGTTGAAAGGCAGCAGGGCCAAGCAAACAACCCCCTGGGATTAGTGTACAGAGGGGAAGCTGTTGGCCCAGGATCAGAACTACAACAGTGATTGTCAGCTTCCCCAGCAGACCCTTGGGTATGAGATATGCACACTTGCATTGGTCCATGCTGGACCAATGTAAGTATGTAATGAAGATAGTATCTGGAGTTAAGATTTGCAGTATTGTAGGTATAAATGTGTATCTTTTGCTTCCAAAACCTCTAGCAAGAGGTAGACGCCTACCCTGAAAAAAAAGCAGTCAGGATATGTATAAGCTCCTGTGTTTTTTGGTATAAGTTTTACATCTATTTGAGATACTTGTGAGGTCTTTCAGAATTCAGGTGCATTTGACCTGCACTTCTGTAGGTATGTATAGGAATGCAATACCCTCTTGAAGGGAACAAAAGCTCTTACAAAAGAACAAAACCCACTTGAATTAGACAAAAGGGTCCGAAGGATGGTCTGCAATGAATAAAATGTTTAAAAAAAACTCCCCATCATTAGACTAAAGCCTCGCACACACGGCTGGTTTTCTCTTCAAGAACCAGCAAGAAAACTGCTGGGAGAGCTTTCTTGCCGAGTAAACCGTGCGTGTGTACGAGGCTTTCAGGTTTCTCGTCGGGAAATCTGTCCAGAATCTCGACGAGAAAAACAGAGATCCTGCTCTCTATTTTCTCGTCGGGATTCTTGTCGGCATGTTTCCAGACGAGAAACCCGAGCGTGTGTATACTTACCTGTCTCCATGGAAACCTGCGCATGCTCGAAATGAATTTGACGCATGCGCGGTAGCTTCCAAGGCATAGGTAGGGTGAAGCAAGATGGCGGCGGCGGCATCGAATGTGACGAGCGCACGCTCGTCGTAGTCGATGACGTCACCGCGTTCGTTCCATTCAAAAGAACGGCGGTTCTTTTGAATCGTACGTGTGTACACTCGGCCGGCAAGAAAACTTGCCAGGAATCTCGTCAGGAAAACCGACGGGTTTTTTCCTGACGAGAATCTCGGCCGTGTGTACTAGGCTTCAAAGAAGAATGCTGCTCTTTGCAAAAAGAAGCTTGTAAACACTGCACTGGCACACCAATATTTCTGCACAAGTGAGGTACGCAGCCACGTTTACTATGATATAGGACTTTCTTTAACCATGTTATGCTGATTAATGCTTTTAAAACCATAGTTATCCTTTAATTCTGAAGCTCGTACACACGATCGGTTTGACTGATGAAAACCGTCCGATGGATGGTTTTCATCAGACCAACCAATCGTGTATGGTACCCATCGGTCTTTTTTCCATCGGTTGTAAAAAATAGAACTTGTTTTAAAATTTTCCGATGGACTTGCCCATAGACGATCGGAAATTCCCATCGGTCCATCGGAAAATTTTAAACCCGTCGGTTTTCCTGACGAGATTCCTGGCAAGTTTTCTTGCCGGCCGAGTGTACACACGTACGATTCAAAAGAACCGCCGTTCTTTTGAATGGAACGAACGCGGTGACGTCATCGACTACGACGAGCGTGCGCTCGTCACATTCGATGCCGCCGCCGCCATCTTGCTTCACCCTACCTATGCCTTGGAAGCTACCGCGCATGCGTCAAATTCATTTCGAGCATGCGCAGGTTTCCATGGAGACAGGTAAGTATACACACGCTCGGGTTTCTCGTCTGGAAACATGCGGACAAGAATCCCGACGAGAAAATAGAGAGCAGGATCTCTGTTTTTCTCGTCGAGATTCTGGACAGATTTCCCGACGAGAAACCTGAAAGCCTCGTACACACGCACGGTTTACTCGGCAAGAAAGCTCTGCCAGCAGTTTTCTTGCTGGTTCTTGTGTGCGAGGCTTTAGTCTAATGATGGGGAGTTTTTTTTAAACATTTTATTCATTGCAGACCATCCTTCGGACCCTTTTGTCTAATTCAAGTGGGTTTTGTTCTTTTGTAAGAGCTTTTGTTCCCTTCAAGAGGGTATTGCATTCCTATACATACCTACAGAAGTTAAAAAACCCAGGCATGCTTAGAATCAAGTCGACGCATGCTCAGAAGCATTAAACTTCATTTTTCTCGGCTCATCTGAGTGTTTTACGTCACCGCGTTTGGAACGGTCGGTTTTTTGACTGATGGTGTGTGGCCAAGGCTGATGAAAAACAGTTTCATCGGATTTCCGATGGACAAATCCATCGGACGAAAATCCATAGGTTATCCGATCCTTTCAAGATGTGTTTGTAATTTATTTCTTTTTTAAATCTGAAAATTTAACATATCCTTTATACAAGTGTTTTCGTTTATCCAACACTAGCACAATAGCTATAGCTACTGTCCATTTATCTATCCATCTGACTGCCTTGCAAAACAGGCTTCATTCTTTTCTACTAACACAATACAGCAGCTGAAATAAAAAACTAAAAAAACATTTTTGAAGATGATTCTAAACAACTGCTCCTGACATTCTACTTACAAACAGTCCAAGGAGAATGTAGTTTAGCGGCACTTTGCGACGGGCTTGGTTACAGCAGGCCAGGACCATAACCAAGATAAAGGTGCAGGGTCTGCAAAACAAAGCATGGGTTGATTATCTGTAGAATCATCATCTTTAGGATACTGTACAGGTTCTCTTTGGTTTAAATGACACTTCACAGTCTTGTTAAATAAGCCTAGCTTTGTGCAGCACCCGCTCCTGCAGGAGCCTGCAGTTAAAGGTCCTTAGGGTCTTTTCCCGTGGTTGCACCTGCAGCCAGGTTAGGGTTGCCACCTTTTCTTCAAGTCAAACCTTTAGCGGCCTGGGACACCTTTGTGTGCCCCAAGGACAATAGTACTTCAATGCGCATAGCGTTCCGCAGCGAACAGTGGGTGTGGCCAAATTTCTCTCACGGACATCAGCGCTCTGCCCCCCAGTGATGCCAAACCTGCTCCAAGACAGCCGCCCACAGCTCCTGGGCTGCAACAGATTTGTGTGTGACTATCTTGGTTACTTGGGGAGCCACAGCCCAGTCTGAATAATGTGTTCGGGTTTCAGTCTGCCTGACACATGAATCCTGGACAGGTGGCAACCCTAAGCCAGGCACACAGTCACAGTCACTCCTTTGGCTCAATGGACAGTCTAGGGTAGTGATGGCGAACCTTTTTGAGCCCGAGTGCCCAAACTGCAACATAAAACCAATTTATTTTAAAGTGCCAACATCCATCGCCATGCAGCACATCTCCATCACACTGTAAACTTCTAGCACATATTATGTATTGGCCTTCAGCTCACACCTCTCTGTTGTCCGGCCACATCACATCAGTGAACTACAGCACATTATACATCGCCTTGTAACTCATAGCATACCTCCTCACCATGCATCACACCACTCCATGCAGCTAATGGGGCACTTTCCTCTCCATCACACATCTGGTCCCCCCTCTGCAACTCACCACCCCCTCCCCCCTCTGCTGTGGTACGGCAGTGGTGCAGTGACACTCATGTAGCCCATCTTGTTCCCTCTGCCCATGCACACCTCTCCTGCTATCACCATAATACAGAACATGGTCACGTGGCGCAGCTGATCAGCGGCTGCTCTGCCCTCATCTCTGGGCTTTCTCACCAATGGAATGAACGAAGCGACTGGACACAGGCGATCCCCCAGGTAAACCCCCACTTCTCCTCCCACAACAGTCAATTGGCTGTTCATCCCCCGGCCGAGGTAGGTGACTGGTCACCCTTCCTGCCAGTCTGTGTCAGTCCCGCATCGCTTTCTCCAAAGAGTTGTCTGCTGAGTCAAAGTGCTGTGTTTGATCAGCAGGAGGTAGGTGGTGTCGGGACAGTGCAGGAACACTGGGCGCTTTGTCCTGTTAGTGAAGTGTGAGGAGCCTTTGTGTGCCCGGAGCTTCTGCGTGCCCACAGAGAGGGCTCTGCGTGCCAGCTGTGGCACGCATGCCATAGGTTTACCATCACTGGTCTAGGGGTATGCTTTTCTGATGCTTTATTACAGAACTTTAACTTGGATAGGAGTGTAGGGAAACTGTGGGATACTCCAGTAACTTCAGCAGCAACTTCCTCTTAATAATCTGAGCAAAGTCCTTGCACAAGCAGTTAGTGAACTGAGCTATACCAGGACACCAGGCACAATGTACCCCTTTGAGCAATGCTGACTAGCTAGCACCCATGAGATAGAAGCAGCACACAATCTCAGGGATCTCTCACTCCAGTCTGTATTCACGTGTCTTTGGATAGCTGGATGCCTCTTTCCAATATCTTCCAGACACCCTTTTACAGTGATACATGACAAGATCCCCAGGCAAAAGTCCCTCAGTCAGCTCCAACAACTTTTAGCAGAATAGGCCCCCCAGCCAGCTTAGCTAGGACCTTAAAGCGGAGTTCCGCCCAAAACGTTTTTTTTAAAGTCAGCAGCTACAAATACTGCAGCTGCTGACTTTTAAATATGGAAACTTACCTGTCCAAGGCGCCCGCGATGTCCTTACCCGAAGCCGATCTGTCCCTCGGCTCAAGGCGCCGCCATCTTCGGGTAAGGGAATCAGGAAGTGAAGCCTTGTCGCTTCACAGCCTGGTTCCCTACTGGCATGCGCGAGTCGCGCTGCATGTCCTCACTGGTCCCTGCTGTCTTCTGGGACCTGTCTGTCTCCCAGAACACAGCGGGGGGGGGGGGATGGAGGAGGGGCCGGACATGGCATAGATCACCGCGGAGCCTGCAGGAAATCTATGCCCGGAGATGGGAGCAAATACCTGGATTAGACGGGTATCTGCTCCCCCATCCACCCTGAAAGGTGCCAAATGTGACACCTGAGGGGGGGAGGGGGGTATTCCGAAAAGTTAAATTTTTGGGTGGAACTCTGCTTTAATGATCCAGGCTGGGATCTCCTCCTCTAGGAAAGGAATCCACCTGTTCCAGGTCTGATCTGAGAATATTTATGTTCACTCCCAGACACCATCTGAGCACATCTCCCCAGGGATTGTCCAGGGCTGCATAAATATTTAGCTGTTGATTTGACTCTCCCAGCCCACTGTCTTCCAGAACCTTTGCAGACAGACAGGGGGAAGCAGTCAACTCTGCAGCCAGTGAAACAGACAACAGACCAAAACAATTACATGTAGCTCAACTGATTACAGCGAACCAGTAACTAAACTTACCTAACCTGGCACCTATCTAGGAAGGTGCTACATTTGCATAATTGTTTACCAGCTGCAAGCAAATAGCTAAATATACTGTTTAAAGGGTAACTCCACATTTATTAATAAGATGCTATGACATACAGTATTAAAAGCTGAGCTCCAGGATAAGCAAATATTGTCTAAATACAGTTGTCATATGTATTCTTCTTGAATCTTGGTGTGCCTTGTGTACTTCTTCCTGATCTGTGCAGTAATCTAGTGTGAGACTTTGCTCTGTGCAGGAGCTTCCTGTAATGTTCCTGTAATCGCTGCTGCTCTCCCTGCTTGTGCAGGGTGACTGGCCTGGTCTCCGCCCTCTCTTGTTGTTTTCTGCAGGCAGCCTAGAGTGGATGGAGCCTGCTATCTGCACAGGCTATATACAGCACAGTGCTGACATCACTGCTACTTTTACAATTATCCGAGTTTGCAAAAGCATTTGGTGCAGACAGAGTGGATTTATATCTTTTGTGGCTATTGGGGAATATATTTGAATGAAAGTTTTTGTCCCCAGAGCTCAGCTTAACACAAGCCTTTTTTGTAATTTAGTTGTAATAAAAAATAAACCCTATCGTTATAAGGAAATCTGAACACTGTTGGCATACAGAATTTCTCTAGAAAAATAATTTACTGCTCATTTGATTGGCTTGTTTGACTGACACCCATCCTCTGACTTTACTAGCTGAAGGGATCAGTGGCGTCACTAGGGTTGGTGTCACCCGGTGCAGTAAAACTTGGTGTCACCCCCTCACCATTATTAGACCAGCTTAGGGTGGGCGACTCAGCTACTATATATAGTGTGTGTATGTATGTGCGTATATATATATATATATATATATATATATATATATATATATATATACATACATATATATACACACACACACACACATCAGGGCTCAAAATTTCAAGTCCTGAGCTACTAGCCAGACCTCAAGGGTTACTCGCCACCAGTTGCCCCACCCAACCCCTAACCCTGCCCAGCCCATAATTCCGCTCCTAAACACGCCCTCATAAACTATCTCATGAAATTACACTTAAATGTTTTATGCAGAATTAAGCAACTTTATGCATGCTCACCAATGCAGCCAGCCCGTGTCCACCAATGCAGCCTGCCCGTGTCCACCAATGCAGCCTGCCCGTGTCCACCAATGCAGCCTGCCCGTGTCCACCAATGCAGCCTGCCCGTGTTCACCAATGCAGCCTGACCAATGCACACCAATGCAGCCTCACCCGTGTCCATAATGCAGCCTACCCATATCCACCAATGCAGCCTGACCAATGCACACCAATGCAGCCTGCCCGTGTCCACCAATGCAGCCTGCCCGTGTTCACCAATGCAGCCTGACCAATGCACACCAATGCAGCCTCACCCGTGTCCATAATGCAGCCTACCCATATCCACCAATGCAGCCTGACCAATGCACACCAATGCAGCCTGCCCGTGTCCACCAATGCAGCCTGCCCGTGTCCACCAATGCAGCCTGCCCGTGTCCACCAATGCAGCCTGCCCGTGTCCACCAATGCAGCCTGCCCGTGTCCACCAATGCAGCCTGCCCAATGCACACCAATGCAGCCTGACCAATGCACACCAATGCAGCCTCACCCGTGTCCATAATGCAGCCTGCACGTGTCCACCAAAGCAGCCTGACCAATGCACACCAATGCAGCCTACCCGTGTCCACCAATGCAGCCTGACCAATGCACACCAATGCAGCCTACTCGTGTCCATTATGCAGCCTACCTGTGTCCATAATGCAGGGGAGCAGAGGAGAGGAAGTGCATTGCCGGCTGGATGATAAGAGCGCCGAGGGACATCACTGGAACAGCTTTCATTTCAATTCCCCTCCGCTCGACGACACATACAGCCCCACCCCCTGGCCGGGGAACTTTGATTTACGTCACTCGTCTCGGAATGGGACGGGTGATCTGTCTATCAAATTCCCCAGGACCAGGGGCGGGGCTGTGTGTGACAGCGAGTGCGTGGAACACTCGGCTATTGAAATGAAAGCCGCTAGTGATGTCCCCCGCGCTCTGATTATCCAGCCGGCTCTCTCCTCTCTCTTCCCCTCTGCGAGCACTGGGAAAAGACTCCCATACAACCGGCGGTGCTCACTCCCCCTATCTCCCAGGCAGCCCTTCCTCACCAGCCCTCAAAATTCACTCGCAAAATGCGAGTAGATTTTTTGAGGGCTATATATATATATATCTGTGACTAGTAGCAGCAACCCCCCCCCCCCCCAGTTTTGAGACCAGCTCAGCTACTACCATATATATATATATATATATATATATATATATATATATATATATCCCAGCAGGCTGGGCTGCTCTGTGCACAACAGCTCACCTCAGCACCTCGGGCGGCGGTGGACACCCCCATTGCAATCCGACACCCCCGCTCATTATCGCACCATCTCAGAGCGGCTCTCAGTCTCTGGTACTCTATGCGGCAGCTGGAGAGGACGCAATGTGCAGCGGTAGCCGCACCGCCCAGGTGGAGAATGGATAGCTGCTCAGCAGAGCAGTAGTGCGAGAGGAGGAGGAAATAACAGGCGGCCAGGTGTGGCTGCGGCACTGGAAGTGTTCCGGAAAAAAATTAATTATAAAAAGGAGGCCAGGACTACACTTGGGATGGTGTCACCCCTCCGACGGGTGTCAACCGGGAGCGGGCCGCACCCCCCTAGTGATGCCTCTGGAAGGGATGGCCCTCACAGGACAGGGCCCACAGATCTGTACTTACTATAGGCCGAAACAGATCCTTCCTGGTGTGTCCCTTCCTGTCAGCTCTGCAGGACATCTGGGTTGCAGCTTTACTCGCATTCAGACCCTCAGGTCAACCACCTTAGGCCACATGGCAGCTTCTACAGAGGAGGGACAGCCGCCCTCTCCCTCCAGGACCCTGCTCTCCAGCCAAAGACCCCAAATACATGTGCCCTTGGCATATATACAGTCACCCAGCATGCACTGAGGCACTTTCCTCTGCCAATGGCCAGGGCTGTCACTATGCCTGTGCTCTCATTTGTCAGGTTTCCTCCCACTGTCCAATATTCCCCTCCTATTGGATCAGTTTAGAACAATCAGACAACATGAGCCGCACCTAAGCACCATGAGCAGACCCTATCAATTGATCCCTGCTCCCTGGTAGGGAGAGAGCATCTAAATTTACCTGACAGCCTTCCTGGTAAGTAGAAAGACCCAAAAACTATACTCTCTTCTAGCACCTACCTAGGGGGGTGCTACATAAATTAAAAACATAAAATAAAAAAACTGACCCAAACCCATTATGGCTTCCTTGAAGGCATTAGCGGTTTGACTTAGCACTGTAAAAACAGCTTATAAGATAACTTACATGAGGGCATACAATATATATGGATATTCGTTCACCCAATTTCTGAGTTTTTTCCTACAAGACAGCAAAAGGCAAAAAAGTAAAACCATTTTTCTAAATGACATGTAACATACGATATATACAGTATAGTAAACGGCGGCAGAGGAAGAAGATCACCGGACAAAGAAGACAGAAGAAGAGCGGAAGAAGAAGCAGGGGAAGTAGGAGAAGACCGGAGGATTAAGATGTGGGAGAAGATGGAGGAAGACCGTAGAAAGAAGCGGAAAAGAAGAAGATATTTTTAATAAAAGACTTGTCAAAAATTGTCTACTGTATTTAACACTACACTAATTTTTATGGTGAATGGGTAGGGGTACAATGTACCCCATACTTATTCACATAGGGGGGGCGGGATCTGGGGGCCCCCTTGTTAAAGGGGGCTTCCAGATTCCGGATTCTGTGGTAATGACGCAATGATGCCTGCACCTACAGGCATCATTCTGGTATGTACATTTTCAGCTGGCTATTCTCTATTAGGCAGAAGTGACTTGAGTGGCTAATTAGCCACTCGATTACTTCTGCAGTTGGCAGAAGAGGGTCCCACCCCCCGTCCCGCCGCCTCTCCCGGGCTCTACAGTAAGATTGCGGTGCCCCGAGGGCGATGGCGTAACATCATCTTTCACATTATACAAAAAACTGGGCTAGTTTTAGTGTTTTCTTTTTTTATTATTCATGAAAGTGTTTTTTTCCCCAAAGAAATTACATTTGAAAAACCACCTGCGCAAATACCGTGTGACATGAAAAATTGCAACACCCACCATTTTACTTTATAGGGTCTCTGCTAAAAAAAATATATATAATGTTTGGGGGTTCCAAGTAATTTTTTAGCCAAAAAAAGTAGATTTTTACATGTAGGAGTGAAGTGTCAGAATTGGCCCGGATGGCAAGTAGTTCATGGGATAAAACATGGTGAAATGTGCATGTATTGCAGAGGTGTACTGGTTTTGTTTTTTTATTTGCCCTGACATACACTTACCAGAATGTGAACATAAACACGATTCCAAATGTGAGAACTAACTGTATGGTCAACGTAAGGTAGACTTTCCGGATAAAAGCTGAAACATAACATAGCAATGATTTTAGAATCCATAATTATAATCCCTAATGCAGTTAGCCCTGGTCCACACTGGTGCGTTTTGACATGCGATATGGCATGTCAAATCGCATGTCAAAACGGCGATATTTGCCGCAAATTGCCAGAAATGGCACCGTCCTAATCGGTGCGACGCCGCATCTGCGGCGCTGCACTGATTTCAAAAAGTAGTTTCTGTGTTAGATGTCTTTGTAATCGCAGCTGAAATCGGGACTGTCAGCGAGAGTGAAATCGTGCGAGTTCAGCTAAACTCGCATGGCTTCACTCTCGCAGCCCAGTGTGAACCTGGGCTTAAGGTTACAAAATCAATCTGTGGCCAACTGTAAAGGGGAAGGGGGCAAAAAAGGACACACAAACTTTGCTAAAGTCACCTTTAACTACCCGAGTACCAACTTGTAAATAACCCTTCATTACAAGGCCATTTTTCCGTTTTCAATGATGTGATAGTTTGACTGACATTTACTCAGTCATGCAACACTGCACTTACTTTTATATCATTTTTTAGACAAATAGAACATTCCCGTTTTTTTATTTAGTTATAGAAAACAAAAACACACATTTTGAAGAAAAAAAATGTTTCTCTCACTTTCCGTTTTAAAAAGGAACAAATAAAAAAACCATAACAGTGCAAAATACCCCAAATATTACCACTTTGTGTAAAGTGGACACCCCCAAGGCGATCTGATTTTTGCTACTTTTTTTGGAAATTATGAGACATGCTGATATTTGGGGGTTTAAAACATTGGAGCTTGGTAATGGTGCACTAGATACATTAAATGTACAAGTCATACACAGAGGGAGGAGAAGGTAAGGGGGTTAATGTACCGGTCACATACAGTGGGAGAATATAGATAAAGGTTTTAATGTACAAAGTGTGCAGGACAAGGGAGGGTTTAATGGTTAACAGGATAGGGCTGGGGTATACAGAAGAGAGGGTGAAGAGGGTTAAAAAAAAATTTCCATGACTGCTGCCTCTGATGTGGAACTAATGTTTGAATGTTTTTTTCCTCCTTCCCTTCTGTTGTAAAAGGAAGAAGGCGGGCGTAGATCCTTCTTCCCTTTCCTCTGTTGTAAAAGGAAGGGGGCGGGCTTACCAATGTAAACACTACACTGTTTACATTTATCATCCCTGGTCATCAAACCAATCACATGATACAGAGCTGCTTGAATTGGCTCTGTACACAGTTATATAGAATTTGATGGGCTATATGGGTACCTCATCCCTTCTGTTACTCGAGGATTTATAGAAAGGACAGCTTGACCGGACTTTACCACTACCAGTGAAGGACAGTAGAAAACGAATTAAAAAAGAATTACCTTTATTACAAAAGGTTAATAAATGCTTAACACACTGTTAATAAAACCAAGAAACATTGGCTCAATATCAAAATATCAGGTCAATAGGTTACTATAGTATATCTCTGTTACTGCTGTGTCAAGAGGTTGACGCTTTTCGCATCAGTGCTTCTTCAGGGCCTCAGGTTCTTGACCACAGACAGTGAGGGGGGGATTTTAACGAAAAGTCTGTCTCAACCGGTGTCCTTTCCCATAGCAAACAATTTTGTCTCCTCCTCCTATGCTCATCTCCAGGACTTCTCTAAAACCTCTCCCATCCTCTGTAAATCTCTTCCTCAATCTGTCCGGCTATTTCCTACTCTGTCCACCTTTGAGCGATCCCTGAAAACCCATCTCTTGAGGGAAGCCTATCCTGCCGCCACCTAACAACTAAACGTTTTAACTCGATCAGCTCATCCCTCACAGTAATTACCATTTGTACCACTTGCCCCACCATATTAGATTGTAAACTCACATGAACAGGACCCTATTAATCCTATCCTATATTGTAACTGGGCCATCTCCCTTTATATTGAAAAGTGCTGCACAAACTGTTGGCGCTATATAAATCCTGTATAATAATATTAATAATAATAATAATAATAATAATAAGTGTTAGGGATTTAAATTTCAGTTTTGATGGGTAGGGTTGAGTTCCTCTTTAAGAAAAGATAATGGTACTTCTGCAGGTAAATATCAAAGAACTATTATAACAATGAAGTTACCTGTTTCTCATTGTACGCCATAATCAATACATTGAGGTGTCCTTGTTAAATCACCGGAAAGGCATCTGTGATGTAACAAGTACCACCATACTGCAGATAAGAAGTGTATTCTCACCAGTGATATTGTATGGAACTACACACAGAGTGGTTAATCATTAGCCATTAGTATTTTCCAAGGCAGACCTTTAGCCCTTCGTCATAATCAAACACATTACATTAAGGGAGGGCCATAATGCTCACTGATATTTCAGATTTTGTCATTAATACTCACTAATACATTTTAAAACTACCATCAAAGCAGCCACTGTGGTTCCCATGAGGCCTGCAGGAGATAGGGGACCATGGGGTGAGTTAACAGGGCCAGCCCCACCTACATGGCGAGCATTGCAGTACTGCGTCATATCAGCTTCCTACACAACAAACAGACCTCGGACACTGCAGATGTGTCCCACTGAATGTTGCTGGGATTGATGCAGTGAGACCCGTTTGCTCCAACTCCACCTATTTTACTATGTAGACAGAGTTCCTTACTCGATACTGTGCCAGGTATAATTTTGAAAAAAAAAGCCCTGGGAGCTTCTATTTGGCCCATGTGTGTGAGTACCCCCCAAGATGAAAAAGGGGTAACTACGTGTTGGCCAGTTGTATGGAGAGAAGAGGTCTTGTATCGAAATCTGTGCAGGTAACAGTAATGATTTGGACCGAACAACCTGTGATGCCCTGCAAGCTGCAACCTGTATACAGAGCTGCATGTGAAGGCTACATAAAAGGAAGCCTAAAAAATGGCACAGAGTCCATTTACGTAAATTTTACACAAAGTTGAAGTATGCCTTTCACATTTCTTTGCCAAGGGTCAAAGGTATCTGCTGAAGAGCCTTGAGGATTGACATACAGGAAAAGCTAGCCAGTCATTGCCTTTGGTTGGCTTGAAATGCACCCTCCTCTTCAGCAGAGATCAATGCCATGGCCATTGGCGATTCCAATGATCCCAGCAGAAAGGTACTGTATCTGTACTTTTAATATTCATGAATTGATTTGGGGGTAATTCTTCCAACTTAATCAAATTTAAGGTTTAGCTTTTATAGTTCAAAATTAGTGTAATTTGGCAGCTTAAAGGATAAGTTCACCTTTTGACAAAAAAATTATAAATGCACATTTTTTTGTAGGTAAGAAAATGTGCATTTATTATTTTTTTCTTTTTGGAGCCTGTAAAGCATTGCACCAGTGGCGGAACTACCAGGGTCGCAGCAGTAGCACTTGCGACTGGTCCCTGGCATTCCGCCACTGTCAGAGGGCCCCCAGCGGGGTTGCTAATCGCAGGTCTCTGAGCTGCGAGCGTGTCTCTCATCCCGCTCACAGCCATCATTGACAGTTTTCCCTTTCTCCCCTCTCGCACGGGGTGAGAGAGGAGACAGCCGATCTGCTCCATCTCCAAACCCCCTCCCTGTCGTGTGTGCTCTGCGGGAAGTTAAAGTATATGTAAAGGTTTGTGGATTTAAAAAAAAAACATGATGGGCATTGAGCACCGATAGGCAGCACTGATAGGCGGCATTGATGAGCACTAATAGTTGGCACTGATGGATGCTGATAGGCGGCATTGATGAGCACTGATAGGCAGATTTAATGGGCACTGGTAGGCGGCACTGATATGTGGCATTGATGAGCACTGATGGACACTGATAGGCAGCATTGATGAGCACTGATAGGTGAAACTGATGGGCACAATTGATGGGCACTGATAGACGGAATTAATGGGCACTGATAGGCGGCACTGAAATGCAGCACTGATAGGTGGCAATGATGAGCACTAATAGGCTGCACTGATGATCAGTGTAAACAATTTACTGACATTCTTGACATTTAAGGGCTCTCCTTTTCTCACACAGACACAGTGTGGGAGGAAAGGGCTGCTGATAACCAGCAAGTCTGTTTACATGTGATAAGCTGATCACATGGTAAAGGGCTGCTGTGATTGCGCTGGATGCATGTCCCAGGGGGCATGCAGGAAGCAGGGTTCTGGGAGGATGTCCATGTATGCCCTTTCCAAAATTGGAAGCCGGGGGCTCAGATAGAAGGATGGGTCAAGGGGGCCCATTGTGGTTTCTTGCACCGGGGGCCCTGGAGGTTCTAGTAGTTCATTGAAAACTACAAGCCGACAGCTGCAAAGGCAGACCTTGTAGTTATCTATTCAAAGAGAACTGTGAATGAGTAAGGATGAGCTCTGGCGTGTTCGCATAGTACACGTGCAGAGCCCGCCAGGAAGTCGGCACCACGCTGCGCTAATCACAGCCAGGGAGACATTGTCCCAATGCTCGGCTGCAGAGATCGGGAAATGTCTCCCTGGCTGTGATTAGCGCAGCGCGGTGCCGATTTCCTGGCGGGCTCTGCGCGTGTACTATGCGAACACACCAGAGCTCATCCTTATGAATGAGTGACGTGGTCAGATGGGCGGAGCCCGGCATGGCTGTGTCTTTTTGAATTGTGGCAGGAGACACAGGGAGAAGATCCCTGGTCTGCTGTCACAATGGGGATCGGGGGGGGAGGGGCGCGGCAGCTGGTGCATTCATACCATTATACATGTTACACCCTGAATATGGGTGTAACATGTTATGAAAGGTGAACATATATTTTAAGTCTGGAGGACATTTTAAACACAGAGAACCCTAAAAACAGTTCCACCATGAACACAATGAGGCTAAATTGAGCACCAACTTACCTCTTCTGATGGCACGCTCAGAGAATGGGCTGCTATCCTGGAGACCAATAGTGTACTCCGGGGGTACTTCTACATCGGGCTTGTTCCCGAGGAAGGCCTGATGAGGGTGGTCAGAAGGATTAGGAGGAGGGTAGACGTTGTATGCCGGCCCACCCATCAGTGGTGGGTTCTGTTCACTGTATGGTGGTGGGTTTGGCATATAGCCAGGAGGATTCTGGTTGTAGGGTGCTGGGGGGTAGGCAGGGTTTTGCACAGAGTAAACATAGGTCATCTCCGCATTGGGGACATTATCCGGCTGACTTTTTTGCATTTTTATTTCTGTAAAATAATGAAAATAAAACAGATTACATTATTTATATGAAAAAAATCTACTATGCACATTTTCTTAGACAAAAGCTGTGATGTCCTGTAATGTACCATCTTTTCTTGCTAAAAAGAATGATAAAGACTTTAAGCTAAACTCCAGGCAAACGGCTAAACACACAATTACATTGCACTGTTTTATCTGCCAGGGGATATATATTTCTGTCTTTCTGCTTGTGAGATTTGCACCCCCCTGCCACAAAGCACAGCCCTGTTTGGTAAAGCAGGAAACCTGATTTTATTCTGCTGTGGTTCAGTAACACTTGGGGTTGATTTACTAAATGCAAATAGTTGATTCACTTTGCAAGGGAGGTTGCGCCTTGCAAAGGAATTTTCTCCACATCTTAGTAAATGAGGTGAAGCTTTGATGTCTTCTATCATCAAATGATGTGCAAGCAAAATTATACATAATTGGGTATTCTTTGCAAACTGAAATTTCAGCACATTCACTAAACTTTAGGGCAAATTCCTTTGCAAAGTGCAATTTCCTTTGCAAAGTGCAATTTCCTTTGCAAAGTGAACAGACCATTTGCCTTAAAGTAGTTGTAAACCCTTACACACCACTTTTACCTGCAGGTAAGCCTATAATAAGGCTTACCTGTAGGTACTGGAAATATCTCCTAAACCTGCACGGTTTAGGAGATATTTACCATATACGCTTTTGCCGACGTCATCGGTGCATGCACACTGAAGAAAGGGCATGATTGTGGCGTTTCTAAAGAGCCCGTGCCATGACCGTAGGCTCATGCACAGGAGTTAGGGTTGCCACCTTTTCTTCAAGTCCAACCCGAACACTTTAGTGGTGCACAGCCATTTTTATTTATAGTATAAACTATACATATATTTTGCTATTAAATAACATTTCTAAATCATATGAAGTTAATAACAAGGGTCCCCCTTTACACCAGAGTCCACAGAGTTCCCCTTTAACATCTGAATCCACAGAATTCCCCTTTCATATCTGAATCCACAGAGTTTCCCTTTTACGTCTGAACTCGCAGGGTTCCCTTTCACTATAAGGGGGGACTCTGCAGACTCTGATGTAAGGGAGAACTCTGGGGACTCTAACATAAGGGATGCTCTGGGAACCCTGATTTAAAGGGAAACACTGGGAACTCTGATGTACGAAGAAGACTCTGATGTAAGGGGGAACACTGTGGCCTCTGGTGTAAAGGGGAACTCTGAAGTAAGGGGTACTCTGAGAACCCTGATTGGCCTTAGTGTACTCAACTGAAGAGATTTTTCATTTCTATCTGCACTGACAGGAAATTAGAAGAAATCTTCAATGAGGGTAACAGGTCGTAGTAAAAATCTAACAGGGGTTCTTTCCCTATCCCACACCGTCCAAAAGTAAAAAGAAAGCCTTAACATAGAACTATAGGCAAAACTCTTTTTTTTTCCAGAGCAAAAAGGAGGGTTATACTCCCTGTCAGATTTATTTTTTTTGCACAATTTCGGAGATTTCCCTCCCATAGCCAAACAGGAAGTGAGAGGAAAACCCTGCAAATTAAGGGAATTCCTTGGGCCCCCCAGGTCACCAGAACTAGTGTCCCCATTTGAAGATTTCCCCTCTATTACTTTTCTGGGGACAAGCCAAAATTTGGGATTTTCTTTTACTTTCACTTTCAATGATATTGGTAAATGGGACAAATAGAGAGGATGAACTTCCTTAACAGAGGCACAGACCGCAATAAAAAAACGACAAGCTGTCTAATCCTGCTGCACTCTAACCAATACTTAAAACAAATTGCCATTAGTTATACTTTAATTGAGCTTTATGAAAGTAGAAAAAAAAAAACTATTACAACAAAAAAAGAGACATATTAAAAAAAAAGAAAATAACATTTCCGCTGAAGTCTTGCATTGTGGCAAATACATTCACCTCTGGCAACCCTCTTCCTGAACAGAAGCGATTGTTCTTGATATGAAAAAGGTGTAGAAAATGAAGGGTCACTACAAGGTCTTTTGCCTTCCAAGTGCCCTGTTTACATTGCAACGCACCCTTTACCAACACCAACAATGGGGCATAATTCCTGTTACTGACAACAACGGGGGATTATTTCTCCCATTGACACCAATGATGGGGCACTTTTCTTCCCACTGATACCAAAGATGGTGCACTATTCCTTTCACTGACACCAATGATGGAGGCTCTATCCCCCCCCCCTAATTCCAAAGATGCAGTTTACTCCCACTGATGCCAGGACAATTTGAAATGATGGGGCACTATTCTTCCCTTTGACACCAACGTTGGGGCATTATTCCTCTCACTAACACCAACGATGAGGCACTATTCCCCCCCCCACTGACACCAGTGATGGGGCACTTTTTCTCCCACTGACACCGATGGGGCACTATGCCTACCCCTAATGCCAAAGATGCACTGTTTACTCCCACTGATGCCAAGACAATTTCAAATGATGGGGCACTTTTCCTCCCATTGACATCAATGATAGGACACTATCCTTCCCACTGATACCAACGATGGGGCACTATTCCTCCCACTGACACCAACGATGTGGCACTAATGCCAAAGATGCACTGTTTACTCCCACTGATGTATGGCAACCGATCGCACACACAGGGCGCCGACTTACTGTAACCAAAACTAAACCAGGTAATGTAAGGCGGCTTCAGCTCTTCTCTCCACCCACAGGAGAGGTTCCGCAGACACATCTAGCCCCCTAGTGGGTTTCATCGTTGACGATTAAGCCCACTAGGGGGTGAAACGCGTCTGAAGGAACTTTCCTGTGGGTGGAGAACAAAGCTGAAGCCGCCTTACATTACCTGGTTAAGTTTCAGTCAAAGTGAGTCGGAGTCCTGTGTGGATTTGGTTGCCTTTACAGACAGCGGTGTGAACTAGACATGCCAGCCAAACAGAATTATGCCTTGGACCTCCCTTTTAGCAACAGCATAACTTGGTCAGGGGCAATGGTCAAAACATCACCAGCCCTACTGATTGGACAGTGAAGAAGCACTGCAGGGGTTATCCTCCTGTCAGCACATGCGCATGCAGCAGTTCCTGACCTGGTCCTACTGCTTACTTTCCCTCTGCCGGCCTGAGTGATGCTCTGCAGGAGATTACCAATGGCTATTACCAATTCATGTGCAGCACACAGATCTTTTTCTCGCCTGGCTCACTTGCAAGTAAAAGGCACACCGTTCTATATGCCCGTACCCTCCTGTTTGAAGAGGTTAAGCGGTGTTCACAAATTTTGGGTCCTGCAGCGAGTTACCTTCTTCCACTGGTTCTCTTCCCCAGAGTATGGGGTCAAGTCTCTATTTCTTCCCCCAAAGAAGGCCAATGTCCAGAAACACTTTAACTCCAACAGAGAGTTTATTTTCTATTTGCTGTGTAGTAGACAGAGACAGATGGATGAAGGAAAGAATAAGTGTGAGGGATTAGATCCAGGCACAACTAGTAACTTCGTCGGCACTCGATCCCGAGTGGGTTTAGCTCACCCGGATAGTCCTCTCTCACAGTCCTAGCAGCCGGTGTGAAGCTTGAACAGTTCCGTCACCCTATCCTCTTCAGGGACGGGTGCAGGAGATCCTCTAACCTCTGTAGAATTTAAGAACAGGATAATGCCAATGGGCACTCTACAGGTTAGCTTTCCGGAATAAAGAATCCTTCCCTCTGACAGGTCACCAGGCCTCTCCCGAGACAGCAATCTTCCATTACTCATCTTCTATGTGAGACCGATCCTCCCCTGGCTTCCTCTCGGTCAGAGCGGGTACCCTCACCTGGGCACCCTGGGACTCCAATGGGCGAATTGTAGACCCAGTTAAAGGTACTGGGCCTACCTGGAACGTTGCAGCCTTGGGCCAAAGGTGCCCGAGACTTCTCGGCCAGTCCTCGCTCCCCCCGAGGGGCAGACCCCTCGGGCTCCTCCACTCCCACTCCAACTCCTCAACCCCCCACTCCAACGACCCCCCCAAAAAATATGGCGTCTGCCCCTTATGTACCCTCTCCCGGCATGCACAACAGGCCGACCACACCCACTGTACCGCTGCCGAAAGAGGACACCCTAAGGCGCAGCAATGCCACCCCTGGCTCAACCCTGACCTGATATGGCAGCGCCACCTATAGGCCACTGGGGACCATACATCAGGCAGCATCACATAGGCAGAAGCAAATACCTAGCAATCAAAGTGATCCGAGCCTGGCTACCAGCTCAGACCAACCCCTAAATTTAGGCACATAACACCCCTAAAAAGTAAAGGGCCGCTACACATGTAATTACACTAGTCACATAAATCAATAATATTTCCAATAAACGGCAGATTTAAATGTGTACGCCTTTGCTTCATGCATCATTTCCAAGAAGCTGTACGCCAGCCATTTTTCGCCACATTTCTAAAAAGTCGAAAGTGCCAACTAGCATACCAGGAAAAATGGGAACTGAAATTTTTCACATAAATGTGCCACAATTTTAGGGAACACACCTGGAGAGTTTTACATGTAATTCTATTAGCCATTGATATCAAAATGCAAACTTTTTTTTTTCAAAGAGTATGTGACTACTACTAGATGTGTATTTCAATAAAATATACTAAAAATAATAAAATAACTAAAAACTGCTTGCAAGAGGATAACAAATAATATACTAAAAAAAAAAAAAAAAGAAAGAAAGAAAATTAACAAAACTATGTACAGTAGTATCTGGTCATAAACAAGGCGAATAAAGACAGTAAAAGAAAAAACATTTCTTTAAAAAATAGCCCACTATTTAATAACTGCATTCACTGGTGTTTATTATATTTGCCCGGAGTTCAGCTCTAATTAAAACTGGAAAAAATGAAAAAATACACATGGGATTGAATCAATATTTTCAAAAATACGAACAAGAAAATATAATTTGAAATCAAAATAGGAACGACGTGTATTAAAAATGGTGTACAGAACTTCAGTGCATAATGGTATGACTGAATTTAAACTGAATTTAAAATAAATAAATAAAAATGTAAATCGTGACCACCACTTCTACATAAAATGTGCAAATCATTTACATGAAACTGGAAAATGTAATCTCACAGAACACTCTGTAAAATGTGCCTTATCATACATTTGTCATTCATTATTGCCCTGGAAAATCATTTAAACTAAATAAAAAATAAAAAAATAAACATTTTAAACAAAAATGTAAAAAATTGTAAAAGCAAGATAAAATAAAATTCAGAACATAACATATTGATTTCACAATAAAAATTGGTACATAAAAGTAGTAGGCATGAGTATCCTGAACATTATTGTAATAATTCTGAATAATATTTCAAAAATCTTACAGAAAGTTCTTACCCACCGATGCAGCTTTAGCTTTGTCGTTCCAGATAATCAGTGACAGCCAGTAACAGGCATGAACCCATTAACCAAACTGTTTTATTTCATGTCAAAGTTCGCCACCGTCTGCTGGGCAGCACAGACCTGATTGGTGGAGAGAGGTGTTTACACAATTCAAGCACAGATAACACTTCTCCTTCCTAGTTTAGCGATTGTGCAATGTACCAATGCATGATGTCAATCTAGGGATTGTTTATTGCTCTAAAAAATAGGATTTTTATAACAGCTTACCTGTAAAATCCTTTTCTTGGAGTACATCACGGGACACAGAGCGACATAGTCATTACTAATGGGTTATATAGATACCGTCAGGTGCTGGCACTGGCAACTTCCAAAACCGGAAGTACCCTCCCCTATATAAGCCCCTCCCATCCGGGAGCACCTCAGTTTTGTAGCAAAGCAATAAGTGTCCCCAAAGAGGGGCGGGAGCTCTGTGTCCCGTGATGTACTCCAAGAAAAGGATTTTACAGGTAAGCTGTTATAAAAATCCTATTTTCTTTCTCGTACATCACGGGACACAGAGCGACATAGTCATTACTAATGGGATGTCCTAAAGCAATGCCAAATGAGGGGGGGGATACACCATATATAAGCTGAGCGCTATCAGACATGAGGATCTTTTGCGGCCTGCAACACACTGCGCCCAAAGGCGACATCCTCCTGACTTCTAACGTCCACCTGGTAGAACCTAGTAAACGTGTGAACTGAAGACCATGTTGCGGCCTTACAGATTTGAGCCAGGGAGGCCTGGTGATGCACTGCCCATGAAGTTCCAACTGCTCTCGTGGAGTGCGCTCTAACTTTGAACGGAGGCGGTCTCCTTCTCAAGCCATAAGCTTGCATAATGACCTGTCGAATCCACTTGGCTAAAGTAGATTTTGACGCTGCCTGACCCTTTCTGGGGCCTTCCGGCAGAATAAACAAAGTATCCGTTCTGCGAATCTGAGCAGTGGCTTTTAGATAAGCTTTAACTGCTCTTACTACATCCAAAGAATGCAATAACTTTTCCTCTACCGAAGTAGGTTTGGGGAAAAAAGAAGGAAGAACCACATCTTGGTTCAAATGAAACCTCGATACCACCTTAGGAAAAAAGGCTGGATGAGGACGTAACACTACTCTGTCCTTATGGATAACCAGATATGGCTCCTTACAGGACATAGCTGCTAATTCCGACACTCTTTTAGCCGAACAAATGGCTACTAGAAAAATCAATTTCCTGGTGAGAAGCACCAAGGAAATATGCTGTAATGGTTCAAATGGTTGTTTCTGTAGAACCGACAGAACCAAGTTTAGATCCCATGGACATATGGGAATATTAACCGGAGGACTAATACGCATCACTCCTTGTATAAAGGCTTTGACTAGTGAATGCGAAGCCAAGGGCCTTTGAAAAAATATTGACAAGGCCGAAATCTGACCCTTGATAGTACTCAAGGCAAGCTTCCTATCTACAGCCCACTGTAGGAAGTCCAGAATCCTACCTATTACGTACTTATGTGGATGCCATTTCTTGGCCTCACACCACGCGATGTACGCCTTCCAGATTCTATAGTAGATCTGCCTGGATACCGGCTTCCTGGCATTGATCATGGTAGATACCACAGCATTAGAGAGCCCTCTCTTTTTTAGAATGTGGGCTTCAATAGCCAGGCCGTCAAACCTAGGGCTGGTAAGGAAGGGTGGTATATCGGTCCTTGCGAAAGCAGGTCCGGACGACGTGGGAGAGTCCAAGGACTCCCCACTGAAATTTTACAATCTCCGCGTACCACACTCTTCGGGGCCACGCTGGAGCCACCGGAATCACTGGTTTCTTTTCTACCCTGATTCTGCGGAGTAATCGAGGTAACCATTGTGGCGGTGTGAATGCATATATCAGCTTGAACTGATCCCAAGGGAACACTAGGGCATCCGAGCCGCAAGCTAGGGGATCCCTTGTCCGAGAGACAAACCTGTCCCCCTTTGCGTTGAATCTGGATGCTAGAAGATCTACATCCGATGTTCCCCACCGCTGACATATTGTCCAGAAAACCTCGGGGTGAAGGGACCCTTCCTCTGGGCCTAATTGCTGGCGACTTAGAAAGTCCGCCTTCCAATTCTCCACTCCTGGAATGAATACCGCAGATATGGCTGGGACATATTTTTCTGCCCATTTCAAGATGTAATTTACTTCCCTCTGGGCTGCACGACTCCTGGTGCCCCCCTGATGATTGAATTCTGACAGGGGACCCTTGGAGTTTGGATGTCCATGCTACTAGGGCATACCGGGCTGCTCGTATCTCTAAGAGATTGATGGGCAGGGCCTTTTCTGCATCCGACCATCTGCCCTGGAGAGACCATTGCTCCAGTACTGCTCCCCAGCCTATAAGGCTGGCATCTGTAGTGACCACCTTCCAAGAAATCGGACTGAAGGATCTCCTTTTTTCCAGATTCTGGGGAACCAACCACCAACGGAGGCTCTTGCGAACGGAAGGGGACAAGGACATTGTAAGTCTAGGGCCTGAACTTTTTTGTTCCAGGCTGACAGTATGGCCCCTTGCAAATTCCTTGAATGGAATTGACCGTAGGGTACTGCTTCGAATGATGCCACCATCTTTCCCAGCAGCCTCATATACAGGCGTATGGACGGCTGTCTTTTTTGTACCCACTAAGTGGATCAAATCTTTCAAAGACAACACCTTTCCTCGAGGCAAGAATATTTTTCTCTGGCCTGAATCCAACCTTAGCCCCAAGTATTCCAGACTTTTGACTGGTTTTTAGGGGTGACTTGTCTCGGTTGATAATCCAACTGTGAGATTCCAGATACTTGATTGTCTTGTGAACGACCACGTCTAGTTTTTTCACTGAGTGGTCTATCAGCAACAAGTCATCTAGATATGCCATTATCATTACACCTTGTGTTCTTAGATTGGCCAATAAAGGGCCAGAATTTTTGTAAACACTCGTGGTGCTGTGGTCGAACCGAAGGGTAAGGCTCTGAACTGAAAATGGCGCCCTTCTACTGCAAAGCGTAGAAATTTTTGGTGGACTGGAAAGATGGGAATGCGCAAATAAGCATCTTTGATGTCGATCGCGGCTAACCAATCCTCCCCTTGTAGGGCAGTGGCCACCGATCGGATTGACTCCATTGGAAAGTCCTGATATACAGGAATTTGTATAGCCCTTTTAGAATTAATATGGGCCTCCCGTCCGCGTTTGCTTCGGGACTGTAAAGAGGTTTGAGTAAAACCCGAACCCTCATTCTTCCAGGGGAACCTCCATAATTACTCCTTGGAGCAATAGTTGTTCTAGTGCCAACAGGAGGGACTCTCTCTTCCGGGGATCCCTTGGCACGTTTGACCTCAAAAATGGGAAGGAGGAGAGTCTTTTAACTCCAAACTGTATCCCAAACATACTGCGGAGAGCACCTATCTGTCTTGATCGTGTCCCGCCAGGTCTCTTGCGAACAACTGGAGTCCTCCCCCCCACCCGACTGAGTGGGGGCTTCAATGAATTTAACTTTGGGGGAGGTTTTGTACCTCCCCTGACCCAGGGTTTCTCATTACCCTGCTATTGTCCCTGTTTTTTACCCCCGGGAATTGACCGAGGAGGCCGTCGGAACTGTTACACAGCCGATGCCCCAGGGACTGGAGAAGCAGGCCTCTTAAAGAGGGACCTCTAACTCTGTTTTTTAACCGGCAAGAGCGTATTTTTACCGCTGGAAATTTTCTGGATATATTTGTCCAGGTTTTCCCTGAATAAGCGTTCACCATGAAATGGGACGCTAACCAGCCCTTCTTTACAGGGAGCTTCAGCAGACCAGTTTTTGAGCCATAGGAGCCTACGCATATGTACTATAGACAGCGTAAGGCGGGAGGCCTGATGGACTGAATCCTTTATGGCGTCAACCGCAAAGCCTAAGGCTCTAGGTAGATCAGCTAGGGCAAAGCCTGCTGATCTGTCAAGTCCCTCAAGACCTGTTTCAACTGATCCTTCACTGCTTAGCAGACCCCAATAGCTGCTACTGCTGGTTGTGTCACTAAGCTTGCTGTAGAAAGAAGCAGATTTTCATAAGGACTCCAATCTTTTATCTATTGGGTTCTTGAACATTTGGACATTATCCACTGGACATGTCAGTGATTTATACATACAAGAGATGGCTGCGTCCACTGTAGGGACCTTCCATTTTTATTTTTTTGATGAACTTATCCTCCATGGGATAGACCACCGGAAATCTCTTGGGGGAATAAATATTTTCTCAGGACGTTCCCAATCCTGGTAAATGAGCCCTTTCAGTAAAGGGTGAAGTGGAAAAGAACAGACAGTCTGGGGGCTTCTAGCGACCCCAACGAGGATACAGTAGTGGTTGATGGTTCCGCAAGGTGCATTTTTAAATGCTGATCGGACCATGTTAGTCAGAGACTGAACCCATAATCTTTCAGCTTGAGATGCTGAGAAAAGGTTCCCCCACTGTTGATTCCTCTATAACAGAATCAACCTCATCCTGATCCCCTTCAGGCAGGTCGATCCCTGTATGGGACTGTTGCTCTGCTAACAGGCACTCTGAAGGAGGAGACGGAGATCGGGCGTGCTTTCCCTGACAGGGAGGCAGCGATAAATGTTGACAATCTCTCTCTAATCCTCCCAGAGCTGAGGAAAAAACCTCCTCTGTTACATACACAGGAGCAGGTGACTGAGGACAGCCACAGTACCAAGTACCCCTGCGGGGTCTCTACGGTCACTTACCTCTGAACTTCAGGGGAGACTGGTGCAGCAGAAGTATGCCCAAGATCCTCCGAGCCCGATGAGACCCCCTTCGCTTCCTGGAAGATTCAGTTCCGGAGCTTCTGGACGGCATATTCCTAAGCCTAAAGCTGAGGTATTCCAGCCGTAATACACCACTTTTACTGAGAATAGTCTAGCACAATTGCTGCTATATCACAGTTGGTGTCTACTAATGTGCCTTTCTAGGGGATGCCTGTATCAACCGCTTGCTGTATGCCCTTTTTTAAATGTTGCCAGCTCTGTCTCTGTACTTCATAGCCAGCTCACCACACAAAACTGTGGTTTTTACATGCTGGGACGCCCGCACATGCGCAGAAGCGCTGCAGCGCACACAGAGCGTCATCCCCCAGGCTCCGCCCCCTTTCCTGGCTCACCTCTATATCTAGAGGCGCGTGCACGCGCGCGGCCACGTGCGCCTTCGGCGCTAATTTTGAAAAATGGAGACTAGGGACAAGAGCCAGGGCCCCTCTTTGCCGCAGGCCGGGGGATGGACGAGCATTGCAACATGGCAGAGGAAGCAGTTTCCCATAAGAGAACTCACCATCTGCCTGGACTTGCTCTGCTGAGAAGAAACTAGTCCACATGACAAGAAAACATTCCACAGCGGCCTCTAGTGGACAAACACAGGTACCGCAGTCTAATATCTTAAATATATAAAAAAATATATATATTTTTTTTTTTTTCTTGACCACCATTAAAAATTATTACATTTTTTTAGTAGTTACAAGCATGCACAGAATTTTGCGGGAATACCATTAGGTAACAGACAGAAAGACAAATTAGGCTTGGGGGTCCCCCAATAGAACCAAGTTCCTGGGGGCCCCCACTTACCTGTTCCCCGCCGCAGGACTTTGTTTGGTCCACAAAAGCCCAAACTTCACCTATCACGGCAGGCATTGTAATCAAACCTTCAGGGACCGGGTTCCCAAGGATTCCACTCCCCTGGACCTGTATAGCACCCTGCACAGAAAACATCTTGGTCGTGGGTATGACCAGAGCTCTGGATCCCAGGGTCCAGCTCTCCTAAGAGAAGCATTACAGGCAAAACCTTGCTCTTCTCTGCAAGGCCCGGGTACCGACCGTTTAGCTATGAAGCTTTTTTGGTCGGATCCGGAATAGCTTACTGAGGCCCAAAAGAACCTGTACGCAAGCTCAGTGAAAAACACATGTTTCTTCTTGGCCAACACCTTAGACACTGGCAAAAAACTGAGGTGCTCCCGGATGGGAGGGGCTTATATAGGGGAGGGTACTTCCGGTTTTGGAAGTTGCCAGTGCCAGCACCTGACGGTATCTATATAACCCATTAGTAATGACTATGTCGCTCTGTGTCCCGTGATGTACGAGAAAGAAATATAGATTTAGTTTAATACTTCCGAATCTCAATATTTAGTTAAAGCTGAACTCTGAAGAGAGAGCAGCACAGATTCTCTGTAGTGCAGTAATTCATATACCAGTTTATTCATTAAAAATGGCTGATTGAAAATAATTGGATTGGCAGATGGACTTTATGGGCACAACACAACTAGGTAAAAAATTCTTAAGCTTTATTAAAAGAATGAACAATACAATTTAAACATTTCACAATGAATAGCATGACATAACTATTCATAACAAGGACACTGAATAACAAATAACACACCACCTAACAACCCATAAATTGAAATTGAGTAGTATACTGGATTGAATGACACAGAGTCACCTCCTACAGTAAAGTAGTGGAAAGTGATATGGTGGTTTATGATGAAGGCGGTGTGTCGTATGTTGCTTGAATCTTAACTCGACATGTTGCGCAAATTTAATCGCTTCCTCAGGAGTCTTGATGTAATATCTGTAGACAACATAAAAAACACAAAAAAAGACACAAAAGAACATAAGTATTTAGTCTGCTGTTTCTGAAAAGCCATACAGCCCACCATGGCGTCCCAACCATCCCAAGGGATGGGGAGAAGGGAAAGGAAAAGGGCAGAAGAAGATGGAAGCTAGTAATGGCGGCGATCTGCGATTTTTAGTGGGACTGCAACATTGCGACGGACAGATCAGACACTTTTGACACTTTTTTGGGACCAGTGGCATTTATACAGCGATCAGTGCTATAAAAATGTACTGATTACTGTATAAATGTCACTGGTAGGGAAGGGGTTAACACTAGGGTGCGTTCAAGGGGTTAAAGCGGAGTTCCACCCAGATTAACAACTTTATCTTATCCCCTTCAGCACACTGCCGACATGTTCACTTGACAAATGTTTTTTTTTTTTTTCTGTCTGTAAATACCTTATTATTGCCGTTTGCCGATTGACTTCCGGGACTTGACTCCCGTGGGAGTAGGCGTGGCTACTGTATTCCCCGGCGCCGCGATGACTCTTAGGAGCTTGGTGTCACGCTTCCCAGGAGTCCTTGCGGAACGCCGTACTAGGATTTCCATCACAACGGGGCGTGAACATTCAATGACGCTGCCCGTTGTGATGGCAACAATCAGCATACAGGAAATCATTGCTTGTGGGCTTCAACATGCCCACAAACAAAATGGGAACTGAAGTGCTCGCATTTTTAAAGATCTTCTTTTACCCGAAAACGGACATGGGATATTTCATAACCTCAAACGAGTGAGTATTTATTTATAATGCGAAAATCTATTCAATACCAGGAAAAAAAATAAAAAATTGCCGCATAACCTCCGCTTTAAGTGTGTTTCCTAGGTGTTCCCTAGGTGTGTTTCTAATTGTGAGGGGATGTGACTGACTAGAGGAGGAGCCAGATCGCTGTTCCTACTTAGACACACAATGTGTCTCTCCTCCCCTGTCAGAACAGGGATTTGTGTCTTTACACACAAATCCCCATTCCGGCTCTCGTGCCCACGATCGCGGGGGGCCGGCAGCAATCGCTCCCGCCGGTCATGCGCATTGCGTCCCCCGCTGTGCAGCGGGCACGCACCTTCTATGGCTCTTAAAGGAGCCCTCGTACATATACGCCGATTTGCGCAGGAGAGCCAACCCGCCGCCGTATATGTATGGGAGCCGGTCGGGAAGTGGTTAATCATAAAACACATATATATATATATATATATATATATATATATAGATGTACAAAGTACTGCGCTATAAATCATTCTACAAACAAAAAACATGAAAATACAAAAAAGCGCAAACAAGTTAATAGTCCCAAAGTCCCGAGTGCCCTGGGAGAAGTCCTATTGTGACGAAATGCGTATGCAGGAGAGGCATGTTCACGTCATCGCGTCTTACCGGAAGTGACGGCGGACGCCAGTGTTTCCTGCTGGGTGTTGTTCGGAGATATGCGCAATCTCAATGTATCTATGTATGTGTATTTTGTATTCAATAAACTAGCGGTTTTAAAAGGATTTACACTATTCAACGTTTTTTACTTGCATATACCCTTATGGGAGTTCTGGATGTCTAGTGGAAGTTATCTTAAGGCTGTAACTACCCCTGCTTCAAGGCTGCACACCAGAACTTGGATTTAAAGGAGAATTCCCCAAAGCACGCCAGACCTGCCTTTAACTAGGGGGTCCAGGCTATATGGTAAACGAACATCTTGTCCATATGTCGGTGATTGGCCTTTATGGTGAAGGGAGTTTGATGTGTCTTACCTGTGATTTGTGGCGAGAAGAATATCACACTTTTCCTTTTTAATGAGGACTGTTTGTTCATTTGCACTCGGGACTATTCACTTGTTTGCACTTTTTTGTATTTTCATGGTTTTTGTTTGTAGAACAATTTATAGCGCAGCACTTTGTTGGTCTGTAACCATATACAGTGGGGAGAACAAGTATTTGATACACTGCCGATTTTGCAGGTTTTCCTACTGTAGCACACGGATCCCTGGCCTTACCTCCTCAAGGCAGGACACACCGTACCACAATGCCCAGGTTCCTTCTTGAATAAGAGGGTGAGCGGTGTTCAGAAATTGTTGGGTCCTGCAGCGAGTTACCTTCCCTCGGTTGGATATCACCCATAGAGTGTAGGGAAGAGTCTGTTGTAGGTGCACCAATAAGGCCAATGTCCAGACAAGGTTAAACCTTAATGAAGGAAGGTTTATTTTCTTTATGCTGATAACTGGATAGGAAAGTTGGAGTTGAAGAATAAAGAAACAGGGAGGCAGGTTCAGGCACTTGGTATCACCACTCAATCCAGAGTGGACTTTGCTCACCCGGATAGTCCCCTCTCACGGTACTAGCAGCTGGAGTGATGCACGAACTTTACTTCTCTTAATTTCCCCTCGGAGATACGATCGGGAGATTCTCTGCCACAGAATCTCTGACCCCTGAACCTCTCAGCGCTTGTAATTAAAGAACAGGTTCTCAGATGATTAGTGGAATCCCTCCAGAAGTTTACCGGGCCTCTCTTTCACCGTGAAACTCTCACCGGTCCCTCAGAAAGGTCCTCCCCCGGTCTCCTCTTCTTAGAGCGGGTCCCCTCTCAGGGGCACCCTGGGATTCCTCATCTTAGAGCTGAGCCCCAGCTAAAGGTGCTGGGCCCAATGGCAAAGTTGCAGCCCTCAGGCTAAAGGTGCCTGGGACCGATGCATATGCGTACCCCTGGCCTGGAGGGCCAGGTCACGCGACCCGAACTCCGGAGCCCCGGAACAACCACTTTCCAGGCGGCGTCTGCCTCTTATGTATCCTCTCCCGGCATGCACAGCAGGTTGACCACGCCCACTGTACTACTGCCGAGAGAGGACACCCTAAGGCACAGCACTGTTACCAGTGGTTCAACCCTGACCTGTCATGGCAGTGCCACCTACAGGCCACAGGGAACTGCACACCAGTACAACATCTGAGGAACAAAATAACCGTACCTATCAATAAAAGCGGTCCGAGCCTGCCTACTAGCTCAGACCTACCCCTAAATTTAGGTACATAGCACCCCTCAAAGTAGAGGGGTGCTACACTACTTACAAAGCATGCAGAGGGCTGTCATTTTTATCATAGGCACTCTTCAACTGTGAGAGATGGAATCTAAAACAAAAATCAAGAAGATCACATTGTATGTAAGTAAATAATTTGCATTTTATTGCATGACATAAGTATTTGATACATCAGAAAAGCAGAACTTATTATTTGGTACAGAAACCTTTGTTTGCAATTACAGAGATCATACGTTTCCTGTAGTTCTTGACCAGGTTTGCACACACTGCAGCAGGGATTTTGGCCCACTCCTCCATACAAAGCTTCTCCAGATCCTTCAGGTTTCGGGGCTGTCGATGGGCAATACGGACTTTCAGCTCCCTCCAAAGATTTTCTATTGGGTTCAGGTCTGGAGACTGGCTAGGCCACTCCAGGACCTTGAGATGCTTCTTACGGAGCCACTCCTTAGTTGCCCTGGCTGTGTGTTTCGGGTCGTTGTTGTGCTGGAAGACCCAACCACGACCCATCTTCAATGCTCTTACTGAGGGAATGCGGTTGTTGGCCAAGATCTCACGATACATGGCCCTATCCATCCTCCCCTCAATACGGTGCAGTCGTCCTGTCCCCTTTGCAGAAAAGCATCCCCAAAAAATTATGTTTCCACCTCCATGCTTCACGGTTGGGATGGTGTTCTTGGGGTTGTACTCATCCTTCTTCTTCCTGCAAACACAGCGAGTGGAGTTTAGACAAAAAAAGCTCTATTTTTGTCTCATCAGACCACATGACCTTCTCCCTTCCTCCTCTGGATCATCCAGATGGACATTGGCAAACTTCAGACGGGCCTGGACATGCGCTGGCTTGAGCAGGGGGACCTTGCATGCGCTGCAGGATTTTAAACCATGACGGCGTAGTGTGTTAATAATGGTTTTGTTTTAAACTGTGGTCCCAGCTCTCTTCAGGTCATTGACCAGGTCCTGCCGTGTAGTTCTGGGCTGATCCCTCACCTTCCTCATGATCATTGATGCCCCATGAGGTGAGATCTTGCATGGAGCCCCAGACCGAGGGAGATTGACCGTCATCTTGAACTTCTTCCATTTTCTAATAATTGCGCCAACAGTTGTTGCCTTCTCACCAAGCTGCTTGCCTATTGTCCTGTAGCCCATCCCAGCCTTGGGCAGGTCTACAATTTTATCCCTGATGTCCTTACACAGCTCTCTGGTCTTGGCCATTTGGGAGTCTGTTTGATTAAGTGTGTGGACAGGTGTCTTTTATACAGGTAACAAGTTCAAACAGGTGCAGTTAATACAGGTAATGAGTGGAGAACAGGAGGGCTTCTTAAAGAAAAAATAAGAGGTCTGTGAGAGACGGAACTGGTTGGTAGGTGATCAAATACTTATGGCATGCAATAAAATGCAAATTAATTATTTAAAAATCATACTGTACAATGTGATTTTCTGGATTTGTGTTTTAGATTCCGTCTCTCACAGTTGAAGAGTACCTATGATAAAAATGACAGACCTCTACATGCTTTGTAAGTAGGAAAACCTGCAAAATCGGCAGTGTATCAAATACTTGTTCTCCCCACTGTAAATAAAAGTCCACAAAAGTCTAAAAAATGTGATAATACATGCAAAATCCTCCAATCACTCAAAGCTAAAAGGTGTCATAGATCCCTCACCAAACTAAGTCGCTGCCATCAGATAGACACACCTGAAGGTTTACTGGAAAGCAATGACTCTCTGGTTAAAACGAAGTCATAAAGTGCTCTGTGTAGATGTATCTGCTGTTCATCTAGGTTTTGCACTCTTATCCACCAAGTAGATAAAAATGGGGAAGATATCCCTTTAAGCCTCCATTTCTAGTATTTTTATTGTTAAAAGCGATCAGTATGAACATATAAAACAGTATAAAACAGGAAAAGTGCACATCCAGTAACACTATCCAAACTGATCGGAGCCCACTTCAGATGACACTTCCTGGAGCATGATGACGTCAGAGCAGCACTACGTATTATCACATATTGTATTTGTTTTTTTTGTGGACTTTCACTTATATGGTTATGTTAATAATTTTTTTTTACAATTTTGTGTATTTCTGTTTATGTAGCACAACACAGTATGTACTGTATATAGATATTTATACACAGTTACATTGATCCAGCTTGGTCCAATGTAACTATGCATATACCATACCTGTAGGATCCCTCTAGAACAAGGGTCTACAAAGCAAAGGGCCAGTGTAATGTCCTTCAGACTTTAGGAGGGTCAGACTGTAGCCTTTGGGAATAGAAAAAGGGATTTTTATAACAGCTTACCTGTAAAATCCTTTTCTTGGAGTACATCACGGGACACAGAGCGACTTAGTCATTACTAATGGGATTATATAGATTACCTTCAGGTGCTGGCACTGGCAACTTCCAAACCGGAAGTACCCTCCCCTATATAAGCCCCTCCCATCCGGGAGCACCTCAGTTTTGTAGCAAAGCAATAAGTGTCCCCAAAAGAGGGGTGGGAGCTCTGTGTCCCGTGATGTATTCCAAGAAAAGGATTTTACAGGTAAGCTGTTATAAAAATCCCTTTTTCTTTTTCGTACATCACGGGACACAGAGCGACTTAGTCATTACTAATGGGACGTCCCAAAGCAATGCCAAATGAGGGGGGGGATACACTATACATAAGCTGGGCGCCATCAGGCATGAGGATCTTTTGCGGCCTGCAACACACTGCGCCCAAAGGCGACATCCTCCTGACTTCTAACGTCCACCTGGTAGAACCTAGTAAACGTGTGTACTGAAGACCATGTTGCGGCCTTACAGATTTGAGCCAGGGAGGCCTGGTGATGCACTGCCCATGAAGTTCCAACTGCTCTTGTGGAGTGCGCCCTAACTTTGAACGGAGGCGGTCTCTTTTTCAAGCCATAGGCTTGTATTATGACCTGTCGAATCCACTTGGCTAAAGTAGATTTTGATGCTGCCTGACCCTTTCTGGGGCCTTCCGGCAGAACAAACAAAGTATCCGTTCTACGAATCTGAGCAGTGGCTTTTAGATAAGCTTTAACTGCTCTTACTACATCCAAAGAATGCAATAACTTTTCCTCTACCGAGGTAGGTTTGGGAAAAAAAGAAGGAAGAACCACATCTTGGTTCAAATGAAACCTCGATACCACCTTAGGAAGAAAGGCTGGATGAGGACGTAACACTACTCTGTCCTTATGGACAACCAGATATGGCTCCTTACAGGACATGGCGGCTAGTTCCGATACTCTTTTAGCCGAACAAATGGCTACTAAGAAAATCAATTTCCTGGTGAGAAGAACCAAGGAAATGTGCTGCAATGGTTCAAATGGTTGTTTCTGTAGAACCGACAGAACCAGGTTTAAGTCCCATGGACATATGGGAATACTAACCGGAGGGCTAATACGCATCACTCCTTGTATGAAAGCTTTGACTAATGAATGCAAAGCCAAGGGCCTTTGAAAAAATATTGACAAAGCCGAAATCTGACCCTTGATAGTACTCAAGGCAAGCTTCCTATCCACAGCCCACTGTAGGAAGTCCAGAATCCTACCTATTACGTACTTACGCGGATGCCATTTCTTGGCCTCACACCACGCGATGTACGCCTTCCAGATCCTATAATAGATCTGCCTGGATACCGGCTTCCTGGCATTGATCATGGTAGATACCACCGGATTAGAGAGACCTCTCTTTTTTAGAATGTGGGCTTCAATAGCCAGGCCGTCAAACCTAGGGCTGGTAAGGAAGGGTGGTATATCGGTCCCTGCGAAAGCAGGTCCGGACGATGTGGGAGGGTCCAAGGACTCCCCACTGACATCTTTACGATCTCCACATACCATGCTCTTCGGGGCCACGCTGGAGCCACCAGAATCACCGGTTTCTTTTCTACCTGGATTCTGCGGATTAATCGCGGTAACAATTGTGGCGGTGGGAATGCATATATCAGCTTGAACTGATCCCAAGGGAACACTAGGGCATCCGAGCCGCAAGCTAGGGGATCCCTTGTGCGAGACACAAATCTGTCCACCTTTGCGTTGAATCTGGATGCTAGCAGATCTACATCCGGTGTTCCCCACCGCTGGCATATTGCCTGGAAAACCTCGGGGTGAAGAGACCATTCCCCCGGGAATAATTGCTGGCGACTTAGAAAGTCCGCCTTCCAATTCTCCACTCCTGGGATGAAAACCGCGGATATGGCTGGGACATATCTTTCTGCCCATTTCAGGATGCAATTCGCTTCCCTCTGGGCTGCACGACTCCTGGTGCCACCCTGGTGATTGATATATGCCACTGCTGTGGCATTGTCTGATTGAATTCTGACAGGGGACCCTCGGAGTTTGGATGTCCATGCTACTAGGGCATACCGGGCTGCTCGTATCTCTAAGAGATTGATGGGCAGGGCCTTCTCTGCTTCTGACCACTTGCCCTGTAGAGACCATTGCTCCAGTACTGCCCCCCAGCCTATGAGGCTGGCATCTGTAGTGACCACCTTCCAAGAAACCGGACTGAAGGGGACAGGGACATTGGTAAGTCTAAAGCCTAAACTTTTTTGTTCCAGGCTGACAGTATGGCCCTCTGCAAGTTCCTTGAATGGAATTGACCGTAGGGTACTGCTTCGAATGAAGCCACCATTTTTCCCAGCAGCCTCATGCACAGGCGTATGGATGGTTTTCTTTTTGTACCCACTAAGTGGGTCAAATCTTTCAAAGACGACACCTTCTCTGGAGGTAAGAAAATCTTTCTCTGATTTGAATCCAGCCTTAGCCCCAAGTATTCCAGACTTTTGACTGGTCTTAGAGCTGACTTGTCTCGGTTGATAATCCAACCGTGATATTCCAGATACTTGATTGTCTCGTGAATAGATACTTCCAGTTTTTCCACTGAGTGGTCTATTAGTAGCAGGTCGTCTAAATATGCCATTATCGTTACACCCCGTGTTCTTAGATTGGCCAATAGTGGGGCCAGAATTTTTGTGAACACTCGTGGTGCTGTGGCCAGACCGAAAGGTAAGGCTCTGAACTGAAAATGGCGCCCTTCTACTGCAAAGCGTAGAAATTTCTGGTGGGCCGGAAAGATGGGAATATGCAGATAAGCATCCTTTATGTCGATCGAGGCTAACCATTCCTGCCCTTGTAGGGCGGTGGCCACCGATCGGATCGACTCCATCCGAAAAGTCCTGATATATAGGAATTTGTTTAGCCCTTTTAGATTTAATATGGGCCTCACGTCCCCATTTGGTTTGGGGACTGTGAAGAGGTTTGAGTAAAACCCGAACCCGCATTCCTCCAAGGGAACCTTCATGATTACCCCTTGGAGCAATAGTTGTTCTAGTGCCAGAAGGAGGGATCCTCTATTCTGGGGATCGCTTGGCACGTTTGACCTCATAAAATGGGCAGGAGGAGTGTCTTTTAACTCCAGCTTGTATCTCAGACTTACTGCGGAGATCACCCATCTGTCTCTGATGGTGTCCTGCCAGGTCTCTGTGAACAACTGAAGTCTTCCCCCCACCCGATTGAGTGGGGGCAACCCTTCATGACTTGGGGGGAGGTTTCGTACCTCTCTTGACCCAGGGTTTCTTGTTACCCTGTGATTGTCCCTGATTTCTGCCCCCAGGATTTGACCGTGGAGGCCGTCGGAACTGTTTCACAGCCGATGTGCCAGGGATTGGAGAAGTAGGCCCCTTAAAAGAAGGACTTCTAACTTTGTTCTTAACCGGCAAGAGTGTACTTTTACCGGCAGAAATTTTCTGGATATACTTGTCCAGATCTTCTCCAAATAAGCGTTCTCCATGAAATGGGAAGCTAACCAGCAATTTCTTACAGGGAGCTTCAGCAGACCAGTTTTTGAGCCATAGAAGCCTACGCATATGTACTACAGACAGCGTAAAGCGGGAGGCCTGTTGGATTGTATCCTTTATGGCGTCTACCGTAAAACACAAGGCTCTAGGTAGGTCAGCTAAGGCAAGAGCCTGCTGATCTGGTAAGTCCCTTAAGACTTGTTTTAACTGATCCTTCACTGCTTGGCAGACCCCAATAGCTGCTACTGCAGGTTGTGTCACCATGCTTGCTGTAGAGAAAGCAGATTTTAGTAAAGACTCCAATTTTTTATCTATTGGGTCTTTGAACATTGGAACATTATCTACTGGACATGTCAGTGATTTATTCACATAAGAGATGGCTGCGTCCACTGTGGGCACCTTCCATTTTTGTATGAACTTATCCTCCATGGGATAGATCACCGGAAATCTCTTGGGGGGAGTAAATATTTTATCAGGATGCTCCCAATCCTGGTAAATAAGCCCTTCCAATAAGGGGTGGATTGGGAAGGAACAGACAGTCTGGGGAGCTTTTAGCGACCCCAGCGAGGAGACAGTAGTGGTTGATGGTTCCGCAAGAGGCATTTTAAATGCTGATCGGACCATGTTAGTCAGAGACTGAACCCATAATCTTTCAGCCTGAGATACTGAGAAAGGTTCTTCCACTGTTGATTCCTCTATAACCGAATCAACCTCATCCTGATCCCCTTCAGGCAGGTCGATCTCTGTGTGGGGCTGTTCCTCCACTAACAGGCACTCTGAAGGAGGAGACGGAGATCGGACGCGCTTTCCCTGTGACAGGGAAGCAGCGATCAATGCTGTTAATCTCTCTTCCAATCCTCCCAGAGTTGAGGAAAAAACCTCCTCTGTTATATATACAGGAGCAGGTGGACTGGGGACAGCCGCAGCACCAGGTACTCCTGCGGGGTTCCTACGGCTACTAACCTCTGAATTTTCAGGGGAGACTGGTGCAGTACAAGCATGCCCAAAATCCTCAGAGCCCGATGGAGACCCCTTTCGCTTCTTGGAAGATTTATTTCCAGAGCGTCTGGACGACATATCCTTTAAGCACAAAGCTGAGGTATTCCCGTCGTCATACACCACTTTTACTGGGAATAGTCTAACACAGTTGCTGCTATATACCAGTTGGTGTCCACTAAAGTGCCTTTCTATGGGGATGCCTGCATCAACCGCCTCTGTGTGCCACCGTTTTGTTGCTAGCTCTGTTTGCATCCAGCTGACACTTGTACTGTGTCTTTTATCCATGCTGGGACGCCTGCACATGCGCAGAAGCGCTGCGGCGCGCATCGAGCGTCATCCACCAGCCCCACCCCTTTTTTCGCTCATCTCTACATAGGAGGCGCGTGCACGCGCGCGCGCCCGTGCGCCTTCGGCGCTTTTTTTTTTTTTGAAAGAATAAGCAGGGACTAGGAGCCAGGGCCCTTTTTGCCGGAGGGCCTGTGCGGTGGATGAGTGCAGCAACAAGGCAGAGGAAGTGGATTCCCACAGAGAACTTACCAACTGCCTGGATCTTTTGACTTGAAAAGACAAAGATCCACATGACAAGAAAAAATGGACCACAGCGGCCTCTAGTGGTTTAACACAGGTACCGCGGTCTCCCTCTTTTTTATTTTTTTTTCTTGACTACTATTAAAATTTTACATTTTCCAGTAGTTACAGGCATGCACAGATATTTAGCGGGAATACCGTTAGGTAACAGACAGAAAGACAAATTAGGCTTGGGGGTCCCCCAATAGAACCAAGTTCCTGGGGGCCCCCACTTACCTCTTCCCCGCCGCAGGACTCTGTTTGGTCCACAGAAGCCCAAACTTCACCTATCACGGCAGGCATTGTAATTAAACCTTCAGGGACCGGGTTCCCAAGGATTCCACTCCCCTGGACCTGTATAGCACCCTGCACAGAAAACATCTTGGTCGTGGGTATGACCAGAGCTCTGGATCCCAGGGTCCAGCCCTCCTAAGAGAGGCATTACAGGCAAAACCTTGCTCTTCTGTTGCAAGGCCTGGGTACCGACCGTTTAGCTATGAAGCTTTTTTGGTCGGATCCGGAACAGCTTACTGAGGCCCATAAAAGAACCTGTACGCAAGCCCAGTGAAAACACATGTTACTCTTTGGCCAACACCTTAGACACTGGCAAAAAACTGAGGTGCTCCCGGATGGGAGGGGCTTATATACTGTAGGGGAGGGTACTTCCGGTTTGGAAGTTGCCAGTGCCAGCACCTGAAGGTAATCTATATAATCCCATTAGTAATGACTAAGTCGCTCTGTGTCCCGTGATGTACGAAAAAGAAAATGAATCAGACTTGATGGTCAGTGGTGGTAAAAAAGTTACATAACGCCTGAGGGTAGTAGGAGGAGGAATAAAGCCCCATCATTGGTGGGAAGAATAATCCCCATTGGTGTCAAGTGGGAGGAATAGTGCCCCATTGTTGGTATCAGTGGAGGACATAATGCCCCATCATTGGTATCAATGGGAGCAATAGTGCCTGATCATTGGTATTAGAGGGATAAATGATCACCATCGTGGGCATTAGTGGGAGAAGTAGTGCCCCATCATTGGTATTAGTGGGAGGAATAGTGCCCCATCATTGGTATCAGTGGGGGAATAGTGCTCTAGGGCCGGGTAAAGGCAAGCGAAGGCTGAATCAGGCTGGTGGGCTCCAGTCTGGAGACCACTGCTCTAGAAGCTGGGAATTACTGTAGTAGACACTGCTACTCCAGTGATCTCAACTAGCTCCCAGGTCCCATGCTGAGTGGCTGTCCGGCTGCATTCTGAAAACAGGAAGTCAGCAGCTGGGTATGGGTGCTATTCATAGAACGCTTTGCATTTTCTCAATGCATGCAAAGCATTCTTTGCATGAACGAGGTGGAGAGCGTAACCGCTACGCCTCTCCACCTCATCATCATTGAGAGAAAGCAGAGATCTCTGACTGGCATCCGCGTCGAACGGCTGACCTCCTGAGTTCAGAATGCAGCAGGCCAGCCTCTTGACACAGGACCCAGAAGCGGATTGGAGATCACTGGAGTAGTGGTGTCTACTGCAGTGATTTCCAGCTTTTATTTAATGGCTTTAATTAAAAGCTTACTTTAAATTAGGACTACATGTCCACTCCTCCTGCTGGTAGAATCTTGTGGCTAGATCCCATATGTCCTCTGTCCGTCCAAGTATTGTAACTGCTCTTATCAATTGGTCATACTGCCCAACCAGTGGCATGATTCAGTTTCTGTTGGTTGAAAGAACATTTTCTGTTGTCTGGCTTAGTAATGCATTTTAGCTTGCTGTACTAATGAGCTTGCAGACCATAATGCCATTCCAGTATTCAAATAATTGCCTCTTTCCTAAGGAAATTTCTGCTTGCCTCACGGAATGGACCCTTGTCTCATAAATTGCCCCTTGCCTCACAGAATAGACTTTTCTTAAACCATAGAATGGCTCTGAGCCTAAAAAAAAAAAGACCCCTTACCCCACGTATCCTCCTTCATAGAAGAAACCTTGCATCACGTAATGGCCCATTCCTTACGGAATGTCACTCTGCTTCATATAACTGCCCCTTGCCATAAAGAATGGATTCAACTTATAGAATACATATATATATTTTTTTCTAACACCCTAGAGAATAAAATGGCGGTCGTTGCAATACTTTCTGTCACACCGTATTTGCGCAGCGATCTTACAGGCGCACTTTTTTTGGAAAAAATACATATTTTTGAATAAAAAAATATTACAACAGTAAAGTTAGCCCAATTTTTTTTTTATATTGTGAAAGATAATGTTACGCCGAGTAAATTGATACCCAACAAGTCACGCTTCAAAATTGCGCCCACTCGTGGAGTAGCGACAAACTTTTACCCTTAAAAATCTCCATAGGCGACGTTTAAAAAATTCCGTTGCTCTCCGCCGCTTACGGTTACCGACAGCCACGGTAAGCGACGGAGGGCCCCCGGAGTGTGGCGGGAGGGGGGGGGCCTCTCCCGCCACCGATAAAAGTGATCTTGCGACGAATCCGCTGCAGAGACACTTTTATCTGAAAGAGAATCGCCGGCTCTTGAAGAGGATACCGGGGTTATGGTAGCTAGCTGCTACCATAACAACGATATTCCTCTTCAAAGACAGGACATTTATAGTCGTCCCGCGGTAGGGAAGTAGTTAAAGCAAACTCCCCCCATCCATCCATCAATCCATTCATCCATGTCTCCATGCTTTATTTTGTTTAGAAATCACTTTAATACCCACCCCTCGCCTAACATTTTTAGCTGCGGACATCTTAAGTAAGGGGAGATTATTCGTGTGGCATTCACTTCCTGGAATCCACCTGCCCTTAGCTCAGGCATGCAGGCAGGAGGATGTGCTTAGCCCAGAAAGTCCCCTGGGATGTATGACACCATTTTGGCCTGGGTCAGAAACCAGAAAGTAACTGAAGAAATGTAAAAAAAAAAAAGTTTAAAATAAGTAAATATAATATGCCTTTCTATCTATTAACTAATGCTAGCAGCATAAGGATTGAAATAGTTAAAGTGTTTGTAAACGTTCTCCCATCACTTTATCCCATATAAATCTGCATTAAAAGCACTATTGATCACTGTCCTCAGATGTCACCTTACTTGCTCGGTTTGGTGGTAGTCCATCCCGTTATCTGTAATGACGTCACCGGCGCATGCGCATCTCTCCTGCGATTTCCAGCACACTCTTTGTGCTATCAGTCCATTGAGCAGTGTGCCGTGACTGTCATATCCGCTCCCACCGGCACTGCTCTTCAATACCGTGAGACTGCATGCTCAGCCTCTGGAACTAGAAGGAGGCTTGGCTGAGAAATGATCGCGCAAAAATTTAAGCATTAAGTTTAAGCATTAAGTATTTTCTACTACAGACATGGAGAACAACAGTTAATGTGGTGCTGGTTTTCCCCCCGAGAGAAACACATTTATAAACATCTTCAAACACAGTAAGGAACATGCGATTGGGGCTAAATTACAGTCATGGCCGAAATTGTTGGCACCCCAGAAATTTTTCCAGAAAATCAAGTATTTCTCACAGAAATGTATTTCCTGTAACACATGTTTTGCTATACACATGTTTATTCCCTTTGTATTGAAACAAAACAAAAAAAGGGAGGAAAAAAAGCAAATTGGACATAATGTCACACAAAACTCCTAAAATGGGCTGGTCAAAATTCTTGGCACCCTTTCAAAATTGTGGATAAATAAGTTTTTTTTCAAGCATGTGATGCTCCTTTTAACTCACCTGGGGCAAGTAACAGGTGTGGGCAATATAAAAATCACACCTGAAAGCAGATAAAAAGGAGAGAAGTTCACTTAGTCTTTGCATTGTGTGTCTGTGTGTGCCACACTAAGCATGGACAACAGAAAGAGGAGAAGAGAACTGTCTGAGGACTTGAGAACCAAAATTGTGGAAAAGTTTTAACAATCTCAAGGTTACAAGTCCATCTCCAGAGATCTAGATTTGCCTTTGTCCACAGTGCGCAACATTATCAAGAAGTTTGAAACCCATGGCACTGTTGCTAATCTCTCTGGGCGTGGACGGAAGAGAACAATTGATGAAAGGTTGCAACGCAGGATAGTCCGGATGGTGGATAAGCAGCCCCAAACAAGTTCCTAAGAAATTCAAGCTGTCCTGCAGGCTCAGGGAGCATCAGTGTCAGTGCAAACTATCCGTCGACATTTAAATGATATGAAACGCTATGGCAGGAGACCCAGGAGGACCCCACTGCTGACACAGAGACATAAAAAAGCAAGACTACAGTTTGCCAAAATGTACTTGAGTAAGCCAAAATCCTTCTGGGAAAACGTCTTGTGGACAGATGAGACCAAGATAGAGCTTTTTGGTAAAGCACATCATTCTACTGTTTACTGAAAACGGAATGAGGCCTACAAAGAAAAGAACACAGTACCTACTGAGAAATATGGTGGAGGTTCAATGATGTTTTGGGGTTGTTTTGCTGCCTCTGGCACTGGGTGCCTTGAATGTGTGCAAGGCATCATGAAATCTGAGGATTACCAAAGGATTTTGGGTCGCACTGTAGAGCCCAGTGTCAGAAAGCTGGGTTTGCGTCCGAGATCTTGGGCCTTCCAGCAGGACAATGACCCCAAACATACGTCAAAAAGCACCCAGAAATGGATGGCAACAAAGCGCTGGAGAGTTCTAAAGTGGGCAGTGTTGTGGAAAATTTTATTAATGTATGTTGTCAGATGTCCCCCAGTGACGGTTTTGCTGTAATGCGCTCATGTGAGAGTATTCACACATACAGACGTTGGTGGAAGACCGGTGGCGCGAAAATCTTCCTGTGGACACAGCGATGTTTTCTCTTTTAGGGATGTTTGTTTTATGCCTCACCAAGGGACTGCCCACTTCTTGGCGTTGGCATTAAATGACTCCGAGCGGACAGATCTGCGTCCACGAGAACTATAGCATAACTATATGACAATTGTGGCCCATTGAGCCATAGTTTTCGTATGGTTCCCGTCATTGGAAGCAGTGCACGTCACTGATAGTCTATTTGAATGTATACATGTCTGTGATTGGTTCTTTTGTTGTATTCATGTATTTTATTAGCTGTATTTAACATATCCTTATATGGTCATCTGCTGGGTGGAGCTCACACCCTGTGAGCTCACTTCCTATGGAGGAAGTCACATGCTGTGACATCACTTCCTGCTGGGATTATATTAAAAGGTACAACACAAGGGGTTAATCAAGCGCACTCGGGATAAGGGTGTATAAACAAAACTAATATAGGAGCAGGGGTAAAATGATTAGGAGGATAATGAACTCATTAAGTCAATGTCATATTAGTCCATACTTATAAAAATGACTAGTCCACAAAGAAGGCTGCCGGCTGACAGATAGAAGGGATCTGAAATAGTACAAGAAAAACAAAAAGCAGCGCCTTCTAAGCGTAGCAATCAGTTAAAATGTATTGAAATATAAAATCAATAGCATGTAATGCACTCACAAGAGGAGAATATAAGAGAGCTTATCTGAATAAAGACTGGAATAGTAAGGTTCATCCGCTCATCCCGGGAATATGAAGCTGTGTGTCCAGAGGTAGAGGGAAGATAGTGTCTTCGGACCTCCTCTCAGAAGTCGCCGATGTATACCGTAGAGTGGAACTGCTCACTCGCAATGGAGGAGTGGGGGATGACTTTGCTGGAACACAACGACAGAATGCCTCCGGGTCGTAGGGTCAGCGGGGAGGATGCGCGCGTTCGAAGCATCCGTGCTTCTTCATCAGGCTTGGTAGGGGCCATCTTTAGTTCCGGCTATAAATACTAGGTAGGGATTGGCTGATAGAACAGTCTATATCACCATGGAGACCAAACACAAGATACAAACAGCAAACACTAACTTGGCGCTGACAAATATATATATTAAATAAGGGAGAACAATAAATGTATAAAAATACTGATATGGTATCGGAGATTAATAGGAGAAAAAACTAATACATAAAAGGAATCAATAGATAATCGGTAGAGGTATGAGAATGGGGAAATATATATATTAAAAAATAAAATTTAAGAAAATGGATTATGATCAAATGAGATACCATAGGGAACGGGATTAATGGCTAAACTATATAAAGGGACATGTACATATATAGGAACGATATATAGGAACGAAGGATATACTAAATTTCTAAAAAATCTCTAAAAAACATTACTAAAAAAACATTAACCATATATGCACAAATACATATGCATATACACAAATGTATCATAAAATGAATAGCAATCTGGACTATAAAGGACATATACACCTACAAAGGAATATCCCTACTATTGTAGAATACCTTGATGACATAATGATGTAATGATGTGTGCATTTTTTTAGTAATGTTTTTTAGAGATTTTTTAGAAATTTAGTATATCCTTCGTTCCTATATATGTACATGTCCCTTTAAATAGTTTAGCCATTAATCCCGTTCCCTATGGTATCTCATTTGATCATAATCCATTTTCTTAAATTTTATTTTATTAAATAATACCGATTATCTATTGATTCCTTTATGTATTAGTTTTTTCTCCTATTAATCTCCGATACCATATCAGTATTTTTATACATTTATTGTTCTCCCTTATTTAATATATATATTTGTCAGCGCCAAGTTAGTGTTTGCTGTTTGTATCTTGTGTTTGGTCTCCATGGTGATATAGACTATCAGCCAATCCCTACCTAGTATTTATAGCCGGAACTAAAGATGGCCCCTACCAAGCCTGATGAAGAAGCACGGATGCTTCGAACGCGCGCATCCTCCCCGCTGACCCTACGACCCGGAGGCATTCTGTCGTTGTGTTCCAGCAAAGTCGTCCCCCGCTCCTCCATTGCGAGTGAGCAGTTCCACTCTACGGTATACATCAGCGACTTCTGAGAGGAGGTCCGGAGACACCATCTTCCCTCTACGTCTGGACACATAGCTTCATATTCCCGGGATGAGCGGATGAACCTTACTATTCCAGTCTTTATTCAGATAAGCTCTCTTATATTTTCCTCTTATGAGTGCATTACCTGCTATTGATTTTATATTTCAATAAATTTTAACTGATTGCTACGCTTAGAAGGCGCTGCTTTTTTGTTTTTCTTGATTATATTAAAAGGGCCTGTGAGGGCGTCGGCAGTCAGTGTGATGCCGTGATGCCGAGATGAACCTAACAGTGTGGTGATGCTTCTTGATTTGAATGAATGGGAATCGAATGGAAGGTGAGTGAATTTTAGCTTAAGAAGCATTATTGCATTAAGACAAAGTGTGCTTATTTAGCACAAGGCAAAATAGCTGCGTGCTCTGCAAACAACTAATTTTGCCACCACAGCGTGGCGAGTCAGGACCCAGGAATAGATGGGGCCTCCTTGGGCATCGGGTCGAGATGGGGGAGAGTGGATCTACGTTCCGATGCGTGGGAGGCTCTGCTCTGGAAATTTTTCGTCTTTTTGAAATAATGCTTGAATCCGATCGTACGTGTGTGGGTGATTTTGTCATGGATCGTTTGTCTGTTGTATCAGAGATGTATGAGTTGTGTGTGTGTGTGTGCCTGTGTGTGAGGAATGTCTCTGGAATGTTTGTGTGGGGAGGCTGCGTGCTGTAAAAGTAACTGAATGAGAAATGGAGACTGTGTGTGATTGGATTGTTTGTCTGATGCAGGACACGTGTCCCCATGAGTGTAATTGAAGTTGTGTAAGAGAGAGCTGTTTGGAAAAGTGACCTTTGTGCGATGTATTGAGCAGCTTGTACAGCCAGTCATTGCTGCTGCATTGTTAAAGATGGCCGCTGCATTGAGCCATGTGCTTGAATGGGGGCGGGTAGACCAGTGTTGGTGGGTCTCTGTGTATCTTTTGACTACAAGTTTATGATGCATATGGAAACTGTATATTGTGGATGAAATGTAGGTAGAGATGTGGGATTATTCAGCCTGCAATGTGTGCGTTTGCTTGAGCGGTTTGTATTTCTCAAAGTCTTGTTCCTGTGCACCATGAGGTTTATGAGGTTTAGTGGGGGAGGGGCAGCCAGCATGGCTATCATTTACAATGGTGAAAGTTGGTTACTCTCTGTAAACAATAGCATGCAGGAGTTTTGTGTTGGAGGGGCTACGCCCTGAGAGATGATAATCTAATGTTCTGAGAAAGCATACAAGCAATATTATACTTTGTGTGTGTGTGGTGACTAATTCAGAGTATATGAACTTTGAGAAAAGAATGTTGTTGTTTTTAATGTTGTGTATGTAACTAACATTTCTTGAATGTGCTGTTTAGTTGGCCAAAGGGTCCGAGTTGAAGATTGTTCTTAAAATGTTTGTAAGTGTACATGTGGTGTCTCAGGTGTGTGGCTTTGTGGAGAAAGATTCAAGGGAGGTTTGTGCTGGTTTTGGCGGGAAAAACGGCATGTGGCGGCCATCTTGTTGTCTGCCATGGTCGGCGGAGGCCATTTTGAGAGGCGCAGGCCTGTGGGTCATCCTATAGGGAAAGGTGTGGTCTTCCTATAGGGAAAGGTGCAGCCACTTTTCCTTTGGGTGTGATACCATATGACTGTGCTGTGGCATTCGTCAGATATCTTGCTGGTGGAATTTCGCAGCTTTTGGGGCTCAGATTTCGATGTTTGGTGCGAATTGAGTAGTGATGAGCCGAACACCCCCGGGTTCGGTTCGCACCAGAACCCGCGAACGGACCGAAAGTTCGCCACGAACATTAGAACCCTATTAAATACAATGGATGCGAACGTTCGGATTCTAAAGTGCTAATTATAACGACTATTATCCATGTTATTGTCCGAAACAGAGTTTGGGAACCCGGGTTCTTTACCAGGGGACATGTATCAATGCAAAAAGAAGTTTTAAAAACGGACGTTTTCCGGGAGCAGTCATTTTAATGATGCATAAAGTGAAAAAAAAAAAGTCAAATATTCCTTTAAATATTGTACCTGGGGGGGTGTCTAAAGTATGTCTGTGAAGTGCCACGTGTTTCCCGTGTTTAGAACTGTCCCTGCACAAAATAACATTTCTAAAGGAAAAAAAGCCATTTAAAACTGCTTGCGGCTTTAATGCAATGTCTGGTCCCGGTAATATGGATGAAAATCTTTAGGAAAAATGGCATAGCTACCCCATCAACCCCCCCCCCCCCTACCCCAGCCCATTACCAGCCCCTTTGGGTCTTGTATGGATATTAAGGGGAACCCCGCACACAAAATAAAAAAGGTCCTATATACTCTGAACAGCCGTATACAGGCAGTGCATACAAGACAGGGACTGTAGGTTTGTTCTTATGTAGAATCTGTTTGTAATTTTGAACAGCTGCATTGTTCAAGTGTAGCTCCATGCCAAATTCCTTTTTTTTAGCTTTTTGGAAAACATAGGGAACGGTTATCACCCCTGTCACATTTTTTTTGCTGTCTGTGCCCCTGTTCAGAACATTTCACCTCACTTTGCGTCCCAATGACAACTGTTTTTGAAATGTGGTGTTTTTATTGAAACAAGGATTGGTGATAAAGCATCAGTAGAGAGGAGACACCTTTCTCCCATATTAATTCTTACAGGAGAGAATTTTCCTTCCAAGGGGTAGATTTCCTCTCACTTCCTGTTGTCTTCTTCCGTTTGCAAGTAGTAGTCGTTTGTAAGTTTGATGTTTGAAAGTAGGGACCTGCCGTATATACTCTGCAGAAATTGTCCCCTTAGGTGTTGGTGTTGGCACAACACTGTAAGCACTCACAGTTACTCTTGGTGGGTGCTGGAACGCCCTGCTGTCAACTATTATATCAGGAATTGTAATAACATATAATTGTTGATCAGTGGTAGTAAAAATTGGGCCTTTGATGGTGGTGCTGGTGCCACAACACTGTAAGGCCTGACAGTTACTCTTGGTGTGCGCAGCAATGGGCCCTGCTGTGAATTATTCGATCAATAATTATAATTGCATGCCCCTGTTGAACAGGGGCTGAACAATTGGGCCTTTGGTGGTGGTGGTGGTGGTGGTGCTGGTGCCACAACACTGTAAGGCCTGACAGTTACTCTTGGTGTGTGCAGCAATGGGCCCTGCTATGAATTATTCGATCAATAATTATAATTGCATGCCCCTGTTGAACAGGGGCTGAAAAATTAGGCCTTTGGTGGTGGTGGTGGTGGTGATGGTGGTGCTGGTGCCACAACACTGTAAGGCCTGACAGTTACTCTTGGTGGGCGCAGCAATGGGCCCTGCTGTGAATTATTCGATCAATAATTATAATTGCATGCCCCTGTTGAACAGGGGCTGAAAAATTGGGCCTTAGGCACTGGTGGCACAACACTGCAACCCCTCACAGATACTGTACTTGGAGCACAGCAATGAGGCCTGTTGCAAAGTATTGCATCCAAAATTTTAATTACACGCCCCTGTTAAACAGGGGCTGAAAAATTGGGCCTTAGCCACTGGTGGCGTCACCCATAAACCAAAATGATCTTCCAAGCTATCATCATTAATCGTATCATTGAGGAGGAGGAGGAGGAGGATAGCCAGTCAACATAACAGCACAGGCACTCAGCATCAGCATCAGTCTTGAAGGGATGTGACATTTTAAAATCAATTAGTCTGTTATATCAGCATCAGGTGTGTGGTAGCTGGTGGTGATCCAAGACTGGTTCATCTTGATGAAAGTCAGTCGATCAACCGAGTCGGTGGACAGGCGCACCCTGTGATCCGTGACAAATCCTCCAGCAGCACTGAATGTGCGTTCTGAAAGAACGCTGGATGCAGGACAGGCCAGTAGCTCAATTGCATACTGTGCAAGCTCTGGCCAGTGATCCATCCTCAAGACCCAGTAAGCCAGAGGATTTTCGGTGGGGAAGGTGTCCAAGTCTGACCTTGCCCCTAGGTATTCCTGGACCATGTATATCAGACGCTGGCGATGGTTGCTGGAACCAATCATACTTTGGGGCTGCGGACTAAAGAATTGTCTGAACGCATCGGTCAGACGGCCACCTTCCCCACCGCTCCTTCTTTGACTGCCCGAAGCCTCAGCAACTCATTGTCCAGGACCAGGAGTTTGTAACCTCCCAGTCTCTGGGAACGCGTTGCACAGACCTTTCTGCAAGGCCTCCCGGAGTTGTCTCATCCTCTGCTCCCTCTGCGACGGTAAGATAAGGTCCGCAACCTTACCCTTGTACCGTGGATCAAGGAGAGTGGCCAGCCAGTAATGGTCCCTCTCCTTGATCCGAAGAATACGAGGATCCTTCCGCAGACTTTGCAGGATCAGGGAGGCCATGCAGCGTAGGTTAGCTGAGGCATTCAGTCCGGAGTCCTCTGGGTCACTAAGGACGACATGATCCGCAGCCACCTCCTCCCAGCCACGTACAAGTCCACTGGTTTCTTGGGACTGTAAATCATCCCTAAAAGACTGCTGCTGATGATGCTGAGTGCCAGCCTCCACCTCCATGCTGACACAATCCTCCTCCTCCTCCTCCTCTTCCTGTGCGATGGGTGGGACAGAAGGAACACTGTCTGGGTAAAGGGGGCCTTGAGAGGCAAGGAAGTCCTCCTCTTCCTGCCTCTGTTCTGCCTCAAGTGCCCTGTCCATTATTCCATGCAGCGTGTGCTCCAACAGGTGGACAAGAGGTACAGTGTCACTGATGCATGCACTGTCACTGCTCACCATTCTTGTGGCCTCCTCAAATGGTGCCAGGACAGTGCATGCATCCCTGATCATGCCCCACTGGCGTGGTGAAAAAAAAACGAGCTCCCCTGACCCTGTCCTGGTGCCGTAGTCGCACAGGTACTCATTGATGGCCCTCTGCTGCGTGTGCAGCCGCTGCAGCATGGCCAACGTTGAGTTCCACCTGGTGGGCATGTCACATATAAGGCGGTTCTTGGGCAGGTTCAACTCCTTTTGCAGCTCAGCCAGGCGAGCACTGGCATTATAAGATCTGCGGAAATGCACACAGACTTTCCTGGCCTGCCTCAGGACATCCTGTAAGCCCGGGTACCTGCCCAAGAACCGCTGCACCACCAGGTTAAGGACGTGAGCCATACAGGGCACATGGGTCAGTTGTCCCTGTCGGAGGGCAGAGAGGAGGTTGGTGCCATTGTCGCAAACCACCATTCCTGGCTTAAGCTGGCGTGACGTCAACCACCTCTCGGCCTGCCCCTGCAGAGCAGACAGGACCTCTGCCCCAGTGTGGCTCCTGTCCCCCAAACACACCAGCGCAAGCACGGCATGGCATCTTTTTGCCTGCGTACTTGCGTAGCCCCTTGAACGCCTACGGAGCACCGCTGGTTCCGAGGACAAACCACAGGAAGAGGCCATGGAGGAAGAAGAAGAGGAGGGGGTGGAGGAGAGAGGTGTGTCACAACCAGTAGTAGCATTTTGGAGGCGTGGCGGTGGAACAACCTCCAACACTACTGCACCTTGTCCTGCATCCTTCCCAGCTGCCAAAAGAGTGACCCAATGGGCCGTGAAAGAAAGGTAACGTCCCTGTCCATGCCTGCTGGACCATGAGTCAGCGGTAATATGCACCTTACCGCTGACCGCCCTGTCCAGCGAGGCCAAGACATTGCCTTCCACATGCCTGTAGAGAGCCGGTATCGCCTTCCGTGCGAAAAAGTGGCGTTTGGGAACCTGCCACTGAGGAACCGCACATTGCACAAACTCACGGAAGGGGGCCGAGTCTACCAACTGAAAAGGCAGCAGTTGAAGCGCTAGCAATTTAGCCAAGCTAGCATTCAACCGCTGGGCATGTGGATGGCTGGGAGTGAACTTCTTTCGACGGTCCAGCAGCTGGGGCAGGGAAATTTGCCTGCTAGAATCGGACGTTGGTGTACTGCTAGCAGAGTGCCCGCAAGTACTTGGCTGTGACACACCTAATTCTACACCTTCACTCCTCTCTGAAACCTGCTCTGAGAGGAATGAAGGTATAGTGGGGTTGGAGATCCCAGCTGATGCGGTGCAAGAAGAGGTCAGCTTTGTTCTTTGGTGTGGGTCTTTAAGGTAGGCTTGCCAACGAGCTGCATGGCAGGTCAACATATGTCTGATCAAGCATGTGGTGCCCAAGCGGCTGATGTTTTGGCCACACGATATACGCTTGAGACATATGTTGCAAACAGCAGCTGTGCGATCTGATGCACTCGCCTCAAAAAAGGCCCACACCAAAGAACTTTTTGAATGACGGGCAGAGGCAGCGCCCTGCACAGGCGGAGCTCTGCGGTGTGATTCCGTCGGTGTGCTGCCCATACGCTGGTCACTCAAGGGCATCCTGCCTCGTTGGAGATGTGCCGCCTCCTCCTCATCCTCCTCCTCCTCTCTCCTATTAGGCACCCACGTGGAGTCAGTGACCTCATCATCCCCTCCCTCCTCATCACTGGAGCCAATCTGGCAGTATGCTGCAGCTGCTGGAGCATGACTGCCAGATTGGTGTCCTTCTTGAGCATCCCCTCTCTCTGCTCTCACGCTACTGCCTTCCTCTAGCTGGGTATCATCATCAGATCCTTCGAAACGCTGGGCATCCTCCTGGAGCATGTACCCAACACTGTGCTCAAACAGTTCGGGGGACTCCTCAGGCGGAGGACATGGTGGGTCTAGGGAAGGATTGACTAATGAAGATAATGATACCAGAGAAGAGGACGCTTTGGCAGCTGCTTTGCCAGTACCCTGAGCCTGGGTGAGAGAGGATGAGGAGGATGAGGTGGGCTTGGTCATCCACTCTACCAAGTCTTCGGCATGATGTGGCTCAACATGTCCAGCTGCCGAAAAGAAGGACAAGCGTGTCCCATGGCCATGTGCTGATGACAATGCACCGCGTCCACGACCAGCACTGTTGCCCCCAGACACAGAGCCTGCTTGCCCTCTTTTTTTGCCTCCTGACTGTCTGCCTCTCCTTGTTTGCCTTCCAGACATTTTAATGGATGGCCTGCAGGGAGATGGGAAAAAGAGCAATAAGGGCTACCTTCAGGTGTATACTGTGCAGGAGGCTTAGCAACAATGACACTGACACTGTCCCCTGCCTATCCTTCTCTGTCCCTAAACACAAGGATTTGCAATATGCTTCAGCAAGATTGGTTTAGCACAGAACAGCACACTGACAGTTTCCCTCACTGTCCTTCTCTGTCCCTACAAACAAGATTTAGCACAGAATAACACACTGATAGTTTCCACGAGTGTCCTTCTCTGTCCCTAAACTCAAGGATTTCAAATATGGAACAGCAAAATTGGTTTAGAACAGAATAGCACACTGACACTTTCCCTCACTGTCCTACTCTGTCCCTCCCTACAAACAAGATTTAGCACAGAATAGCACACTGATAGTTTCCACGAGTGTCCTTCTCTGTCCCTAAACTCAAGGATTTCAAATATGGTTCAGCAAAATTGGTTTAGAACAGAATAGCACACTGTCAGTTTCACTCACTGTACCTCTCTGTCCCTAAACTCAAGGATTTCAAATATGGTTCAGCAAAATTGGTTTAGAACAGAATAGCACACTGACACTTTCCCTCACTGTCCTACTCTGTCCCTACAAACAAGATTTAGCACAGAATAGCACACTGACACTTTCCCTCACTGTACCTCTCTGTCCCTAAACTCAAGGATTTCAAATATGGTTCAGCAAGATTGGTTTAGAACAGAATAGCACACTGACACTTTCCCTCACTGTACCTCTCTGTCCCTACAAACAAGGTTTAGCACAGAATAACACACTGACACTCTCCCTACCTATCCTTATTTGTCCCTAAACACAAGGAATCCAGGATTAGTAAAGGAAAAAAAATGACACTGTCCCTGCCTATGCTTCTCTTTCCCTGCTCCGGAACACACTACACAAGGCCGCCGCGCTGGCGGCCTTTTATAGTGTGGGGCGTGTACTAAACCCCCTCAGCAATAATTGGCCACAGGCATCCTGCCTGTGGCCAATCATTGCTCTCCTCGCTGCCGGCGCTGTGATTGGCCAAGCATGTGGGGTCACAGTGCATGCTTGGCCAATCACAGCGCCTGGATGACACTGCGATGGCGTAGTGCATTGTGGGCCGTTCGCGTCACTCGAATTTGGCGTGAACGGCCCAAATCGTTCGATCTTCGTCGAACGATCGAACAGCCGATGTTCGAGTCGAACGTATGTTCGACTCGAACACGAAGCTCATCCCTAGAATTGAGTAGTGCGGTCTTTTCTGTGTTGGAATCTGGTGGACGCCATTTTTGTTTTCCTTTGTGTGTGTGTGTGTGTGTGTGTGTGTGTGTGTTGTACGGTCTGTCCTGTTTTAAAAAGGTGATTTGGAGGCGCAGTTCTTGTTGGTGTTTACAGTTTGGTCTGTGGGTCATCCCAGAGTGGTGAGACACTGGGATGACATACTGAGAGGCTGTTTTGTTTAATGTTAAATTTGCTGGTTTAAATTTGTTTTTCTAAATATCGCCTCTTGTGTTGAGTAGAGTGGTATCTTGATATAGCGCGGTCTTGCCCTGAGGGGTCCCGACGCGTTTGCGGACACATGCACATGCTGGGGCCCATTTATGGACGGGATCTGGTTGACCTACCAGCATGTCTTTGGAGTGTGGGAGGAAACTGGAGTGCCCGGAGGAACCCAACGCAGGCACAGAGAGAACATTCAAACTCCAGGCAGATGGTGTTGGGATGGGGATTTCTCTTGTAGCGGGGTCCCCAAATTCAACCCCGCTATACCTAAAATTAGGGGTGACTTGAGCAATAGTTGGCTCGGGTCTTCTTCTAATTATTTGGACTCTGCCTTACTGCTGTGTCACCTGGCGTGCAGTTCCCCTTTAGGCATATAGGTGGTGTTGTCACCTATGCCCGGGGTTGAACCACAGGAGATGGAGTAGGTATTGGATGTCTTCTTTCGGCTGCCGTTGGTGGGCAGTTCCGGCCTGCTGTGCATGCCGGGAGAGGGTATATAAGGGCCAGACGCCATTGGTCTGACAGCACTAACCGGGGCCCACTGCCCAGAGGGATATACCCCTCAGAGGGGGGTGCGCCCAATCTTGATCGAGGAGTCTCGGGCACCTTCAGCCCGAGGCTGCAGAGTTCCAGGTAGGCCCGGTACCCCTTTAACTGGGTCTACAACAGAAGAGGAGTCCCAGGGAACCCACGTGAGGGTGACCGCTCTGACACGGAGGAAACCAGGGGAGGATCGGTCCCATAACAGGAGGCGAATAATAAAGTATTGTTGTCTCGGGAAAGGCCTGGTGACCTGTCGGAGGGAAGGATTCCTTGCTCCGCAGACTGCCTCTGTGGAGCATTGCAAGTTCAGGAAGGATCTCCTTGACTTGGTCCTTGGAGGGGACTGAGTCATTGTTCCAGCATCATGCCGGCTGCTAGTGCTATTGAGTGACTATCCGGATGAGCTGTACCCACTCGGGATCGAGTGGTGACGAACCCAAGAGTGTGCCTGAATCCACTTCTATCTGCTAACCTTTTCTTACTTCACTCTCTGGTTACTAAAGCAAGATAAAATAAACTCTTGTTGGAGTTGATGTGTTGTGTGGACATTGACCTCATTTGGGAAAGATAAAGACTTGCCTCTATAACCTATAGGGGAGAACCAGAAGAAGGAAGCAACTCGCTGCGGGACCCAAGTATGTAACACCGCCTGACCTTTATAATCTAGAGGACACGGGCATGTGGCATGGTGTGTCTAATCTCCCTGCTTGAGAAGGTAAGAGGAAGAAAAAGATCCGTGTGCTACACGTGGGGGCTCGAGTCCAGGATTCTGCAGCTGTTTCTGGGAGCTGGACTATACTTTCCCGCATGCTTCTTTGGAGGTCAGCCATTTTCGAAAAATTGGACTGCGCCACAAGTGAGAGAGAACGTACAGGCCTGGCTGTAATTTCCAACTGCGTAGTTCGTGGGCGTGTCTCAAAGTCTGGAAAAGCCTGCCGCAAGTTGCGTGCACAAAGGAAAAAAAAGGGAGGAGCCCCCGCCAAAGTGTGTGTTCCACGTGGTGCGTTTGGCGCCAAAGGGACAGTGCTGATTGAACCATTGACGAGGCAACATGTTTACTGCTCCATGGATGTCTGCTTCACCGGGATCTCGTGTTCCTTTGCCTGGTTCAACCATGGACATTGCCCCTGTTGTGGCCTCCCTGACGGATACAGGGATTCGGCTGAAGCCCTGAGGTCGCTTTGCCCTCTACACGTGCAGAGATGCAGAGGCCTTGGGCATGATCTGTTCGAAGTGCCAGGGACTGATCGTACAGCTTCGCCCTTTTGGGAGATGTACCCGTTGTGGGGAGTTCCTCTTTGAGGTAGAACAGCCAACGGAGGTGCCGAAAGTCTTCTGTCTGGACTGTATCTCAGGTACTGTTGCTCTTGAGGAGGAAATAAGTGCTCCCACAGCCATGCCCAAGCGCACTACCGCGGAGATAGCGAATTTAAAGACTGAAGCTCCAGCCATTAAGGAGCTTGAGGCCGCAAACACAGTGGATGCTGCCTCGGTTGCAACGGAGTCCTCCCTTCTGCCTGCTAAAAGGAAGGTGGGGTACGTAAAGGCTTCCCGTGGCCGCGGTCAAGGCCCACCCCAGCGCCTACCTGAACCGGATCGTCCCGTCGGAGGGATCTCCAAGCGATCCACGGAGGGGGAAGGTAAGGAGGCTAGGAGAACTGTGTCATGTTTGCCGGGGAAAGGAAAGAAGCTCAGTGTCCGTTCCATTGGGGATGCTTGGGTACCTGACCCGCGGGAACTTTTAAAAGCTAGTGACTCTGCGTCTACGAAAGTTTATCTGCCAGCCGAAGAGTACGATACCTCAGACTTAGACTTTTCCTCTGACATTGGTGATGATTTCGAGATAGGACGAAATGTTTGTAAAGAAGGGATGGGACAAAATTCTGCTGACCTCTCCCCGCAGTGTTAGGGGATCGCCCATGGATTCTGGGGAAACTACACCCCGGGTGGAAGCCCCTGTTCTTGCTGGAGAAGTTGTTCCTGTGCCCACTTTACATGCACCGGTGTCTTCCGTGCCTGCTGTTCCGGAGGCCCATTCCCCATTAAGGCCGCCTTTGCCACAGTTGGAGCCCGTGCGACCCCGGAGATCTCCGGATGCTATTGTCCTGCCAGGAGCTGGAGATCGGGCGACCATGCCGCCTTTGGCCCGACTACAACGGCTCTTGAATCAAAAGGTTGCTACTGACTATGGATGGGAGTATCCGTACGTTCCAAGGAACTTGCTGTTTGAAATTGAAGCCTCTCGGGAATGATGGTAGAGTGACTTTGTCTGGGATCGTTTGGAGGTAAAGAAAGGCCATAGGTATTTTAAATGTTCGGCCGTAATGACTGAGAGATACAAAGGCTGCAGAAAGGATTGGACTCTCAGTCGTCACATACATGCAGACAGGTTCGTGATCTGTAGCAAAGACAGAGACGATGTGATCAATTCCATAGAGACCTTGGATGAAGCTGCCATGATCAACCAAAGGGATCTTTGTGTTGCGGTGCGTCTGTACGCACTTAGGCTAGACAGTGATGTGTGCAGCCACTAGGTGGTAGTGGCTTGCCGGACTTTTCTTTTATTGCACTTATTTTAGGAAATGTTATGTCATATACTAGGCTTAGTGTATGCAGCTTTAGCAGAAGGGAGCTATCTTTCCTCAGAGAGATAGTTCACTTCCTAATGTAGTGATACAAGTTCTCATATTTAAGAGGACCTGTCATGCTTTTTTCTATTACAAGGGATGTTTACATTCCTTGTAATAGGAATAAAAGTGACACTATTTTATTTTTATTTTTTTAAAGAACAGTGAAAAAATGTAAAATAAAAAAGGTAAAATAAATAAGAAAGAAAAAAAAATGTAAACGTGCCCCGTCCCGCCGAGCTTGCGTGCAAAAGCGATCGCATACGTGAGTAGTGCCCGCATATGAAAACGTCAATTGCCAATTGACGTGCTAACCACTATACTACGGTCACTGGCCTGAGCATAGACTGGAAATTTCATAATGAAAGGATTACTTTACACTGTTATATTGCTACTAGTGGGGGCATCACTGGTCAGTGTGTGATTGGGGAGGGGTCAGTGTGTGATGAGGGGTGGTCAGTGTGTGATGAGGGGTGGTCAGTGTGTGATTGGGGAGGGGTAAGTGTGTGATGAGGGGGGGTCAGTGTGTGATGGGGGAGGGGTCAGTGTGTGATGGGGGAGGGGTCAGTGTGTGATGGGGGAGGGGTCAGTGTGTGATGGGGGAGGGGTCAGTGTGTGATTGGGGAGGGGTCAGTGTGTGATGGGGGGGTCAGTGTGCGATGGAGGGGGTCAGTGTGTGATGAGGGGGGTCAGTGTGTGATGAGGGGGGGTCAGTGTGTGATGGGGAGGTCAGTGTGTGGTGGGGGAGGGGTCAGTGTGTGATGGGGGAGGGGTCAGTGTGTGATGGGGGAGGGGTCAGTGTGTGATGGGGGAGGGGTAAGTGTGTGATGAGGGGGGTCAGTGTGTGATGGGGGAGGGGTCAGTGTGTGATGGGGGGGTCAGTGTGTGATTGGGGAGGGGTAAGTGTGTGATGAGGGGGGTTCAGTGTGTGATGGGGGAGGGGTCAGTGTGTGATTGGGGAGGGGTCAGTGTGTGATGGGGGGTCAGTGTGTGATGGGGGGGTCAGTGTGTGATGGGAGAGGGGTCAGTGTGATGGGGTGGTCAGTGTGTGATGGGGGAGGGGTCAGTGTGTGATTGGGGAGGGGTCAGTGTGTGATGGGGGGGTAAGTGTGTGATGAGGGGGGTCAGTGTGTGATGGGGGAGGGGTCAGTGTGTGATGGGGAGGGGTCAGTGTGTAATGAGGGGGGTCAGTGTGTGATGGGGAGGGGTCAGTGTGTGATGGGGGGGTCAGTGTGTGAGGGGGGGTGAGTGTGTGATGAGGGGGGGGGTCAGTGTGTGATTGGGGAGGGGTAAGTGTGTGATGAGGGGGGGTCAGTGTGTGATGGGGGAGGGGTCAGTGTGTGATGGGGAGGGGTCAGTGTGTGATGGGGTGGTCAGTGTGTGATGGGGGAGGGGTCAGTGTGTGATGAGGGGGGGTCAGTGTGTGATGGGGAGGGGTCAGTGTGTGATGGGGGGTCAGTGTGTGATGGGGAGGGGTCAGTGTGTGATGAGGGGGGGTCAGTGTGTGATGGGGGTTCAGTGTGTGATGAGGGAGGGGTCAGTGTGTGATGAGGGGTGGTCAGTGTGTGATGAGGGGTGGTCAGTGTGTGATGAGGGAGGGGTCAGTGTGTGATGAGGGGGGGTCAGTGTGTGATGGGAGGGTCAGTGTGTGATGGGAGGGTCAGTGTGTGATGAGGGAGGGGTCAGTCTGTGATGGGGGAGTGGTCAGTCTGTGATGAGGGAGGGGTCAGAGTGTGATTGGGGAGGGGTCAGTCTGTGATGGGGGAGTGGTCAGTCTGTGATTGGGGAGGGGTCAGTCTGTGATGGGGGGGTCAGTCTGTGATGGGGGAGGGGTCAGTCTGTGATTGGGGAGGGGTCAGTGTGTGATTGGGGAGGGGTCAGTGTGTGATGAGGGGTGGTCAGTGTGTGATGAGGGGTGGTCAGTGTGTGATGAGGAAGGGGTCAGTGTGTGATGGGGAGGGGTCAGTGTGTGATGGGGGGGTCAGTGTGTGAGGGGGGGTGAGTGTGTGATGAGGGGAGGGGTCAGTGTGTGATGGGGGGGTCAGTGTGTGATGGGGGGGTCAGTGTGTGATGGGGGGGTCAGTGTGTGATGGGGGAGGGGTAAGTGTGTGATGAGGGGGGTCAGTGTGTGATTGGGGAGGGGTAAGTGTGTGATGAGGGGGGGTCAGTGTGTGATGAGGGGGGGTCAGTGTGTGATTGGGGAGGGGTAAGTGTGTGATGAGGGGGGGTCAGTGTGTGATGGGGGAGGGGTCAGTGTGTGATGGGGGAGGGGTCAGTGTGTGATGGGGGAGGGATCAGTGTGTGATGGGGGAGGGGTCAGTGTGTGATTGGGGAGGGGTCAGTGTGTGATGGGGGGGTCAGTGTGCGATGGAGGGGGTCAGTGTGTGATGAGGGGGGTCAGTGTGTGATGAGGGGGGGTCAGTGTGTGATGGGGAGGTCAGTGTGTGATGGGGGAGGGGTCAGTGTGTGATGGGGGAGGGGTCAGTGTGTGATGGGGGGGTCAGTGTGTGATGGGGGAGGGGTAAGTGTGTGATGAGGGGGGTCAGTGTGTGATGGGGGAGGGGTCAGTGTGTGATGGGGGGGTCAGTGTGTGATTGGGGAGGGGTAAGTGTGTGATGAGGGGGGTTCAGTGTGTGATGGGGGAGGGGTCAGTGTGTGATTGGGGAGGGGTCAGTGTGTGATGGGGGGTCAGTGTGTGATGGGGGGGTCAGTGTGTGATGGGGGAGGGGTCAGTGTGTGATGGGGTGGTCAGTGTGTGATGGGGGAGGGCTCAGTGTGTGATTGGGGAGGGGTCAGTGTGTGATGGGGGGGTAAGTGTGTGATGAGGGGGGTCAGTGTGTGATGGGGGAGGGGTCAGTGTGTGATGGGGAGGGGTCAGTGTGTAATGAGGGGGGTCAGTGTGTGATGGGGAGGGGTCAGTGTGTGATGGGGGGGGGGTCAGTGTGTGAGGGGGGGTGAGTGTGTGATGAGGGGAGGGGTCAGTGTGTGATGGGGGGTCAGTGTGTGATGGGGGAGGGGTAAGTGTGTGATGAGGGGGGTCAGTGTGTGATGGGGGAGGAGTCAGTGTGTGATGGGGGGGTCAGTGTGTGATTGGGGAGGGGTAAGTGTGTGATGAGGGGGGGTCAGTGTGTGATGGGGGAGGGGTCAGTGTGTGATGGGGAGGGGTCAGTGTGTGATGGGGTGGTCAGTGTGTGATGGGGGAGGGGTCAGTGTGTGATGAGGGGGGGTCAGTGTGTGATGGGGAGGGGTCAGTGTGTGATGGGGGGTCAGTGTGTGATGGGGAGGGGTCAGTGTGTGATGAGGGGGGGTCAGTGTGTGATGGGGGTTCAGTGTGTGATGAGGGAGGGGTCAGTGTGTGATGAGGGGTGGTCAGTGTGTGATGAGGGGTGGTCAGTGTGTGATGAGGGGTGGTCAGTGTGTGATGAGGGAGGGGTCAGTGTGTGATGAGGGGGGGTCAGTGTGTGATGGGAGGGTCAGTGTGTGATGGGAGGGTCAGTGTGTGATGAGGGAGGGGTCAGTCTGTGATGGGGGAGTGGTCAGTCTGTGATGAGGGAGGGGTCAGAGTGTGATTGGGGAGGGGTCAGTCTGTGATGGGGGAGTGGTCAGTCTGTGATTGGGGAGGGGTCAGTCTGTGATGGGGGGGTCAGTGTGTGATGGGGAAGGGGTCAGTCTGTGATTGGGGAGGGGTCAGTGTGTGATTGGGGAGGGGTCAGTCTGTGATTGGGGAGGGGTCAGTCTGTGATGGGGGAGGAGGGGTTTGTGATGAGGCAGGGGGGATGTTATGTAAGGGGGTGGCTGAGGACACTGATGTAAAACAGGGTCTGTGATTTCTGCAGTAGCAAAACACAGGTCTCTGCAAGGGCAATGTTTTCTATGTGTCCTGTTCACACTGAAACAGCGCCCCTGCGTGCTGAGCAGTGTGGTGCAAAATGCATACTGCTTCTATGCACCGCAACTGAGCTGTGGTGCATAAAAATTAATGAAATGTTGGGGAGGTCAGTGTGTGATGGGGGAGGGGTCAGTGTGTGATGGGGGAGGGGTCAGTGTGTGATGGGGGAGGGGTCAGTGTGTGATGGGGGAGGGGTCAGTGTGTGATGGGGGGGGGGTCAGTGTGCGATGGAGGGGGTCAGTGTGTGATGAGGGGGGGTCAGTGTGTGATGGGGGAGGGGTCAGTGTGTGATGGGGGGGACAGTGTGTGATTGGGGAGGGGACAGTGTGTGATTGGGGAGGGGTCAGTGTGTGATGGGGGGGTCAGTGTGTGATGAGGGAGGGGTCAGTGTGTGATGAGGGGTGGTCAGTGTGTGATGAGGGGTGGTCAGTGTGTGATGAGGGGGGGGGGTCAGTGTGTGATGGAAGGGTCAGTGTGTGATGGGAGGGGTCAGTCTGTGAATGGGGAGGGGTCAGAGTGTGATTGGAAAGGGGTCAAAGTGTAATTGGGGAGGGGTCAGTCTGTGATGGGGGAGGGGTCAGTCTGTGATTGGGGAGGGGTCAGTCTGTGATGGGGGGGTCAGTGTGTGATGGGAGGGGTCAGTCTGTGATTGGGGAGGGGTCAGAGTGTGATTGGGGAGGGGTCAGAGTGTGATTGGGGAGGGGTCAGTCTGTGATGGGGAGGGGTCAGTGTGTGATGGGGGGGTCAGTGTGTGAGGGGGGGTGAGTGTGTGATGAGGGGAGGGGTCAGTGTGTGATGGGGGGGTCAGTGTGTGATGGGGGGTCAGTGTGTGATGGGGAGGGGTCAGTGTGTGATGGGGGAGGGGTCAGTGTGTGATGGGGGAGGGGTCAGTGTGTGATGGGGGGGGGTCAGTGTGCGATGGAGGGGGTCAGTGTGTGATGAGGGGGGGTCAGTGTGTGATGGGGGAGGGGTCAGTGTGTGATGGGGGGGACAGTGTGTGATTGGGGAGGGGACAGTGTGTGATTGGGGAGGGGTCAGTGTGTGATGGGGGGGTAAGTGTGTGATGAGGGGGGTCAGTGTGTGATGGGGGAGGGGTCAGTGTGTGATGGGGGAGGGGTCAGTGTGTGATGGGGGAGGGGTCAGTGTGTGATTGGGGAGGGGTCAGTGTGTGATGGGGGGGTCAGTGTGTGATGAGGGGGGTCAGTGTGTGATGAGGGGGGGTCAGTGTGTGATGGGGAGGTCAGTGTGTGATGGGGGAGGGGTCAGTGTGTGATGGGGGAGGGGTCAGTGTGTGATGGGGGAGGGGTCAGTGTGTGATGGGGGAGGGGTAAGTGTGTGATGAGGGGGGTCAGTGTGTGATGGGGGAGGGGTCAGTGTGTGATGGGGGGGTCAGTGTGTGATTGGGGAGGGGTAAGTGACCATTACTCTATGGGCCCTGGGCCCAAGCAGAGAATGAAATTTGACAGTGAAAACATTACCATATGTTCCAAAGTAGCCAACAGAAGTAAAATCCAAATTCTCCTTTCGTTCGGCTAAAGTAAAATCCAAATCCCCATTTATTTTGCTTGGCAGCTGTGATGGGATTCGAACCTGTGGACGTCAGCATGTCGATTGACGTGCTAACCAGGCGCGCTAACCGCTACTCTACGAGCAACGGCCTGAGCCGAGGCCGGAAATTTCCTAATGAAAAGATTACAATACACTGTTATATTGCTACAAGTAAGGGCGTCACTAAATTCCGGCCCCGGTGGCCATTCTACCCGGACCGCAGCCTCGCATAGTAGTAGTTTCCTGTATCTCCCTGTCGCCGGCTCCCCCGCCTGCCGCTATATACACAGCGCGGCAGGTCCGTCCGTGCCTTCTCTATTCTCTGCACTGCCCCCTCCCCCACACTGCCTGCCTAACATTACACAAACATGAAGCACGACCGCGCTGGACAATGGGCGGGATTTTTTAAAGTTCAAAAAGTGGGTGATTGGTTTTTAGGCAGCGGGGCGGTCCCAACAATAAATCACTCACTTCTAATGGGAAAAGTCCCGCCCATTGTCCAGAGCGGCCACGCCTCATGTCCTGTGAGAATAAGGGAGATTTTCTGTGGGGAGGGGGGCTGGGCTGTCAAGAGAGGTCTGTGATGAGGGAGGGTCAGTGTGTGATGGGGGAGGGGTCAGTGTGTGATGGGGGAGGGGTCAGTGTGTGATGGGGGAGGGGTCAGTGTGTGATGGGGGGGGGGGGTCAGTGTGCGATGGAGGGGGTCAGTGTGTGATGAGGGGGGGTCAGTGTGTGATGGGGGAGGGGTCAGTGTGTGATGGGGGGGACAGTGTGTGATTGGGGAGGGGACAGTGTGTGATTGGGGAGGGGTCAGTGTGTGATGAGGGAGGGGTCAGTGTGTGATGAGGGGTGGTCAGTGTGTGATGAGGGGTGGTCAGTGTGTGATGAGGGAGGGGTCAGTGTGTGATGAGGGGGGGGTCAGTGTGTGATGGGAGGGTCAGTGTGTGATGGGAGGGGTCAGTCTGTGAATGGGGAGGGGTCAGAGTGTGATTGGAAAGGGGTCAAAGTGTAATTGGGGAGGGGTCAGTCTGTGATGGGGGAGGGGTCAGTCTGTGATTGGGGAGGGGTCAGTCTGTGATGGGGGGGGTCAGTGTGTGATGGGAGGGGTCAGTCTGTGATTGGGGAGGGGTCAGAGTGTGATTGGGGAGGGGTCAGTCTGTGGTGGGGGAGGGGTCAGTCTGTGATTGGGGAGGGGTCAGTGTGTGATTGGGGAGGGGTCAGTGTGTGATGAGGGGTGGTCAGTGTGTGATGAGGAAGGGGTCAGTGTGTGATGGGGAGGGGTCAGTGTGTGATGGGGGGGTCAGTGTGTGAGGGGGGGTGAGTGTGTGATGAGGGGAGGGGTCAGTGTGTGATGGGGGGGTCAGTGTGTGATGGGGGGGTCAGTGTGTGATGGGGGAGGGGTAAGTGTGTGATGAGGGGGGGTCAGTGTGTGATTGGGGAGGGGTAAGTGTGTGATGAGGGGGGGTCAGTGTGTGATGAGGGGGGGTCAGTGTGTGATTGGGGAGGGGTAAGTGTGTGATGAGGGGGGGTCAGTGTGTGATGGGGGAGGGGTCAGTGTGTGATGGGGGAGGGGTCAGTGTGTGATGGGGGAGGGGTCAGTGTGTGATGGGGGGGGGGGTCAGTGTGCGATGGAGGGGGTCAGTGTGTGATGAGGGGGGGTCAGTGTGTGATGGGGGAGGGGTCAGTGTGTGATGGGGGAGGGGTCAGTGTGTGATGGGGGGGACAGTGTGTGATTGGGGAGGGGACAGTGTGTGATTGGGGAGGGGTCAGTGTGTGATGGGGGGGTCAGTGTGTGATGAGGGGTGGTCAGTGTGCGATGGGGGAGGGGTCAGTGTGTGATTGGGGAGGGGTCAGTGTGTGATGGGGGAGGGGTCAGTGTGTGATGGGGGAGGGGTCAGTGTGTGATGGGGGAGGGGTCAGTCTGTGAATGGGGAGGGGTCAGAGTGTGATTGGAAAGGGGTCAAAGTGTAATTGGGGAGGGGTCAGTCTGTGATGGGGGAGGGGTCAGTCTGTGATTGGGGAGGGGTCAGTCTGTGATGGGGGGGGTCAGTGTGTGATGGGAGGGGTCAGTCTGTGATTGGGGAGGGGTCAGAGTGTGATTGGGGAGGGGTCAGAGTGTGATTGGGGAGGGGTCAGTGTGTGATGGGGGAGGGGTCAGTCTGTGATTGGGGAGGGGTCAGTGTGTGATTGGGGAGGGGTCAGTGTGTGATGAGGGGTGGTCAGTGTGTGATGAGGAAGGGGTCAGTGTGTGATGGGGAGGGGTCAGTGTGTGATGGGGGGGTCAGTGTGTGAGGGGGGGTGAGTGTGTGATGAGGGGAGGGGTCAGTGTGTGATGGGGGGGTCAGTGTGTGATGGGGGGGTCAGTGTGTGATGGGGGAGGGGTAAGTGTGTGATGAGGGGGGGTCAGTGTGTGATTGGGGAGGGGTAAGTGTGTGATGAGGGGGGGTCAGTGTGTGATGGGGGAGGGGTCAGTGTGTGATGGGGGAGGGGTCAGTGTGTGATGGGGGGGGGGGTCAGTGTGCGATGGAGGGGGTCAGTGTGTGATGAGGGGGGGTCAGTGTGTGATGGGGGAGGGGTCAGTGTGTGATGGGGGGGACAGTGTGTGATTGGGGAGGGGACAGTGTGTGATTGGGGAGGGGTCAGTGTGTGATGGGGGGGTCAGTGTGTGATGAGGGGTGGTCAGTGTGTGATGAGGGGTGGTCAGTGTGTGATGAGGGAGGGGTCAGTGTGTGATGAGGGGGGGGTCAGTGTGTGATGGGAGGGTCAGTGTGTGATGGGAGGGGTCAGTCTGTGAATGGGGAGGGGTCAGAGTGTGATTGGAAAGGGGTCAAAGTGTAATTGGGGAGGGGTCAGTCTGTGATGGGGGAGGGGTCAGTCTGTGATTGGGGAGGGGTCAGTCTGTGATGGGGGGGGTCAGTGTGTGATGGGAGGGGTCAGTCTGTGATTGGGGAGGGGTCAGAGTGTGATTGGGGAGGGGTCAGAGTGTGATTGGGGAGGGGTCAGTCTGTGATGGGGGAGGGGTCAGTCTGTGATTGGGGAGGGGTCAGTGTGTGATTGGGGAGGGGTCAGTGTGTGATTGGGGAGGGGTCAGTGTGTGATGAGGAAGGGGTCAGTGTGTGATGGGGAGGGGTCAGTGTGTGATGGGGGGGTCAGTGTGTGAGGGGGGGTGAGTGTGTGATGAGGGGAGGGGTCAGTGTGTGATGGGGGGGTCAGTGTGTGATGGGGGAGGGGTAAGTGTGTGATGAGGGGGGGTCAGTGTGTGATTGGGGAGGGGTAAGTGTGTGATGAGGGGGGGGTCAGTGTGTGATTGGGGAGGGGTAAGTGTGTGATGAGGAGGGGTAAGTGTGTGATGAGGGGGGGTCAGTGTGTGATTGGGGAGGGGTAAGTGTGTGATGGGGGAGTGGTCAGTCTGTGATGAGGGAGGGGTCAGAGTGTGATTGGGGAGGGGTCAGTCTGTGATGGGGGAGTGGTCAGTCTGTGATTGGGGAGGGGTCAGTCTGTGATGGGGGGGTCAGTGTGTGATGGGGGGGTCAGTGTGTGATGGGGAAGGGGTCAGTCTGTGATTGGGGAGGGGTCAGTGTGTGATTGGGGAGGGGTCAGTGTGTGATTGGGGAGGGGTCAGTCTGTGATGGGGGAGGAGGGGTTTGTGATGAGGCAGGGGGGATGTTATGTAAGGGGGTGGCTGAGGACACTGATGTAAAACAGGGTCTGTGATTTCTGCAGTAGCAAAACACAGGTCTCTGCAAGGGCAATGTTTTCTATGTGTCCTGTTCACACTGAAACAGCGCCCCTGCGTGCTGAGCAGTGTGGTGCAAAATGCATACTGCTTCTATGCACCGCAACTGAGCTGTGGTGCATAAAAGTTAATGAAATGTATTTTGACATTTTAATAAAGTTGAAAGAGTGATGTGTGTGTGTGTGGGGGGGGGGGCGCTGTGAAGTGGAGAATATCATGTGAAGTCATAGCACCAATACGACATCCGGACCTCCGCTGGAAGAAAATTTTTCCGACCGGACCCCCGTGAATTTTAATTCGGTACCCCTGTGCAGCTAGAGCATGTGTTTTTTTTTTTCCTACAAGGGTAGATATTGACTTTTTTTTTATTGCATTTTAGTGTAAATATGAGATGTGAGGTCTTTTGGAGCCCAGATCTCATATTTAAGAGGACCTGTCATGCTTTTTTCTATTACATGGGATGTTTACATTCCTCGTAATAGGAATAAAAGTGACACCATTTATTTTTTAAAGAACAGTGAAAAAAGAAAAAAGAAAAAGAAAAAAGAAAGCAAGAGCAATAATTATAGCCCTAGACCTCCTCTGTAACTCAAAACATGCAACCTGTAGAATTTTTTAAACGTCGCCTAAGGAGATTTTAAAGGGTAAAAGTTTGTTGCCATTCCACGAGAGGGCGCAATTTTGAAGCGTGACTTATTAGGTATGAATTTACTCGGCAGAAGATAATCTTTCACAATATAAAAAAAATTGGGCTAACTTTACTGTTGTCTTATTTTTTCATTCAAAAAAGTGTATTTTTTTCCCCAAAAAAATGCGGTTGTGACAGAAAGTATTGCATCAACCACCATTTTATTCTCTAGGGTGTTTATATATATATATTCTATGTATATATAATGTTTGGGGGTTCTAAGTTTTTTTTCTAGCAAAAAAATAAATAACTTGTGAACACCAAATCTCAGAAATAGGCTCGGTAATGGAGTGGTTAAAAAAGGTGCTGTGCAATACTTCTCCCAAAATAGACAACAGAAGTAAAATCCAAATTATCCGGATAATCAAAAGAATGTCTTTTGTGCCCCCATTTATCCCCTATTGTGTCCTTTGGTACTGTACTGTACTGTGTTATATCATATCATATCATATCCTTATGTCCTTATTATTATTATTATTATGCAGGCTTGGTATGGCGCCAGCTGTTCGCGCAGCGCTTTTACCTTATGTTATACCATTATATTTGTGTCCTTATGTTGTACCATTGTATCATTATATCCTTATATATATATATCCTTATATATAGTGCAGGATTCGAACCTGGAATGATCAGCATGCCAATCGGGCGTGCTGACCATTACTCTATGGGCCCTGGGCCCAAACAGAGAATGAAATTTGACAGTGAAAACATTACCATATGTTCCAAAGTAGCCAACAGAAGTAAAATCCAAATTCTCCTTTCGGGCGTGCTGACCATTACTCTATGGGCCCTGGGCCCAAACATAGAATGAAATTTGACAGTGAAAACATTACCATATGTTCCAAAGTAGCCAACAGAAGTAAAATCCAAATTCTCCTTTCGGGCGTGCTGACCATTACTCTATGGGCCCTGGGCCCAAACATAGAATGAAATTTGACAGTGAAAACATTACCATATGTTCCAAAGTAGCCAACAGAAGTAAAATCCAAATTCTCCTTTCGTTCGGCTAAAGTAAAATCCAAATCCCCATTTATTTTGCTTGGCAGCTGTGATGGGATTCGAACCTGTGGACGTCAGCATGTCGATTGACGTGCTAACCAGGCGCGCTAACCGCTACTCTACGAGCAACGGCCTGAGCCGAGGCCGGAAATTTCCTAATGAAAAGATTACAATACACTGTTATATTGCTACAAGTAAGGGCGTCACTAAATTCCGGCCCCGGTGGCCATTCTACCCGGACCGCAGCCTCGCAGAGTAGTAGTTTCCTGTATCTCCCTGTCGCCGGCTCCCCCGCCTGCCGCTATATACACAGCGCGGCAGGTCCGTCCGTGCCTTCTCTATGCTCTGCACTGCCCCCTCCCCCACACTGCCTGCCTAACATTACACAAACATGAAGCACGACCGCGCTGGACAATGGGCGGGATTTTTTAAAGTTCAAAAAGTGGGTGATTGGTTTTTAGGCAGCGGGGCGGTCCCAACAATAAATCACTCACTTCTAATGGGAAAAGTCCCGCCCATTGTCCAGAGCGGCCACGCCTCATGTCCTGTGAGAATAAGGGAGATTTTCTGTGGGGAGGGGGGCTGGGCTGTCAAGAGAGGTCTGTGATGAGGGAGGGTCAGTGTGTGATGGGGGAGGGGTCAGTGTGTGATGGGGAGGGGTCAGTGTGTGATGGGGGAGGGGTCAGTGTGTGATGGGGGGGGGGGGGGGTCAGTGTGCGATGGAGGGGGTCAGTGTGTGATGAGGGGGGGTCAGTGTGTGATGGGGGAGGGGTCAGTGTGTGATGGGGGGGACAGTGTGTGATTGGGGAGGGGACAGTGTGTGATTGGGGAGGGGTCAGTGTGTGATGGGGGGGTCAGTGTGTGATGAGGGGTGGTCAGTGTGTGATGAGGGGTGGTCAGTGTGTGATGAGGGAGGGGTCAGTGTGTGATGAGGGGGGGGTCAGTGTGTGATGGGGAGGGGTCAGTGTGTGATGGGGGGGTCAGTGTGTGAGGGGGGGTGAGTGTGTGATGAGGGGAGGGGTCAGTGTGTGATGGGGGGGTCAGTGTGTGATGGGGGAGGGGTAAGTGTGTGATGAGGGGGGGTCAGTGTGTGATTGGGGAGGGGTAAGTGTGTGATGAGGGGGGGTCAGTGTGTGATTGGGGAGGGGTAAGTGTGTGATGAGGAGGGGTAAGTGTGTGATGAGGGGGGGTCAGTGTGTGATTGGGGAGGGGTAAGTGTGTGATGGGGGAGTGGTCAGTCTGTGATGAGGGAGGGGTCAGAGTGTGATTGGGGAGGGGTCAGTCTGTGATGGGGGAGTGGTCAGTCTGTGATTGGGGAGGGGTCAGTCTGTGATGGGGGGGTCAGTGTGTGATGGGGGGGTCAGTGTGTGATGGGGAAGGGGTCAGTCTGTGATTGGGGAGGGGTCAGTGTGTGATTGGGGAGGGGTCAGTGTGTGATTGGGGAGGGGTCAGTCTGTGATTGGGGAGGGGTCAGTCTGTGATGGGGGAGGAGGGGTTTGTGATGAGGCAGGGGGGATGTTATGTAAGGGGGTGGCTGAGGACACTGATGTAAAACAGGGTCTGTGATTTCTGCAGTAGCAAAACACAGGTCTCTGCAAGGGCAATGTTTTCTATGTGTCCTGTTCACACTGAAACAGCGCCCCTGCGTGCTGAGCAGTGTGGTGCATAAAAGTTAATGAAATGTATTTTGACATTTTAATAAAGTTGAAAGAGTGATGTGTGTGTGTGTGTGTGTGTGGGGGGGGGGGCGCTGTGAAGTGGAGAATATCATGTGAAGTCATAGCACCAATACGACATCCGGACCTCCGCTGGAAGAAAATTTTTCCGACCGGACCCCCGTGAATTTTAATTCGGTACCCCTGTGCAGCTAGAGCATGTGTTTTTTTTTTTCCTACAAGGGTAGATATTGACTTTTTTTTTATTGCATTTTAGTGTAAATATGAGATGTGAGGTCTTTTGGAGCCCAGATCTCATATTTAAGAGGACCTGTCATGCTTTTTTCTATTACATGGGATGTTTACATTCCTCGTAATAGGAATAAAAGTGACACCATTTATTTTTTAAAGAACAGTGAAAAAAGAAAAAAGAAAAAGAAAAAAGAAAGCAAGAGCAATAATTATAGCCCTAGACCTCCTCTGTAACTCAAAACATGCAACCTGTAGAATTTTTTAAACGTCGCCTAAGGAGATTTTAAAGGGTAAAAGTTTGTTGCCATTCCACGAGAGGGCGCAATTTTGAAGCGTGACTTATTAGGTATGAATTTACTCGGCAGAAGATAATCTTTCACAATATAAAAAAAATTGGGCTAACTTTACTGTTGTCTTATTTTTTCATTCAAAAAAGTGTATTTTTTTCCCCAAAAAAATGCGGTTGTGACAGAAAGTATTGCATCAACCACCATTTTATTCTCTAGGGTGTTTATATATATATATTCTATGTATATATAATGTTTGGGGGTTCTAAGTTTTTTTTCTAGCAAAAAAATAAATAACTTGTGAACACCAAATCTCAGAAATAGGCTCGGTAATGGAGTGGTTAAAAAAGGTGCTGTGCAATACTTCTCCCAAAATAGACAACAGAAGTAAAATCCAAATTATCCGGATAATCAAAAGAATGTCTTTTGTGCCCCCATTTATCCCCTATTGTGTCCTTTGGTACTGTGTTATATCATATCATATCATATCCTTATGTCCTTATTATTATTATGCAGGCTTGGTATGGCGCCAGCTGTTCGCGCAGCGCTTTTACCTTATGTTATACCATTATATTTGTGTCCTTATGTTGTACCATTGTATCATTATATCCTTATATATATATATCCTTATATATAGTGCAGGATTCGAACCTGGAATGATCAGCATGCCAATCGGGCGTGCTGACCATTACTCTATGGGCCCTGGGCCCAAACAGAGAATGAAATTTGACAGTGAAAACATTACCATATGTTCCAAAGTAGCCAACAGAAGTAAAATCCAAATTCTCCTTTCGGGCGTGCTGACCATTACTCTATGGGCCCTGGGCCCAAACATAGAATGAAATTTGACAGTGAAAACATTACCATATGTTCCAAAGTAGCCAACAGAAGTAAAATCCAAATTCTCCTTTCGTTCGGCTAAAGTAAAATCCAAATCCCCATTTATTTTGCTTGGCAGCTGTGATGGGATTCGAACCTGTGGACGTCAGCATGTCGATTGACGTGCTAACCAGGCGCGCTAACCGCTACTCTACGAGCAACGGCCTGAGCCGAGGCCGGAAATTTCCTAATGAAAAGATTACAATACACTGTTATATTGCTACAAGTAAGGGCGTCACTAAATTCCGGCCCCGGTGGCCATTCTACCCGGACCGCAGCCTCGCAGAGTAGTAGTTTCCTGTATCTCCCTGTCGCCGGCTCCCCCGCCTGCCGCTATATACACAGCGCGGCAGGTCCGTCCGTGCCTTCTCTATTCTCTGCACTGCCCCCTCCCCCACACTGCCTGCCTAACATTACACAAACATGAAGCACGACCGCGCTGGACAATGGGCGGGATTTTTTAAAGTTCAAAAAGTGGGTGATTGGTTTTTAGGCAGCGGGGCGGTCCCAACAATAAATCACTCACTTCTAATGGGAAAAGTCCCGCCCATTGTCCAGAGCGGCCACGCCTCATGTCCTGTGAGAATAAGGGAGATTTTCTGTGGGGAGGGGGGCTGGGCTGTCAAGAGAGGTCTGTGATGAGGGAGGGTCAGTGTGTGATGGGGGAGGGGTCAGTGTGTGATGGGGGAGGGGTCAGTGTGTGATGGGGGAGGGGTCAGTGTGTGATGGGGGGGGGGGGGTCAGTGTGCGATGGAGGGGGTCAGTGTGTGATGAGGGGGGGTCAGTGTGTGATGGGGGAGGGGTCAGTGTGTGATGGGGGGGACAGTGTGTGATTGGGGAGGGGACAGTGTGTGATTGGGGAGGGGTCAGTGTGTGATGAGGGAGGGGTCAGTGTGTGATGAGGGGTGGTCAGTGTGTGATGAGGGGTGGTCAGTGTGTGATGAGGGAGGGGTCAGTGTGTGATGAGGGGGGGGTCAGTGTGTGATGGGAGGGTCAGTGTGTGATGGGAGGGGTCAGTCTGTGAATGGGGAGGGGTCAGAGTGTGATTGGAAAGGGGTCAAAGTGTAATTGGGGAGGGGTCAGTCTGTGATGGGGGAGGGGTCAGTCTGTGATTGGGGAGGGGTCAGTCTGTGATGGGGGGGGTCAGTGTGTGATGGGAGGGGTCAGTCTGTGATTGGGGAGGGGTCAGAGTGTGATTGGGGAGGGGTCAGTCTGTGGTGGGGGAGGGGTCAGTCTGTGATTGGGGAGGGGTCAGTGTGTGATTGGGGAGGGGTCAGTGTGTGATGAGGGGTGGTCAGTGTGTGATGAGGAAGGGGTCAGTGTGTGATGGGGAGGGGTCAGTGTGTGATGGGGGGGTCAGTGTGTGAGGGGGGGTGAGTGTGTGATGAGGGGAGGGGTCAGTGTGTGATGGGGGGGTCAGTGTGTGATGGGGGGGTCAGTGTGTGATGGGGGAGGGGTAAGTGTGTGATGAGGGGGGGTCAGTGTGTGATTGGGGAGGGGTAAGTGTGTGATGAGGGGGGGTCAGTGTGTGATGAGGGGGGGTCAGTGTGTGATTGGGGAGGGGTAAGTGTGTGATGAGGGGGGGTCAGTGTGTGATGGGGGAGGGGTCAGTGTGTGATGGGGGAGGGGTCAGTGTGTGATGGGGGAGGGGTCAGTGTGTGATGGGGGGGGGGGGTCAGTGTGCGATGGAGGGGGTCAGTGTGTGATGAGGGGGGGTCAGTGTGTGATGGGGGAGGGGTCAGTGTGTGATGGGGGAGGGGTCAGTGTGTGATGGGGGGGACAGTGTGTGATTGGGGAGGGGACAGTGTGTGATTGGGGAGGGGTCAGTGTGTGATGGGGGGGTCAGTGTGTGATGAGGGGTGGTCAGTGTGCGATGGGGGAGGGGTCAGTGTGTGATTGGGGAGGGGTCAGTGTGTGATGGGGGAGGGGTCAGTGTGTGATGGGGGAGGGGTCAGTGTGTGATGGGGGAGGGGTCAGTCTGTGAATGGGGAGGGGTCAGAGTGTGATTGGAAAGGGGTCAAAGTGTAATTGGGGAGGGGTCAGTCTGTGATGGGGGAGGGGTCAGTCTGTGATTGGGGAGGGGTCAGTCTGTGATGGGGGGGGTCAGTGTGTGATGGGAGGGGTCAGTCTGTGATTGGGGAGGGGTCAGAGTGTGATTGGGGAGGGGTCAGAGTGTGATTGGGGAGGGGTCAGTGTGTGATGGGGGAGGGGTCAGTCTGTGATTGGGGAGGGGTCAGTGTGTGATTGGGGAGGGGTCAGTGTGTGATGAGGGGTGGTCAGTGTGTGATGAGGAAGGGGTCAGTGTGTGATGGGGAGGGGTCAGTGTGTGATGGGGGGGTCAGTGTGTGAGGGGGGGTGAGTGTGTGATGAGGGGAGGGGTCAGTGTGTGATGGGGGGGTCAGTGTGTGATGGGGGGGTCAGTGTGTGATGGGGGAGGGGTAAGTGTGTGATGAGGGGGGGTCAGTGTGTGATTGGGGAGGGGTAAGTGTGTGATGAGGGGGGGTCAGTGTGTGATGGGGGAGGGGTCAGTGTGTGATGGGGGAGGGGTCAGTGTGTGATGGGGGGGGGGGGTCAGTGTGCGATGGAGGGGGTCAGTGTGTGATGAGGGGGGGTCAGTGTGTGATGGGGGAGGGGTCAGTGTGTGATGGGGGGGACAGTGTGTGATTGGGGAGGGGACAGTGTGTGATTGGGGAGGGGTCAGTGTGTGATGGGGGGGTCAGTGTGTGATGAGGGGTGGTCAGTGTGTGATGAGGGGTGGTCAGTGTGTGATGAGGGAGGGGTCAGTGTGTGATGAGGGGGGGGTCAGTGTGTGATGGGAGGGTCAGTGTGTGATGGGAGGGGTCAGTCTGTGAATGGGGAGGGGTCAGAGTGTGATTGGAAAGGGGTCAAAGTGTAATTGGGGAGGGGTCAGTCTGTGATGGGGGAGGGGTCAGTCTGTGATTGGGGAGGGGTCAGTCTGTGATGGGGGGGGTCAGTGTGTGATGGGAGGGGTCAGTCTGTGATTGGGGAGGGGTCAGAGTGTGATTGGGGAGGGGTCAGAGTGTGATTGGGGAGGGGTCAGTCTGTGATGGGGGAGGGGTCAGTCTGTGATTGGGGAGGGGTCAGTGTGTGATTGGGGAGGGGTCAGTGTGTGATTGGGGAGGGGTCAGTGTGTGATGAGGAAGGGGTCAGTGTGTGATGGGGAGGGGTCAGTGTGTGATGGGGGGGTCAGTGTGTGAGGGGGGGTGAGTGTGTGATGAGGGGAGGGGTCAGTGTGTGATGGGGGGGTCAGTGTGTGATGGGGGAGGGGTAAGTGTGTGATGAGGGGGGGTCAGTGTGTGATTGGGGAGGGGTAAGTGTGTGATGAGGGGGGGTCAGTGTGTGATTGGGGAGGGGTAAGTGTGTGATGAGGAGGGGTAAGTGTGTGATGAGGGGGGGTCAGTGTGTGATTGGGGAGGGGTAAGTGTGTGATGGGGGAGTGGTCAGTCTGTGATGAGGGAGGGGTCAGAGTGTGATTGGGGAGGGGTCAGTCTGTGATGGGGGAGTGGTCAGTCTGTGATTGGGGAGGGGTCAGTCTGTGATGGGGGGGTCAGTGTGTGATGGGGGGGTCAGTGTGTGATGGGGAAGGGGTCAGTCTGTGATTGGGGAGGGGTCAGTGTGTGATTGGGGAGGGGTCAGTGTGTGATTGGGGAGGGGTCAGTCTGTGATGGGGGAGGAGGGGTTTGTGATGAGGCAGGGGGGATGTTATGTAAGGGGGTGGCTGAGGACACTGATGTAAAACAGGGTCTGTGATTTCTGCAGTAGCAAAACACAGGTCTCTGCAAGGGCAATGTTTTCTATGTGTCCTGTTCACACTGAAACAGCGCCCCTGCGTGCTGAGCAGTGTGGTGCAAAATGCATACTGCTTCTATGCACCGCAACTGAGCTGTGGTGCATAAAAGTTAATGAAATGTATTTTGACATTTTAATAAAGTTGAAAGAGTGATGTGTGTGTGTGTGGGGGGGGGGGGGCGCTGTGAAGTGGAGAATATCATGTGAAGTCATAGCACCAATACGACATCCGGACCTCCGCTGGAAGAAAATTTTTCCGACCGGACCCCCGTGAATTTTAATTCGGTACCCCTGTGCAGCTAGAGCATGTGTTTTTTTTTTTCCTACAAGGGTAGATATTGACTTTTTTTTTATTGCATTTTAGTGTAAATATGAGATGTGAGGTCTTTTGGAGCCCAGATCTCATATTTAAGAGGACCTGTCATGCTTTTTTCTATTACATGGGATGTTTACATTCCTCGTAATAGGAATAAAAGTGACACCATTTATTTTTTAAAGAACAGTGAAAAAAGAAAAAAGAAAAAGAAAAAAGAAAGCAAGAGCAATAATTATAGCCCTAGACCTCCTCTGTAACTCAAAACATGCAACCTGTAGAATTTTTTAAACGTCGCCTAAGGAGATTTTAAAGGGTAAAAGTTTGTTGCCATTCCACGAGAGGGCGCAATTTTGAAGCGTGACTTATTAGGTATGAATTTACTCGGCAGAAGATAATCTTTCACAATATAAAAAAAATTGGGCTAACTTTACTGTTGTCTTATTTTTTCATTCAAAAAAGTGTATTTTTTTCCCCAAAAAAATGCGGTTGTGACAGAAAGTATTGCATCAACCACCATTTTATTCTCTAGGGTGTTTATATATATATATTCTATGTATATATAATGTTTGGGGGTTCTAAGTTTTTTTTCTAGCAAAAAAATAAATAACTTGTGAACACCAAATCTCAGAAATAGGCTCGGTAATGGAGTGGTTAAAAAAGGTGCTGTGCAATACTTCTCCCAAAATAGACAACAGAAGTAAAATCCAAATTATCCGGATAATCAAAAGAATGTCTTTTGTGCCCCCATTTATCCCCTATTGTGTCCTTTGGTACTGTGTTATATCATATCATATCATATCCTTATGTCCTTATTATTATTATGCAGGCTTGGTATGGCGCCAGCTGTTCGCGCAGCGCTTTTACCTTATGTTATACCATTATATTTGTGTCCTTATGTTGTACCATTGTATCATTATATCCTTATATATATATATCCTTATATATAGTGCAGGATTCGAACCTGGAATGATCAGCATGCCAATCGGGCGTGCTGACCATTACTCTATGGGCCCTGGGCCCAAACAGAGAATGAAATTTGACAGTGAAAACATTACCATATGTTCCAAAGTAGCCAACAGAAGTAAAATCCAAATTCTCCTTTCGGGCGTGCTGACCATTACTCTATGGGCCCTGGGCCCAAACATAGAATGAAATTTGACAGTGAAAACATTACCATATGTTCCAAAGTAGCCAACAGAAGTAAAATCCAAATTCTCCTTTCGTTCGGCTAAAGTAAAATCCAAATCCCCATTTATTTTGCTTGGCAGCTGTGATGGGATTCGAACCTGTGGACGTCAGCATGTCGATTGACGTGCTAACCAGGCGCGCTAACCGCTACTCTACGAGCAACGGCCTGAGCCGAGGCCGGAAATTTCCTAATGAAAAGATTACAATACACTGTTATATTGCTACAAGTAAGGGCGTCACTAAATTCCGGCCCCGGTGGCCATTCTACCCGGACCGCAGCCTCGCAGAGTAGTAGTTTCCTGTATCTCCCTGTCGCCGGCTCCCCCGCCTGCCGCTATATACACAGCGCGGCAGGTCCGTCCGTGCCTTCTCTATTCTCTGCACTGCCCCCTCCCCCACACTGCCTGCCTAACATTACACAAACATGAAGCACGACCGCGCTGGACAATGGGCGGGATTTTTTAAAGTTCAAAAAGTGGGTGATTGGTTTTTAGGCAGCGGGGCGGTCCCAACAATAAATCACTCACTTCTAATGGGAAAAGTCCCGCCCATTGTCCAGAGCGGCCACGCCTCATGTCCTGTGAGAATAAGGGAGATTTTCTGTGGGGAGGGGGGCTGGGCTGTCAAGAGAGGTCTGTGATGAGGGAGGGTCAGTGTGTGATGGGGGAGGGGTCAGTGTGTGATGGGGGAGGGGTCAGTGTGTGATGGGGGAGGGGTCAGTGTGTGATGGGGGGGGGGGGTCAGTGTGCGATGGAGGGGGTCAGTGTGTGATGAGGGGGGGTCAGTGTGTGATGGGGGAGGGGTCAGTGTGTGATGGGGGGGACAGTGTGTGATTGGGGAGGGGACAGTGTGTGATTGGGGAGGGGTCAGTGTGTGATGAGGGAGGGGTCAGTGTGTGATGAGGGGTGGTCAGTGTGTGATGAGGGGTGGTCAGTGTGTGATGAGGGAGGGGTCAGTGTGTGATGAGGGGGGGGTCAGTGTGTGATGGGAGGGTCAGTGTGTGATGGGAGGGGTCAGTCTGTGAATGGGGAGGGGTCAGAGTGTGATTGGAAAGGGGTCAAAGTGTAATTGGGGAGGGGTCAGTCTGTGATGGGGGAGGGGTCAGTCTGTGATTGGGGAGGGGTCAGTCTGTGATGGGGGGGGTCAGTGTGTGATGGGAGGGGTCAGTCTGTGATTGGGGAGGGGTCAGAGTGTGATTGGGGAGGGGTCAGTCTGTGGTGGGGGAGGGGTCAGTCTGTGATTGGGGAGGGGTCAGTGTGTGATTGGGGAGGGGTCAGTGTGTGATGAGGGGTGGTCAGTGTGTGATGAGGAAGGGGTCAGTGTGTGATGGGGAGGGGTCAGTGTGTGATGGGGGGGTCAGTGTGTGAGGGGGGGTGAGTGTGTGATGAGGGGAGGGGTCAGTGTGTGATGGGGGGGTCAGTGTGTGATGGGGGGGTCAGTGTGTGATGGGGGAGGGGTAAGTGTGTGATGAGGGGGGGTCAGTGTGTGATTGGGGAGGGGTAAGTGTGTGATGAGGGGGGGTCAGTGTGTGATGAGGGGGGGTCAGTGTGTGATTGGGGAGGGGTAAGTGTGTGATGAGGGGGGGTCAGTGTGTGATGGGGGAGGGGTCAGTGTGTGATGGGGGAGGGGTCAGTGTGTGATGGGGGAGGGGTCAGTGTGTGATGGGGGGGGGGGGTCAGTGTGCGATGGAGGGGGTCAGTGTGTGATGAGGGGGGGTCAGTGTGTGATGGGGGAGGGGTCAGTGTGTGATGGGGGAGGGGTCAGTGTGTGATGGGGGGGACAGTGTGTGATTGGGGAGGGGACAGTGTGTGATTGGGGAGGGGTCAGTGTGTGATGGGGGGGTCAGTGTGTGATGAGGGGTGGTCAGTGTGCGATGGGGGAGGGGTCAGTGTGTGATTGGGGAGGGGTCAGTGTGTGATGGGGGAGGGGTCAGTGTGTGATGGGGGAGGGGTCAGTGTGTGATGGGGGAGGGGTCAGTCTGTGAATGGGGAGGGGTCAGAGTGTGATTGGAAAGGGGTCAAAGTGTAATTGGGGAGGGGTCAGTCTGTGATGGGGGAGGGGTCAGTCTGTGATTGGGGAGGGGTCAGTCTGTGATGGGGGGGGTCAGTGTGTGATGGGAGGGGTCAGTCTGTGATTGGGGAGGGGTCAGAGTGTGATTGGGGAGGGGTCAGAGTGTGATTGGGGAGGGGTCAGTGTGTGATGGGGGAGGGGTCAGTCTGTGATTGGGGAGGGGTCAGTGTGTGATTGGGGAGGGGTCAGTGTGTGATGAGGGGTGGTCAGTGTGTGATGAGGAAGGGGTCAGTGTGTGATGGGGAGGGGTCAGTGTGTGATGGGGGGGTCAGTGTGTGAGGGGGGGTGAGTGTGTGATGAGGGGAGGGGTCAGTGTGTGATGGGGGGGTCAGTGTGTGATGGGGGGGTCAGTGTGTGATGGGGGAGGGGTAAGTGTGTGATGAGGGGGGGTCAGTGTGTGATTGGGGAGGGGTAAGTGTGTGATGAGGGGGGGTCAGTGTGTGATGGGGGAGGGGTCAGTGTGTGATGGGGGAGGGGTCAGTGTGTGATGGGGGGGGGGGGTCAGTGTGCGATGGAGGGGGTCAGTGTGTGATGAGGGGGGGTCAGTGTGTGATGGGGGAGGGGTCAGTGTGTGATGGGGGGGACAGTGTGTGATTGGGGAGGGGACAGTGTGTGATTGGGGAGGGGTCAGTGTGTGATGGGGGGGTCAGTGTGTGATGAGGGGTGGTCAGTGTGTGATGAGGGGTGGTCAGTGTGTGATGAGGGAGGGGTCAGTGTGTGATGAGGGGGGGGGTCAGTGTGTGATGGGAGGGTCAGTGTGTGATGGGAGGGGTCAGTCTGTGAATGGGGAGGGGTCAGAGTGTGATTGGAAAGGGGTCAAAGTGTAATTGGGGAGGGGTCAGTCTGTGATGGGGGAGGGGTCAGTCTGTGATTGGGGAGGGGTCAGTCTGTGATGGGGGGGGTCAGTGTGTGATGGGAGGGGTCAGTCTGTGATTGGGGAGGGGTCAGAGTGTGATTGGGGAGGGGTCAGAGTGTGATTGGGGAGGGGTCAGTCTGTGATGGGGGAGGGGTCAGTCTGTGATTGGGGAGGGGTCAGTGTGTGATTGGGGAGGGGTCAGTGTGTGATTGGGGAGGGGTCAGTGTGTGATGAGGAAGGGGTCAGTGTGTGATGGGGAGGGGTCAGTGTGTGATGGGGGGGTCAGTGTGTGAGGGGGGGTGAGTGTGTGATGAGGGGAGGGGTCAGTGTGTGATGGGGGGGTCAGTGTGTGATGGGGGAGGGGTAAGTGTGTGATGAGGGGGGGTCAGTGTGTGATTGGGGAGGGGTAAGTGTGTGATGAGGGGGGGTCAGTGTGTGATTGGGGAGGGGTAAGTGTGTGATGAGGAGGGGTAAGTGTGTGATGAGGGGGGGTCAGTGTGTGATTGGGGAGGGGTAAGTGTGTGATGGGGGAGTGGTCAGTCTGTGATGAGGGAGGGGTCAGAGTGTGATTGGGGAGGGGTCAGTCTGTGATGGGGGAGTGGTCAGTCTGTGATTGGGGAGGGGTCAGTCTGTGATGGGGGGGTCAGTGTGTGATGGGGGGGTCAGTGTGTGATGGGGAAGGGGTCAGTCTGTGATTGGGGAGGGGTCAGTGTGTGATTGGGGAGGGGTCAGTGTGTGATTGGGGAGGGGTCAGTCTGTGATGGGGGAGGAGGGGTTTGTGATGAGGCAGGGGGGATGTTATGTAAGGGGGTGGCTGAGGACACTGATGTAAAACAGGGTCTGTGATTTCTGCAGTAGCAAAACACAGGTCTCTGCAAGGGCAATGTTTTCTATGTGTCCTGTTCACACTGAAACAGCGCCCCTGCGTGCTGAGCAGTGTGGTGCAAAATGCATACTGCTTCTATGCACCGCAACTGAGCTGTGGTGCATAAAAGTTAATGAAATGTATTTTGACATTTTAATAAAGTTGAAAGAGTGATGTGTGTGTGTGTGGGGGGGGGGGGCGCTGTGAAGTGGAGAATATCATGTGAAGTCATAGCACCAATACGACATCCGGACCTCCGCTGGAAGAAAATTTTTCCGACCGGACCCCCGTGAATTTTAATTCGGTACCCCTGTGCAGCTAGAGCATGTGTTTTTTTTTTTCCTACAAGGGTAGATATTGACTTTTTTTTTATTGCATTTTAGTGTAAATATGAGATGTGAGGTCTTTTGGAGCCCAGATCTCATATTTAAGAGGACCTGTCATGCTTTTTTCTATTACATGGGATGTTTACATTCCTCGTAATAGGAATAAAAGTGACACCATTTATTTTTTAAAGAACAGTGAAAAAAGAAAAAAGAAAAAGAAAAAAGAAAGCAAGAGCAATAATTATAGCCCTAGACCTCCTCTGTAACTCAAAACATGCAACCTGTAGAATTTTTTAAACGTCGCCTAAGGAGATTTTAAAGGGTAAAAGTTTGTTGCCATTCCACGAGAGGGCGCAATTTTGAAGCGTGACTTATTAGGTATGAATTTACTCGGCAGAAGATAATCTTTCACAATATAAAAAAAATTGGGCTAACTTTACTGTTGTCTTATTTTTTCATTCAAAAAAGTGTATTTTTTTCCCCAAAAAAATGCGGTTGTGACAGAAAGTATTGCATCAACCACCATTTTATTCTCTAGGGTGTTTATATATATATATTCTATGTATATATAATGTTTGGGGGTTCTAAGTTTTTTTTCTAGCAAAAAAATAAATAACTTGTGAACACCAAATCTCAGAAATAGGCTCGGTAATGGAGTGGTTAAAAAAGGTGCTGTGCAATACTTCTCCCAAAATAGACAACAGAAGTAAAATCCAAATTATCCGGATAATCAAAAGAATGTCTTTTGTGCCCCCATTTATCCCCTATTGTGTCCTTTGGTACTGTACTGTGTTATATCATATCATATCATATCCTTATGTCCTTATTATTATTATTCAGGCTTGGTATGGCGCCAGCTGTTCGCGCAGCGCTTTTACCTTATGTTATACCATTATATTTGTGTCCTTATGTTGTACCATTGTATCATTATATCCTTATATATATATCCTTATATATAGTGCAGGATTCGAACCTGGAATGATCAGCATGCCAATCGGGCGTGCTGACCATTACTCTATGGGCCCTGGGCCCAAACAGAGAATGAAATTTGACAGTGAAAACATTACCATATGTTCCAAAGTAGCCAACAGAAGTAAAATCCAAATTCTCCTTTCGGGCGTGCTGACCATTACTCTATGGGCCCTGGGCCCAAACATAGAATGAAATTTGACAGTGAAAACATTACCATATGTTCCAAAGTAGCCAACAGAAGTAAAATCCAAATTCTCCTTTCGTTCGGCTAAAGTAAAATCCAAATCCCCATTTATTTTGCTTGGCAGCTGTGATGGGATTCGAACCTGTGGACGTCAGCATGTCGATTGACGTGCTAACCAGGCGCGCTAGCCGCTACTCTACGAGCAACGGCCTGAGCCGAGGCCGGAAATTTCCTAATGAAAAGATTACAATACACTGTTATATTGCTACAAGTAAGGGCGTCACTAAATTCCGGCCCCGGTGGCCATTCTACCCGGACCGCAGCCTCGCAGAGTAGTAGTTTCCTGTATCTCCCTGTCGCCGGCTCCCCCGCCTGCCGCTATATACACAGCGCGGCAGGTCCGTCCGTGCCTTCTCTATTCTCTGCACTGCCCCCTCCCCCACACTGCCTGCCTAACATTACACAAACATGAAGCACGACCGCGCTGGACAATGGGCGGGATTTTTTAAAGTTCAAAAAGTGGGTGATTGGTTTTTAGGCAGCGGGGCGGTCCCAACAATAAATCACTCACTTCTAATGGGAAAAGTCCCGCCCATTGTCCAGAGCGGCCACGCCTCATGTCCTGTGAGAATAAGGGAGATTTTCTGTGGGGAGGGGGGCTGGGCTGTCAAGAGAGGTCTGTGATGAGGGAGGGTCAGTGTGTGATGGGGGAGGGGTCAGTGTGTGATGGGGGAGGGGTCAGTGTGTGATGGGGGAGGGGTCAGTGTGTGATGGGGGGGGGGGGTCAGTGTGCGATGGAGGGGGTCAGTGTGTGATGAGGGGGGGTCAGTGTGTGATGGGGGAGGGGTCAGTGTGTGATGGGGGGGACAGTGTGTGATTGGGGAGGGGACAGTGTGTGATTGGGGAGGGGTCAGTGTGTGATGGGGGGGTCAGTGTGTGATGAGGGGTGGTCAGTGTGTGATGAGGGGGGTCAGTGTGTGATGGGGAGGGGTCAGTGTGTGATGGGGGGGTCAGTGTGTGAGGGGGGGTGAGTGTGTGATGAGGGGAGGGGTCAGTGTGTGATGGGGGGGTCAGTGTGTGATGGGGGAGGGGTAAGTGTGTGATGAGGGGGGGTCAGTGTGTGATTGGGGAGGGGTAAGTGTGTGATGAGGGGGGGTCAGTGTGTGATTGGGGAGGGGTAAGTGTGTGATGAGGAGGGGTAAGTGTGTGATGAGGGGGGGTCAGTGTGTGATTGGGGAGGGGTAAGTGTGTGATGGGGGAGTGGTCAGTCTGTGATGAGGGAGGGGTCAGAGTGTGATTGGGGAGGGGTCAGTCTGTGATGGGGGAGTGGTCAGTCTGTGATTGGGGAGGGGTCAGTCTGTGATGGGGGGGTCAGTGTGTGATGGGGGGGTCAGTGTGTGATGGGGAAGGGGTCAGTCTGTGATTGGGGAGGGGTCAGTGTGTGATTGGGGAGGGGTCAGTGTGTGATTGGGGAGGGGTCAGTCTGTGATTGGGGAGGGGTCAGTCTGTGATGGGGGAGGAGGGGTTTGTGATGAGGCAGGGGGGATGTTATGTAAGGGGGTGGCTGAGGACACTGATGTAAAACAGGGTCTGTGATTTCTGCAGTAGCAAAACACAGGTCTCTGCAAGGGCAATGTTTTCTATGTGTCCTGTTCACACTGAAACAGCGCCCCTGCGTGCTGAGCAGTGTGGTGCAAAATGCATACTGCTTCTATGCACCGCAACTGAGCTGTGGTGCATAAAAGTTAATGAAATGTATTTTGACATTTTAATAAAGTTGAAAGAGTGATGTGTGTGTGTGTGTGTGTGTGGGGGGGGGGGGGCGCTGTGAAGTGGAGAATATCATGTGAAGTCATAGCACCAATACGACATCCGGACCTCCGCTGGAAGAAAATTTTTCCGACCGGACCCCCGTGAATTTTAATTCGGTACCCCTGTGCAGCTAGAGCATGTGGTTTTTTTTTTCCTACAAGGGTAGATATTGACTTTTTTTTTATTGCATTTTAGTGTAAATATGAGATGTGAGGTCTTTTGGAGCCCAGATCTCATATTTAAGAGGACCTGTCATGCTTTTTTCTATTACATGGGATGTTTACATTCCTCGTAATAGGAATAAAAGTGACACCATTTATTTTTTAAAGAACAGTGAAAAAAGAAAAAAGAAAAAGAAAAAAGAAAGCAAGAGCAATAATTATAGCCCTAGACCTCCTCTGTAACTCAAAACATGCAACCTGTAGAATTTTTTAAACGTCGCCTAAGGAGATTTTAAAGGGTAAAAGTTTGTTGCCATTCCACGAGAGGGCGCAATTTTGAAGCGTGACTTATTAGGTATGAATTTACTCGGCAGAAGATAATCTTTCACAATATAAAAAAAATTGGGCTAACTTTACTGTTGTCTTATTTTTTCATTCAAAAAAGTGTATTTTTTTCCCCAAAAAAATGCGGTTGTGACAGAAAGTATTGCATCAACCACCATTTTATTCTCTAGGGTGTTTATATATATATATTCTATGTATATATAATGTTTGGGGGTTCTAAGTTTTTTTTCTAGCAAAAAAATAAATAACTTGTGAACACCAAATCTCAGAAATAGGCTCGGTAATGGAGTGGTTAAAAAAGGTGCTGTGCAATACTTCTCCCAAAATAGACAACAGAAGTAAAATCCAAATTATCCGGATAATCAAAAGAATGTCTTTTGTGCCCCCATTTATCCCCTATTGTGTCCTTTGGTACTGTACTGTGTTATATCATATCATATCATATCCTTATGTCCTTATTATTATTATTATTATGCAGGCTTGGTATGGCGCCAGCTGTTCGCGCAGCGCTTTTACCTTATGTTATACCATTATATTTGTGTCCTTATGTTGTACCATTGTATCATTATATCCTTATATATATATCCTTATATATAGTGCAGGATTCGAACCTGGAGTGATCGGCATGCCAATCGGGCGTGCTGACCATTACTCTATGGGCCCTGGGCCCAAACAGAGAATGAAATTTGACAGTGAAAACATTACCATATGTTCCAAAGTAGCCAACAGAAGTAAAATCCAAATTCTCCTTTCGGGCGTGCTGACCATTACTCTATGGGCCCTGGGCCCAAACATAGAATGAAATTTGACAGTGAAAACATTACCATATGTTCCAAAGTAGCCAACAGAAGTAAAATCCAAATTCTCCTTTCGTTCGGCTAAAGTAAAATCCAAATCCCCATTTATTTTGCTTGGCAGCTGTGATGGGATTCGAACCTGTGGACGTCAGCATGTCGATTGACGTGCTAACCAGGCGCGCTAACCGCTACTCTACGAGCAACGGCCTGAGCCGAGGCCGGAAATTTCCTAATGAAAAGATTACAATACACTGTTATATTGCTACAAGTAAGGGCGTCACTAAATTCCGGCCCCGGTGGCCATTCTACCCGGACCGCAGCCTCGCAGAGTAGTAGTTTCCTGTATCTCCCTGTCGCCGGCTCCCCCGCCTGCCGCTATATACACAGCGCGGCAGGTCCGTCCGTGCCTTCTCTATTCTCTGCACTGCCCCCTCCCCCACACTGCCTGCCTAACATTACACAAACATGAAGCACGACCGCGCTGGACAATGGGCGGGATTTTTTAAAGTTCAAAAAGTGGGTGATTGGTTTTTAGGCAGCGGGGCGGTCCCAACAATAAATCACTCACTTCTAATGGGAAAAGTCCCGCCCATTGTCCAGAGCGGCCACGCCTCATGTCCTGTGAGAATAAGGGAGATTTTCTGTGGGGAGGGGGGCTGGGCTGTCAAGAGAGGTCTGTGATGAGGGAGGGTCAGTGTGTGATGGGGGAGGGGTCAGTGTGTGATGGGGGAGGGGTCAGTGTGTGATGGGGGAGGGGTCAGTGTGTGATGGGGGGGGGGGGGGGGTCAGTGTGCGATGGAGGGGGTCAGTGTGTGATGAGGGGGGGTCAGTGTGTGATGGGGGAGGGGTCAGTGTGTGATGGGGGGGACAGTGTGTGATTGGGGAGGGGACAGTGTGTGATTGGGGAGGGGTCAGTGTGTGATGGGGGGGTCAGTGTGTGATGAGGGGTGGTCAGTGTGTGATGAGGGGTGGTCAGTGTGTGATGAGGGAGGGGTCAGTGTGTGATGAGGGGGGGGTCAGTGTGTGATGGGGAGGGGTCAGTGTGTGATGGGGGGTCAGTGTGTGAGGGGGGGTGAGTGTGTGATGAGGGGAGGGGTCAGTGTGTGATGGGGGGGTCAGTGTGTGATGGGGGAGGGGTAAGTGTGTGATGAGGGGGGGTCAGTGTGTGATTGGGGAGGGGTAAGTGTGTGATGAGGGGGGGTCAGTGTGTGATTGGGGAGGGGTAAGTGTGTGATGAGGAGGGGTAAGTGTGTGATGAGGGGGGGTCAGTGTGTGATTGGGGAGGGGTAAGTGTGTGATGGGGGAGTGGTCAGTCTGTGATGAGGGAGGGGTCAGAGTGTGATTGGGGAGGGGTCAGTCTGTGATGGGGGAGTGGTCAGTCTGTGATTGGGGAGGGGTCAGTCTGTGATGGGGGGGTCAGTGTGTGATGGGGGGGTCAGTGTGTGATGGGGAAGGGGTCAGTCTGTGATTGGGGAGGGGTCAGTGTGTGATTGGGGAGGGGTCAGTGTGTGATTGGGGAGGGGTCAGTCTGTGATTGGGGAGGGGTCAGTCTGTGATGGGGGAGGAGGGGTTTGTGATGAGGCAGGGGGGATGTTATGTAAGGGGGTGGCTGAGGACACTGATGTAAAACAGGGTCTGTGATTTCTGCAGTAGCAAAACACAGGTCTCTGCAAGGGCAATGTTTTCTATGTGTCCTGTTCACACTGAAACAGCGCCCCTGCGTGCTGAGCAGTGTGGTGCAAAATGCATACTGCTTCTATGCACCGCAACTGAGCTGTGGTGCATAAAAGTTAATGAAATGTATTTTGACATTTTAATAAAGTTGAAAGAGTGATGTGTGTGTGTGTGTGTGTGTGTGTGTGGGGGGGGGGGGGCGCTGTGAAGTGGAGAATATCATGTGAAGTCATAGCACCAATACGACATCCGGACCTCCGCTGGAAGAAAATTTTTCCGACCGGACCCCCGTGAATTTTAATTCGGTACCCCTGTGCAGCTAGAGCATGTGGTTTTTTTTTTCCTACAAGGGTAGATATTGACTTTTTTTTTATTGCATTTTAGTGTAAATATGAGATGTGAGGTCTTTTGGAGCCCAGATCTCATATTTAAGAGGACCTGTCATGCTTTTTTCTATTACATGGGATGTTTACATTCCTCGTAATAGGAATAAAAGTGACACCATTTATTTTTTAAAGAACAGTGAAAAAAGAAAAAAGAAAAAGAAAAAAGAAAGCAAGAGCAATAATTATAGCCCTAGACCTCCTCTGTAACTCAAAACATGCAACCTGTAGAATTTTTTAAACGTCGCCTAAGGAGATTTTAAAGGGTAAAAGTTTGTTGCCATTCCACGAGAGGGCGCAATTTTGAAGCGTGACTTATTAGGTATGAATTTACTCGGCAGAAGATAATCTTTCACAATATAAAAAAAATTGGGCTAACTTTACTGTTGTCTTATTTTTTCATTCAAAAAAGTGTATTTTTTTCCCCAAAAAAATGCGGTTGTGACAGAAAGTATTGCATCAACCACCATTTTATTCTCTAGGGTGTTTATATATATATATTCTATGTATATATAATGTTTGGGGGTTCTAAGTTTTTTTTCTAGCAAAAAAATAAATAACTTGTGAACACCAAATCTCAGAAATAGGCTCGGTAATGGAGTGGTTAAAAAAGGTGCTGTGCAATACTTCTCCCAAAATAGACAACAGAAGTAAAATCCAAATTATCCGGATAATCAAAAGAATGTCTTTTGTGCCCCCATTTATCCCCTATTGTGTCCTTTGGTACTGTACTGTGTTATATCATATCATATCCTTATGTCCTTATTATTATTATTATGCAGGCTTGGTATGGCGCCAGCTGTTCGCGCAGCGCTTTTACCTTATGTTATACCATTATATTTGTGTCCTTATGTTGTACCATTGTATCATTATATCCTTATATATAGTGCAGGATTCGAACCTGGAATGATCAGCATGCCAATCGGGCGTGCTGACCATTACTCTATGGGCCCTGGGCCCAAACAGAGAATGAAATTTGACAGTGAAAACATTACCATATGTTCCAAAGTAGCCAACAGAAGTAAAATCCAAATTCTCCTTTCGTTCGGCTAAAGTAAAATCCAAATCCCCATTTATTTTGCTTGGCAGCTGTGATGGGATTCGAACCTGTGGACGTCAGCATGTCGATTGACGTGCTAACCAGGCGCGCTAACCGCTACTCTACGAGCAACGGCCTGAGCCGAGGCCGGAAATTTCCTAATGAAAAGATTACAATACACTGTTATATTGCTACAAGTAAGGGCGTCACTAAATTCCGGCCCCGGTGGCCATTCTACCCGGACCGCAGCCTCGCAGAGTAGTAGTTTCCTGTATCTCCCTGTCGCCGGCTCCCCCGCCTGCCGCTATATACACAGCGCGGCAGGTACGTCCGTGCCTTCTCTATTCTCTGCACTGCCCCCTCCCCCACACTGCCTGCCTAACATTACACAAACATGAAGCACGACCGCGCTGGACAATGGGCGGGATTTTTTAAAGTTCAAAAAGTGGGTGATTGGTTTTTAGGCAGCGGGGCGGTCCCAACAATAAATCACTCACTTCTAATGGGAAAAGTCCCGCCCATTGTCCAGAGCGGCCACGCCTCATGTCCTGTGAGAATAAGGGAGATTTTCTGTGGGGAGGGGGGCTGGGCTGTCAAGAGAGGTCTGTGATGAGGGAGGGTCAGTGTGTGATGGGGGAGGGGTCAGTGTGTGATGGGGGAGGGGTCAGTGTGTGATGGGGGAGGGGTCAGTGTGTGATGGGGGGGGGGGGGTCAGTGTGCGATGGAGGGGGTCAGTGTGTGATGAGGGGGTGTCAGTGTGTGATGGGGGAGGGGTCAGTGTGTGATGGGGGGGGACAGTGTGTGATTGGGGAGGGGACAGTGTGTGATTGGGGAGGGGTCAGTGTGTGATGGGGGGGTCAGTGTGTGATGAGGGGTGGTCAGTGTGTGATGAGGGGTGGTCAGTGTGTGATGAGGGAGGGGTCAGTGTGTGATGAGAGGGGGGTCAGTGTGTGATGGGGAGGGGTCAGTGTGTGATGGGGGGGTCAGTGTGTGAGGGGGGAGGGGTAAGTGTGTGATGAGGGGGGGTCAGTGTGTGATTGGGGAGGGGTAAGTGTGTGATGAGGGGGGGTCAGTGTGTGATTGGGGAGGGGTAAGTGTGTGATGAGGAGGGGTAAGTGTGTGATGAGGGGGGGTCAGTGTGTGATTGGGGAGGGGTAAGTGTGTGATGGGGGAGTGGTCAGTCTGTGATGAGGGAGGGGTCAGAGTGTGATTGGGGAGGGGTCAGTCTGTGATGGGGGAGTGGTCAGTCTGTGATTGGGGAGGGGTCAGTCTGTGATGGGGGGGTCAGTGTGTGATGGGGGGGTCAGTGTGTGATGGGGAAGGGGTCAGTCTGTGATTGGGGAGGGGTCAGTGTGTGATTGGGGAGGGGTCAGTGTGTGATTGGGGAGGGGTCAGTCTGTGATTGGGGAGGGGTCAGTCTGTGATGGGGGAGGAGGGGTTTGTGATGAGGCAGGGGGGATGTTATGTAAGGGGGTGGCTGAGGACACTGATGTAAAACAGGGTCTGTGATTTCTGCAGTAGCAAAACACAGGTCTCTGCAAGGGCAATGTTTTCTATGTGTCCTGTTCACACTGAAACAGCGCCCCTGCGTGCTGAGCAGTGTGGTGCAAAATGCATACTGCTTCTATGCACCGCAACTGAGCTGTGGTGCATAAAAGTTAATGAAATGTATTTTGACATTTTAATAAAGTTGAAAGAGTGATGTGTGTGTGTGTGTGTGTGTGTGGGGGGGGGGGGGCGCTGTGAAGTGGAGAATATCATGTGAAGTCATAGCACCAATACGACATCCGGACCTCCGCTGGAAGAAAATTTTTCCGACCGGACCCCCGTGAATTTTAATTCGGTACCCCTGTGCAGCTAGAGCATGTGGTTTTTTTTTTCCTACAAGGGTAGATATTGACTTTTTTTTTATTGCATTTTAGTGTAAATATGAGATGTGAGGTCTTTTGGAGCCCAGATCTCATATTTAAGAGGACCTGTCATGCTTTTTTCTATTACATGGGATGTTTACATTCCTCGTAATAGGAATAAAAGTGACACCATTTATTTTTTAAAGAACAGTGAAAAAAGAAAAAAGAAAAAGAAAAAAGAAAGCAAGAGCAATAATTATAGCCCTAGACCTCCTCTGTAACTCAAAACATGCAACCTGTAGAATTTTTTAAACGTCGCCTAAGGAGATTTTAAAGGGTAAAAGTTTGTTGCCATTCCACGAGAGGGCGCAATTTTGAAGCGTGACTTATTAGGTATGAATTTACTCGGCAGAAGATAATCTTTCACAATATAAAAAAAATTGGGCTAACTTTACTGTTGTCTTATTTTTTCATTCAAAAAAGTGTATTTTTTTCCCCAAAAAAATGCGGTTGTGACAGAAAGTATTGCATCAACCACCATTTTATTCTCTAGGGTGTTTATATATATATATATTCTACGTATATATAATGTTTGGGGGTTCTAAGTTTTTTTTCTAGCAAAAAAATAAATAACTTGTGAACACCAAATCTCAGAAATAGGCTCGGTAATGGAGTGGTTAAAAAAGGTGCTGTGCAATACTTCTCCCAAAATAGACAACAGAAGTAAAATCCAAATTATCCGGATAATCAAAAGAATGTCTTTTGTGCCCCCATTTATCCCCTATTGTGTCCTTTGGTACTGTACTGTGTTATATCATATCATATCATATCCTTATGTCCTTATTATTATTATTATTATTATGCAGGCTTGGTATGGCGCCAGCTGTTCGCGCAGCGCTTTTACCTTATGTTATACCATTATATTTGTGTCCTTATGTTGTACCATTGTATCATTATATCCTTATATATATATATCCTTATATATAGTGCAGGATTCGAACCTGGAATGATCAGCATGCCAATCGGGCGTGCTGACCATTACTCTATGGGCCCTGGGCCCAAACAGAGAATGAAATTTGACAGTGAAAACATTACCATATGTTCCAAAGTAGCCAACAGAAGTAAAATCCAAATTCTCCTTTCGGGCGTGCTGACCATTACTCTATGGGCCCTGGGCCCAAACATAGAATGAAATTTGACAGTGAAAACATTACCATATGTTCCAAAGTAGCCAACAGAAGTAAAATCCAAATTCTCCTTTCGTTCGGCTAAAGTAAAATCCAAATCCCCATTTATTTTGCTTGGCAGCTGTGATGGGATTCGAACCTGTGGACGTCAGCATGTCGATTGACGTGCTAACCAGGCGCGCTAACCGCTACTCTACGAGCAACGGCCTGAGCCGAGGCCGAAATTTCCTAATGAAAAGATTACAATACACTGTTATATTGCTACAAGTAAGGGCGTCACTAAATTCCGGCCCCGGTGGCCATTCTACCCGGACCGCAGCCTCGCAGAGTAGTAGTTTCCTGTATCTCCCTGTCGCCGGCTCCCCCGCCTGCCGCTATATACACAGCGCGGCAGGTCCGTCCGTGCCTTCTCTATTCTCTGCACTGCCCCCTCCCCCACACTGCCTGCCTAACATTACACAAACATGAAGCACGACCGCGCTGGACAATGGACTCTCACTGGAGCCGGTTCACACATGTCCGGGGCGGCCGCAGTGCAGATTCCTAAAAGGGTCCTGTGCATTTTTGAATCCGGTTCAGGTGCAAATTCAGGCAGAGCTTCCTTGCATAACCTTAAAGAGTGTATGTTCTGACTAAGACCGCATTATCATATTCCAGATTCTAAGGAAAATAAACTTTACCCGACCCACTTGTGTCAATGCTGACTAGTGATGGCCAAACTACACTCTGCCACCAGCCTGCCAATCCACACCAGAGTTGCATTTTGGAGGCGTTGATATTTGTAATTTCCTTTTTTTTTTTCTTTTTTTTTTACAAAACATGTTTGTGGGTGGCATATTGGGGGGTCTCTTTTTAATTTCACACTACTTATACTGCTATATACAGTAAGGTCCATAAATATTGGACCATTGACACAATTCTAATCTTTTTGGCTCTATACACAACCACAATGGATTTGAAATGAAACAAACAAGATGTGCTTTAATTGCAGACTTTTAGCTTTAATTTGAGGGTATTTACATCCAAATCAGGTGAACGGTGTAGGAATTACAACAGTTTGTATATGTGCCTCCTACTTTTTAAGGGACCAAAAGTAATGGGACAATTGGCTGCTCAGCTGTTCCATGGCCAGTTGTGTGTTATTGTGTGTTATTCCCTCATTATCCCATTTACAAGGAGCAGATAAAAGGTCCAGAGTTCATTTCAAGTGTGCTATTTGCATTTGGAATCTGTTGCTGTCAACTCTCAATATGAGATCCAAAGAGCTGTCATCGCATACTAGCACATTAAAAGAGACTTACATTAAAATGAAGCCCTTCAGTGGCACTCTGTCAATGCTGACAAGGCTTTCCGGGTTCACTGCCTCCAGCTACATAAGTGGCTGGGGGGCCACGATGATGTCACTCCTGTGGGAGCCCCCTCGGTTTACGGCATGAGCTCTGAAGGTCCGGCATGGTATGCTGGACCTTCAGAGCGCATGCGCTGGTGACATCACCGGCTGCATGCAGTGTGAATATCTAACCTCTACCCATCACAGTATACTGTAGAAATGTGGAAGTGGACAGGATTGCAAGCAAGAGCTGCAGGGTCCTCAGAAGATCCAACACTTCCGAAGTGTCAGGCCGCGTACACACGACCGGTTTTCCCTTGGCAAAAAACGACAAGAAAACTGCCGGGAGAGTTTTCTTGCCGAGAAAACCGGCTGTGTGTACGTGGGTTTCAGTTTTCTCGTCGAGAAAACTGCCCAGATTCCCAGACGAGAAAAAAGACGACCTGCGGTCTTTTTTCTCGTCGGCCTGTTTCTCGACAAGAAACCCGAGCGTGTGTACACTTGCCTTTCGCCGTGGAAACCCACGCATGCTCAAAATGACTGACGCAGGCGCGGTAGCTTCCTAGGCATAGGTAGGGTGTAGCAAGATGGTGGCATTGAATGTGACGAGCGCACGCTCATCGTAGTCGACGTCACTGCGTGCGTGCCATTCAAAAGAACGGCGGTTCTTTTGAATCGTACGTGTAAACACTCGGCAGGAAAAACTACGGGTTTTTCCTGCCGAGAATCTCGGCCGTGTGTACATGGCTTCAGTTTCCCTTTGGACATGAGCAGGACTAGAGTTTGGAGACACAGGCAGCAGGAACAGTAAGTTGATCCTGTCTTATTTTAGAGGTATGGTTGGCTTTCAACCTTTCCTGTAGTGACAGGGTTGCTTTTGAGTAAACATTCTTTAGTAAAATCAACACAAATCTTTCAAGTAGTTTTTCTTCCACTTTCATTTTTTACCCCTTTAAAATCATGAGAGCCTCAAATTTATTAGGGGACACAACAGCTCTCCGAATGAATTGCATGATGGAAACAAAAAGCCACTTTACAGTAGCTGTACTGCACCAGTTAATGTATAACTTTTAAAACAGAATAGAATAGGACACCCAGGAGATGAACTTTGATCAGTTTTTATCCAGTAGCACGTATCTGAATTTTTTTTTTTATATGTAAATAGAAAAAAAATTGACCCAATGTGTCTTAGTTTCCTACAGTTGACTATATTTACAGTCAATAAGCATAGCTTAGCAAATTATAAGTATTAATACAGTGCCAACAGTTTACACAGCACTTTACATATTGTACATTCACCAAGCACAGCATTTCCACACAAATTTTGTAAAAAGTCTGAAATAATTCCCACCTGTGCTACCCATCAGCAAGCTGTCAACTTCATTCTTTTTACAGTTCAGGTGTGAATCTTATTGGCTGGCAAGAGACATTATGGATGTTCTGGAAAAAACAAATCCTTGGAATTTCTCCACATTAAGTGCTAGGGGTGCAACGGATCAAAAAACTCACGGATCGGATCGATCCTCGGATCGGATCATTTTCGGATCGGCAAAAAAATAAAATAACAAAATAAATAAAATAATGTTACACCTGTAGCGATACCTTCAACTAAGAGGTCCACAGATTTAGTTTGGGCCCTGAAGACAGCTCCGCCAACCCCCGGCAATTTACTCGACCCCCTACTGGCACAGTTAGTCTAGGGTAATATGTGTATATCTTATGCTCTATGATTAAATTCAAACACCAAGACAGTGATAAAAGAATAACAAATTTACTTTCTATGGCAATGGAAATCAACAGTGATAACAGATCATATGAATCTATCTGCAGAGCCCTGCAGCAGTAGTCACACTATAACTATAGAGATATGGCGCACATGCGCCACGTGTAACAGTACTTCACTATGCACCCTATGGCGCAGAAACTAAATAAACTACCTAGATGGCCAGGCCTGACCATATAACTCAGTCTCTAGTAGGGGTAAAATTCTTCGCATGCAAGTCTTTAAACGGTGGTGCACATTTCAGCAACACATTTGTAATCCGGGGGGTAAAAATGCCAACACAGTACACTCCACTAAAGATCCGTTCAACTCAGTTCTGCTTTGGATCTCAAATGGGGAAAAGAACTCAAATGGGAACTAGTGAGCCACGGCAGTCTGTAGGCCTAACAATGATATAAAGTATTTGTGGATTGAGCAAGTGCTCGCTCACCCCTCCAGACGCAATCCCAGTCCGGGAACTTCCACCTGCTGTGTCTCCTCACACAGCTCTGCAGCAGTCCGGTCTCCGGCTCAGCAGCGGTTGAAGAAAACCGAGTCAGATGCCACCCAGGCTCAAGATGGGGTGGAAGGCTCTTTGGGTAACAGCGCAAGGCCCAGGCTTCAGGCCTTGCACCACAGCGGATCCGCACAGGAAGATCTCTCCCTTGAAGTCTCGTGTCCCAAAGAGGCCGAGCCCAGCCTCGCCTCCTCCTTTTATAACCCCTCCCATGAGTCTCTGGGGTGGAAACATTGCTGAAAGGGGTTCTGGGTAACGTAGTCTCTCTCCTCTGCTTTCACTTCCAGTAAAGTCTCTTCTTTACTCCCTCCCAACTCACCTTTTACCCGGAAAGTCCTGTCTCTCTCTATTAAAGGGGAATACCCTGCTACACACCCACCGGAATTTTCAATTTCACTGTTATTTTCAACACAAAACGGAGCTTATAAGCTTAAATACAGTATTTGTAAATCCAACGGACTCTTTACATGTTAAATTTTAAAAGCAGCAGCAAACCTGCTGACCTTACATGGTTGCTAATGTGACAGAACACCTCCGATTTTCACATTTAACTAAATGTTAAATGTGAAAATCAGAGGTGTTCCGTCACATTAGCAATCATGTAAGGTTTGCTGCTGCTTTTAAAATTTAAAATGTAAACAGTCCGATGGATTTCCAAATAATGTATTAAAGCTGATAAGCTCCGTTGTGTTGAAATTGAAAACACTGCTGGGTGTAACAAGATGTCCACTTGGCCCCCCCTCTATCATTACTGTGCAGGAGTGTGGGGTGGAGCAAGATGGCGGCGAAACGTCACTACAGCGGCCGCCGCCGGGTGTACTGAGATGGCTGCCGCTCCGGAGCTAGGCCGAAGCCGCGGCCTTTCCTACGGCCGAGGCTCCGCGGATCGCGTGGTGATCCGATCCGAACAGGGTGACCCGTTCGGATCACCACCGATCCGTTGCACCACTATTAAGTGCTGACAATCACTGTCCTTGTACTCAAAGCATTAGAAATGTCCTAACCACTTCAAGACCAGGCCTATTTCTGACATTTGTTGCTTACAAGTTAATAGCAGTATTTGTTTGCTCGAAAATTACTAAGAACCTCCAATTTTTTTTAGCAGAGACCCTAGAGAATAAAATGGCAGTCGTTGCAATATTTTATGTCACACTGTTTTTGCACAGCGATCTTTCAAATGCAATTTTTTTGAAAAGAAAACACTTCATAGAATAAAAAAAACAAAAAAAAAAACAGTGATCACTGACTCTGTACATTCGGAAAAGGTAGGAGCCGGGTTTAGTGGCTCCTACCTCTGCATCCTGACAGAGGGGGCAGAGGAGGATATAGAGGGTGATACAGAGCGCAGAGGGGGACAGCAGCAGCGCACAGGGGGAGAGCAGAATAACTGAGGACAGCAGCAGCACGGAGGGGGGACACGAAGCGCAGAGGGGGACAGCAGCAGCACGGAGGGGGGACACGGAGCGCGCAGGGGGAGAGCAGCACGGATGGGGGAACTTGAGGATACAGGGACAGTCAGCGGTGATCGGTGCGGCTTTGGGGGAAGTTACAAGCACCGATCACCGCTGTATAGATTTCACTAAAACAGCTGGAAAAGAGGGTGGGGGGGGGGGGTCCAGGAAGAAGCTGTCAGGCTGTATTGAAATCCGTTCCCCAGACGACGCTACCTATAGCGAAACGTACGTCGGGAGGTTGACGCACTGATGTCATCGCTGAACGGGAGACTGCATGCCGGCCGGCTCTTCCTATGTTTTTAGGCCTGAATTTTACCTACTTGATGTAAGTTACCACCTTTTTATTTGAATAAATGCTGTTTGGACGATATACACTATGTGGTTTCCCCTTCTCATTTTTATGACTGGTGAATACCAAGTTCCAATATCGCAAGAGTTCTTCTCCATCTTTGGATATCCACCTACTGCAAGGAAGCGAGTGATTCATAGTTTGGCATTCCAATAGCTTGCCTCTGGTAAGCATATTATTTTGGTGGTGCATGTGTGCATTTTTTTGGTGCAATTTAGGAGTTCACTCTTCTTCCAATTTGCATTGCAATTCGTTTATGTTCAGAATTTATATGGACTCTTATATGGACATTTATATGATTAACAGTTATTCCTTTGGGGTCAAACTCGATTAATGGGTCGGTTTATCATATCATACATTATATATAAAAAAAAAAAAAGATTTTTTTTTTTGGCACTATATAAACCACTCCCATACAGGGCTATTTGTACCACTTCAATACTGGGCCTATTCTGGCACTTCTCTCCTACATGTACAAATCATCATTCTTTTGCTAGAAAAAGACTCAGAACCCCCAAACATTATATATGTTTTTTTAGCAGACACCCTAGGGAATAAAATGACGGTCATTGCAACATTTTTTCTTGCACGATATTTGCGCAATAATTTTTCAAACGCCTTTTTAAAAAAAAAAATGGTTTCATGAATTAAAAAATAACAAAAAACAGTAAAGTTAGCCCAATTTTTTGGGAAAATATGAAAGATGATGTTACGCCAAGTAATTAGATACCCAACATGTCACGCTTTAAAATTGCGCACACTCATGGAATGGAGCCAAACTTCGGTACTTAAAAATCTCCATAGGCGACGCTTTAATTTTTTTTTACAGGTTAGAATTACAGCGGTCTAGTGCTAGAATTGTTGCACGCGCTCTAACGCACGCGGCGATACCTCACATGCGTGGTTTGAACGGCGTTTACATATGTGGGCGACTTACGTGTGCATTCGCTTCTGATCACGAGCTACCGAGGACAGGGGCGTTTTAATTTTTATTTTTTTATTATTCATTTATTTTTTTTACTTATTTTTTATTTTTACAATTATTTTGCTTTTTTTTTTGATCACTTTTATTCCTATTACAAGGGATGTAAACATCCCTTGTAATAGGAATGTGTGTGACAGGTCCTCTTTATTGAGAGATGCGGGGTCAATAAGACCCCACATCTCTCCTCCAGGCTGGAAAGCATGAGATCAGTGAATTTTTTTTCACTGATCTCATACTTACAGCCGCAATTGCGGCTTTGTTTACATTTGAGGCCCGGGCATGACGTCATCACATCGCGCCCGGGCCTCCGACGATTATAGAGATGACTGGTGACCATCTGGTCACCAGTCATCTCTATGCTCATCACGTGACCCAACAACGACGCCGGAAGATTCGCTCCGGGTTCCCAATCGCACGGGAGAGCCCAGAGAAGCAACTAATGGCCGCGGGAGGGGGTGTCCCCTCCCGCCGCCTATAAGAACGATCAAGCGGCGGAACCGCCGCTATTATCGTTCTTATGGTGCACAGAATCGCCGGCCCAAGAAAAGGATATCTGAATGATGCCTCTAGCTGCAGGCATCATTCAGATATCCCCCTACAAAGCCGAGGACGACATATGACGTCCACCCAGGATGGGAGATCCCATCTGTGGACGTCATTTGACTATGGCTGGGTAGGGAAGTGGTTAAGTTATAGCACAATATTTCCAGATTATTGTTAGATTGTATATTCACTGTATACAGGTTTGCGCAGCTCTTTTTTCCTTTTTTTGTATTTAAATCTATACAGGGAGATCGGTGCTTGTAACTCCCCTCCGCCGCACCGATCATCCCTGACTGCCCAGGTATCGGGTGAAGTATCAGGTGAAGTATTGGAGCAGCACCCCCCCCCCCCCCCCCCCAGTACAAGCACTCTGGGAAATGCTTGGTATCGGGACAACCCTAGTTATAATCCTCCCTTACTCTATCTAAAAATGAAAAGGATTTTGCCTATAGTTCTACTTTAAGCTGGCTATACGTGGATCGTTTTTTCTGATCAGCCGGTGGGCTGATGGAAAATAAATACAAAATTCCCCCTCTCACACAATGAGAGTTGGTACTGATCAATGGATCAGATTACATTGATCAGTACTGCAGGCACAAATGCAATAAAAATTTGCCAACAGCCCCATTCAAGAGAAGCCAATCAGTATATAGAATTCTCTTCAGCCGGAAGGGCCATGGAAATATCGAAATTCGGCCTGTCCCTGCTGAACTGGCGAGATTTTGATGCATCCATGTCCAGCTTTAAAGTATAACCAGTTCCCCTTTTGGGTGCAGTTCCACTTTAAGTCCATATATGATCCAGCTTGGACCAATGTCAATGTAGTAATCAGTGCTACTACAGTGATTGATGTAATATTCCAGGTCCTGCGCCAGCTTATCTCCCGGATAAGGACCATGGGGAATTGTTGGGGGGGGGGGGTGAAGGGTTTCATGGCACCACCATTCACAAAACACCTTGTAATTTTTCTTCAATACGTACAAGGCGTTCTCCGATTGGAGAGGTAGAGATTGTGACATTACTGCTTTAAAAGAGAAGTATATGGGGGGGGGGGGGTCTATGTTCATAATAACCTAGGTGGATGCAGCTGTCCCCCGGCGTCTCTGCACTGAGAACCGAGCACCGCTGATGGCTCGGTTCTCACTCCTCCCCGAAAGGAGAGATGCTGCCTGTCAGTCAGCATCTCTCCTGCTCTGATCCTACACGCTCATTGAAACGATGAGCTGTCGAGGGGCGGGGAGCGGCCGTCTCAGCGGCTCGCTGAGACGGCCATCAGTCCAGGCAGCTGGCGGATCCAGACTTCGGAAGTCGGTATGACACGCTGCCTTCGACTGATAGCAGTCACGTCTGCGGAGAGCAGACTTCAGCCCACTCTCCGCTGAAAACGGGTCACAGGAGTGCAAAACGAATTGCGACCCAGAGGAGAAGCCCAGCCTAAACGAGCTCAGGCTGGACTTCTCATTTAACTCATCTAATCAGAGAAAGCTGCCCATTACTGAAGAAATACAAGGCATTCTGTGAATAGCGGCAGGGCTGAGCAAGGTCGCTATACAGAAGGGATGCCACTTGGCCCTCAACCCAGGAGATTGCATGATCACTGTAGTAGCACCTACTACTACAGTGGAACCTCGGATTCCAGGAGAATGCTCGTAATCCAAAGTACTCGCATATCAAAGTGAGTTTCCCCATTGAAGTCAATGGAAACTAAAATTAGTTCCGCATTGACTTCAATGGCATGCAATACTGCATGCGGCCAGAGGCGGGGGCGCCGGAGAGCCTCGGAAATGCCCGAGGACAGGCGGAAGGCTCGGAATGGAGTCTTTCCGAGGTCAGCCAAGCCGCCCTCGGGTCTTTCCGAACGGCGACAATCGGCGCCCCCCCCCCCCCCCTCAGGCCAAACGCGGTACTGCACACCGCTTTGGCCTGAATCCTGCTTGTTTTGCGAGACAACACTCGCAAACCGAGTCAGGATTTTAGGAAATACAGTGCTCGCATTGCGAAACGCTCGTTAACCGTGTTACTTGCAATCCGAAGTTCCACTGTACTACTAAAGTGATTGTCACCTTCCACAGCGGTCCCAGGAGGTAAGAGACATGCATACTTACCTTGGTCCAAGCTATCCTCCTAGAACTATGCAATAATCACACCCATGCTTCATTAATAGCATCTTCCACTGTACAGTCCCTCCCTCTGGCGGGCAGACAAAGCAGACAAAGCATTGTGCAAATTAGTATGCTGGGGGGGGGGGGGGGGAATATTTGCTGATATCATGGAAAATGTAGCACAGATTCTGAGAAAATTCCGGTTACATGACAGCGTAAAGAAGTCATATTAAAAACGTACAATAAATTCCTGGCATACAACTACTACACTAAATTAGACACATCGAACTTCTAGCTATTACCGATAGATTTTTTATTTTATTTTATATAGCAGTTATTAACCCGATTCTCACCCCGACAGACATGTAGCCAGTGAAGTCAAGTCTGAGCTGCATGCTTTGTGTAAGTGGCTTAATACAAAAGCATGTGGCTCAGGACTTTACTTCACTGGCTGCATGCTTTTGCTGGATCAGCAATTCATTTTATGAACTGGAACTCTGAGTTAAAAGCACAAAAGGAGGTGGCAATTTATAGCAACATAACAGCAGCTCCAATTTATGTTTAACCACTTGCCCACCGCGCCATGTCGGCAGAATGGCACGGCTGCGCAAAGCAACGTATATGCTTTTTCTCAAAATTGTTGCTCTATTTTTGTTTATAGCGCAAAAAATAAAAACCGCAGGAGATGATCAAACACCACCAAAAGAAAGCTCTATTTGTGGGAAAAAAATATCAAATTTTGTTTAGGAGCCACGTCACACGACCACGCAATTGTCAGTTAAAGCGACGCAGTGCGAAACGCAAAAAGTGGCCCGGTCATTTAGCAACCAAATCCTCCGGGGCTGAAGTGGTTAACCCCTTCACACCTAAGGGTAAAACAAATCTTAATGCCCAAAACAATTTTGCAACTGATACGTGTTAGTAAAACCGTACATATCACAACTACTTTGTGCATCCAGGTGAATTATAACGTGTTTTTTTCAGGAAAATTAGGCTTTCGTTTGGTGGTACCGGATATGATTTTTTTTTTTTTTAACATCATCAAAAAGGAAGACTGGCCTAAAATAGTCAAACTATTTTTTTTTTTTAAATGTAGCTGTACATTTCTTGTTACTACCATAACCTACCAAAGAACAACCCAACAAATTCTCCTGACGATTGCAGCGATACCACATATGTGTATGTTGTTTATACCTGTAGTACAGCCCAGAAATAGTGCACATTTTTCTTTTTTTGTCCTACCTTAACCACTTCCCGCCCCGTCAATAGCAGATTGACGTCCGGGAAGTGGTTCTGTTATCCACACTGGACGTCATATGACGTCTTGCGGGATAACAGCCGCCGCGCGCCCGGGGGGGCGCGCATCGCGGCGATTGGTCAGTCTGACCCACCGCTACACTGATCTCGGTTAAAAGCCTCCGGCGGAGGGTTTTTACCACGTGATCAGCCGTGTCCAATCACGGCTGATCACGATGTAAACAGGAAGAGCCGTTGATCGGCTCTTCCTCACTCGCGTCTAACAGACGCGAGTAGAGGAGAGCCGATCGGCGGCTCTCCTGACGGGGGGGGTTCGCGCTGATCGTTTATCAGCGCAGCCCCCCCTCGGATACCCACACTAGACCACCAGGGAAGCCCCCAGGATGCGCCAAGCATGTGGATGGCCCCCATGGCCATCCACATGTAATAAAATAAAAATATGCCAATCAGTGCCCACAAATGGGCACTGACTGGCACTATGATGGCACCACCACAATGTGTGGTGGCTGGCATTGCTGGGCATCAGTGTCCATCAGCGCCACCTATCAGTGCCCATCCATGCCCATAAGTGCCCACCTATCAGTGCCCCTCCGTGCCGCCTATAAGTGCCGCTATAAGTGCCAATCAGTGCCACCTATAAGTGCCAATCAGTGCCGCCTATAAGTGCCAATCAGTGCCACCTCATCGGTGCCCATCAGTGTTGTCTTATCCGTGCCCATCAATGCCGACTTATCAGTGCCCGTCATTGAAGTAGAAAAGGTACTTATTTACAAAAAAAAATTAACAGAAACAAAGAAAAACTTAGTTTTTTTCAAAATTTTCGCTCTTTTTTTATTTGTTGTGCAAAAAATAAAAAAAATCGCAGAGGCGATCAAATACCACCGAAAGAAAGCTCTATTTGTGGGAACAAAATGATGAAAAATTTGTTTGGGTACAGCGTAGCATGACCGCGCAATTGTCATTCAAATTGCGACAGCGCTGAAAGCTCAAAATTGGCTTGGGCAGGAAGCTGTATAAGTGCATGGTATTGAAGTGGTTAAAAACACACTGAAAGTAGGCCAATAGATAAGCCCCCCAATGGAATTTTACTGGCAACACGTGAATTTGATCAAAAAATGTAAGTGATTGCTAATGAGTCAAATATTACAATAACTTCACTCTGAACTTGCATTTCAGAACTTGAATCCCTTCTTCAGGGGCATTTACAGCTGCCTGCTGTCTGAGGATGGACATGGATTCTTTTGTTGGATGAGAAACTTGAGCAATAAGCACCCTTCCTACTTTTGACCCGGTTCCTCTTCAGTTATTAGCACTCTTTATGCGGTCATGGTCCTTTCTTTGATCCTTGTGAGGAATACTTTGGACCCTGGGATCTCCCTTATCAGGTGTCGGTGACCTCTCCAGCTATGGCACAGTGCCATCTTTGTTTTTATGTGCCAGAGGGCTAACATGCCGATTGATATGTTGAATGCTATAAGCTATGTGGTCTTCTCTATGTAAAATCCCCTGAAGAAGGGATTTAAAGGGGGGGGGTTACACAAACACTGTAGCTGCTGACTTTTAATAAGGACACTTACCTGTCCTACTCGCCCGTGATGTCAGCCACCCCCCCCCCCCCGCCCGAGGCTGATCCCTCTGCGCTGGCAGCTCCCGGCGCCGCCATCCTCAATAAGGGAAACAGGCCATGCGGGGCTTCACTGCCCGTTTTCTACTGCGCATGTGCGAGCAGCGCGGCCCTTTGTAAATGGGCCGGCTGCTCTCTGGGATACACACAGTTGTTCCCAGAAGGCAGCACACCCCTTTCACAAGAAGACACCAAGTGTAGGACGAGGAAGAAGATCCACCGCAGAGGATGAAGATTAGGGACTTCCGCATAGCAACCGCTATTTCTGGTAAGTAAAAAATCTTTTCCCCCCCCTCTTTTTTGTAGATTTTTGGTGACTTTTTTTCAGGGTGGAACTCCACATTAAGTTTTCCTGTAACACATTGGACTCAGAGAGAAGATATTGTCATTGTAACATTCGACTCAAAACATATCAGGACATTTTGAAGTGATTGCTGATAAGTAGTGATGTATACACCTATTTTATTAATGCAATAAAATTTATATTTTTTATACGATCTAATTCAGGTGTTGCCTGTAAAGTCCCATTGTACTGGGGGGTACCTATTGGCCTACTTTCAAACTTTTGGGGATGTTGGCAACAATCAGTTTTTTCGTGTGGTACAAAATTTTTCTACCTAAAAACACACTTACACAAATAAAAAATAAATAAAAAATTCCTGCCCAAAATATACGGACCCTGACCTTTGACCCAAACGCTAACCCTGGCACTGACCTATATCGATCTATGATCAAAGTATTTTTTATTTTATTTTTTACACACACTTCCCTGTCAGCACTGTGTTGATGGGGAACTCATGTGAAATTTGCACCGTCTATGGTCAGCCTGAGGCCCGGTTCATGCTGATGCAACAATCGCTCCAACTTTGGAGCACTTGTTGCATCAAAAGTCGGACCCCATTCAGTACAATTGAACCGTGCAACTTGAGTCGCTTTAACTTAGAAAATGGCTCCCTTGCATGAATCGCCATAGCTGTACGGTGGCCGCTTTAAGGGGTATAGGGGGCGCACCTGTTTGCTGCGGTTCTGAGTAGCCGATGCGCGTGCCCAGCGGCCGCGATGTCCGCCGGGCCCACGCGATCGGTCCTGACAGATCCAGAACGAGGATCTGTGTGTAAACACAAATCCACGTTCTGACAGGAGACGGATTTTGTGTTCCTAGTCTATAGGAACACCGATCAGTCTCCTCCCCCAGGCAGTCCCATCCCCCCACAGTTAGAACACACACTGAGGGAACAGTTAACCCCTTGATCGCCCCCTAGTGTAACCCCCTTCCCTGCCACTGACATTTATATAGTAATCGTGGCTATTTTTAGCTCTGATCGCTGTATAAATGTCAGTGTTCCCAATGAAAAAGTGTCCGATCTGTCCGCCGCAATGTTGCAGTCCCAATAAAGAGATCGCCGCCATTTCTAGTAAAAAAATAAATAAAAAATTAATAAAAAATGCCATAAAATCTATTCCCTATTTTGTAGACACTATACCTTTTTGTGCAAACCAATCAATATACGCTTATTACGATTTTTTACCAAAAATATGTAGACGAATACATATCGGCCTAAACTGAGAAAAAAATTAATTTTATTTGGGGATATTTATTATAGCAAAAAGTAAAATGGTGTTTTCAAAATTGTCGCTATTTTGTTTATAGCGCAAAAAAATAAAAACCGCAGGGTAGATTAAATACCACCAAAAGCAAGCTCTATTTGTGGGGAAAAAAATTACGTCAATTTTGTTTGGTTACAGCGTCGCACGACCGCGCAATTGTGAGTAAAAGCGACGCAGTGCCGTATGGCAAAAAATGGCCTGTCAGGAAGGGTGTAAAACCTTCCGGGGCTGAAGTGGTTATAGAAGTCGCATGCAAGTCATGCTGAAGTCACGGGCAGTGTGAACCTGGGCTAAATCCAAAATATTTATATATAAACATTTTGTGGCTATGTTTAGACAATATGGAGTGCTTTAGTTTGGGAAATAAAGCAAAAACTGAAATACGAAAATTAGGTTTCCGTTCACATCTGCGTGTTCGAGAATGCACAAACATTCCACTTGCAGTGGCATCGTTCATGACATCCCAAACATACGTTTTGCCAAGTGTAAAACCATGCAAACAAAAACACACACTGAACATAGCAAAATGCTCCATGAGCTACGTTGCTGCATTTGACACGCTTAGGGGGCCCTTAGCAATCGATGCACTTTTCAAATATGCCAGGTGTGAGTGGGGTCTTATTAACAGGTCACATGAATGTGTGGGCCTAACTGGCATTTAATAGCACATCTTTTTTTCTTCCCATCAGCTTGGTATACAGTGATCATCATACCCATGAAGAAAGAGTGGCAGTCAAAGCCAGTGTCCCTTTTCTATACTTGTTCAAGGTCAGTGACTCACAGCATTAGATCTAATGTATTAAAGCAGTTGTATACCCAAAAATATGAAATGCACCTACAGGTAAGCCTACATTAAGGCTTACCTGTAGGTTGCTTGCAATATCTCTGAGACCTACACGGTCTCGGAAATATTTGCAAAAAAGACTGTACCGCTATCTACAGCGCGTGCGCGCCCTAGATAACAGCGCAGGCGCACTGAGCGCGACGGCTCTTGAATGGGAGCCCGCCGGAATTCCCGCATGCGCGGGGATCGTGTCGTTCCCCGCGCATGTGTGGGAGTGACGTCATCACAGCGCCGGAACGGCGATAGCCGGAAGTCACTCCGGGTATCATGGATGCGATGGAGGACGTGTCCGAGGACCGCTGCGGGGGCTTCGATCTAAGGTAAGTGATTGATAATGAGCTAGTATGCTAGTCATACTAGCTCATTATGCCTTTGCCTTGCAGGTTGCGGAAAAAAAAAAGTTTTGCGGTATACAACCGCTTTAACACGACAGCCAGGCAACTAGCATTTCCAGGATGTATGGTGAGAAATCGCAGCCTCTTCTGTGACGAGAAGTTTCCCTTAAAGGCTACCAAGGCCAAGAATAGACATCACCTACGAGGTATTTGTTCAGGTAGTAAATTACTGGCTTCAGTAAAACGACTTCAGACTAGTGATGCACCGAAACATATCGGCCTTTTCTGCAATTTGCCGTAAAGGAAAAATGGTCTCTCGCAGTCCTCTCCTCCCTCCCGGCGATCTCCGTGTGTCACGGAGCTTAACTACACAGGCCGCAGTAACAATGTCCCGCCTCTTGTGAGACTGCACACTGATCCAATGGTGGGACATTGAATCAGTGTGACGTCTCACAGGAGGCGGGACATTGTTACTGCAGCCTGTGTAGTTAAGCTCCGTGACACACAGAGATCGCTGGGAGGGAACATTGCAGGCTACATGACGGGCACTGGCGAGGCTGCATTGATCTCTTGTATTATGTCCCCAGTCTCTGACCACCTCCTGTACCGCGTGCCCAGTCTCTGACCACCTCCTGTATAAATTTTTTTTTTTTTTAAATCAATCAATCACTTTCAGTATCGGTGCGGTTTTGGGATAAAAGAAGATTTTCGGTATCGGCACCAAAAAAAACATTTGGTGCATCCCTACTTCAGATCCAGAAGATTTACCCTCCTTCCTGACAAGGCCATTTTTTGTGATACTGCGTTACTTTAACCACTTCAATACCAGGCACTTTTGCCCCTTACCGCCCAGGACAATTTTCAGCGCTGTCGCACTTTGAACAATTGCGGACTTACAACACAGTACCCAAACTAAATTTTTATCATTTTCTTCCCACAAATAGAGCTTTCTTTTGGTGGCATTTGATCACCACCGGGGTTTTATTTTTTGCTAAACAAATTAAAAATACCAACATTTTGAAAAAAATAAATAAATAAAATTTAAAAAAAAGCTTTTCTTCGTTTCGGTTATAACATTTTGTTTTCTACTTCACTGACGGGCACAGATGAGGCGGCACTGATATGTAGAATTGATGGGCACTGATAGGCGGCTGTGGTGGGCATCACTGATGATCAGGTACTAATGAGGTTTTTGACAGGTGTTACTGTAGGGCACTGACTGGCACTGTGGTGGGCACCAATTGGCACTTTATTGGGCACTGATGGGCAAACATGAGGGGGCACTGTCTGGGTACCTTTTTGGCACATCTGAGGGGACTGTGCTGATAATCAATTTGCTGATTATCAGCACAGACCCCCCCTCTGACAGGGAGAGCCGCGATCAGCTCTCCCTGTCAGCGCGAACCGAGGAATGCCGTTTACCGGCATTTCCTGGTTCACGCAATGATCAGCTGTGATTGGTCACAGCTGATCACGTGGTAAGAAGCCTCTGACAGAGGCTTCTTATAACGATCGGAGATGCAGCCTGTCAGACTGACATGGCGCGCACTGGCATGTTATCCTGCTGGACGTCATAGGACGCCCAGTCAGGATAACAGAACCACTTCCCGGACGTCAATCTGTTCTTGACCGGGTGGGAAGTGGTTAACTGACAATTGCACAGCCGTGCAACGCTATACACCAGGGTTTCTCAACTCCAGTCCTCAAGGCGCCCCAACAGGTCATGTTTTCAGGCTTTCCATTATTTAGCACAGGTGATTTGATCATTTTTACTGCCTTAGTAATTACCACAGCTGTTTCATCTGAGGGAAATCCTGAAAACATGACCTGTTGGGCTGACTTGAGGACTGGAATTGAGAAACACTGCTATACACAAATAAAATGTATGTCCTTTCCCCCCCCCCCCCCCCCCCCAAATAGCTTTCTTTTGGTGGTATTTGATCACCTCTATTTTTTGCGCTATAAACAAAAATAAAGACCGACAGTTAAAAAATAAAATAAAAAAATATTTAGAATATACATACAATAACTAACCAAAAGGAAAAAAAATATATATAATTTCTTAAATTTAGGCCAATATGTATTCTGCTAAAATATTTTTGGTAACAAAAAAAAAAACAATAAGCGTATATTGATTGTTTGCGGAAAAGTTATAGCGTCTACAAACTATGGGATATTTTTATGGATTTTTTTTACTAGTAATGGCAGCGATCAGCTTCTTATAGCGGGACTGCGATATTGTGGCAGACAAAATCGGATACTAATTGACACTTTTTTGGTGACCAGTGACACCAATTCAGTGATCAGTGCTAAATATGCACCGTACTAATGACACCGGCAGGGAAGGGGTTAACATCAGGGCCGATCATAGGGTTAAATGTGTGCCTAGGGAGTGAAGAACTGTTGGGGAGGTGCTTGTACTGCTTAGCAGAAACACAAGATCTCAGTCTTCTCTCAGAACGCTGATGCCTTGTTTACATAGGCAGACTGCCGCTCTGTCTACCTCGGGAACAATTGGCGGGTCCGCCGGACCCGCTGACTGGCTCCCGCCGTGTCCAATTGCAGCAAGAGCTGCTCGCCGGCAGCACGCTTGCGCACCCCAGACCAGGAAGAGCAAAATAACGTACAGGAAGCGATTTCATGCAGAGAGGCCGCCCTGCTGCAGTAAATGTATGTGCAAATGACAGAATCTGATTAAACCGATCTGATGCTAGAGGGAAGGGTCCTGCACTTTTTTGTGCGGCTGCCATGTAATTTGAGCCATACAAAATGAATAGCTCAAATTGCACAGGACAGAGAGAACACATACACACATACTAATATAGAAGTTGTTGGTGGGGGGTGCTTACAATAATCAGCTTTCATTTATGTAAAAACTATCCCAAAATGGAAAAAAAAAAAAATCTGTAGCTGCAGTGTGAGCTGGAGTTTGGTTTCAATGTGCATCTAAATCTGCTAGTACACCTAAGGGTCCTTTCACACGGGACGGATCCGTAAAGATCCGCCCCGTGAAGCTCCGCTTGCTCAGCGGGGATCGCTCCGTTGATCCCCGCTGAGCCGACAGATGACTGGGCGGTCCCCGCACACTGTGCAGGGACCGCCCTGTCAGAGCGCCGCTCTCCCCTATGGGGAATTGGATGACGACGGACCGTAGACTCCGTTGTCATCCGATCTGCTCCACCGACGGAAGGAAAAATAGGGTTTTCCTCCGTCACACTTTGGCAGAGCGGATGTCAGCGGACATGTATGTCTCCGCTGACATCCGTGCTTCCATAGGGCTACATGGAGGATCCGTTTCAGGTCCGCCTAAAAAAAACTGACAGGCGGACCTGAACGGACCTCCGTGTGAAAGAGCCCTTACACTCCCCCAGACTAAAAATGCTGCTGTTCAAAGTCTCCCCTATGCTCCTTCAGCCAGAGTGGGGCGCTCTAATCAAGGTGGCGTTACTGGCCAGATCATCAGGTGAAAACAGAGCGGTAAAAAGAATGCAGCCACCACATCCGATTGGCAGGCTGCAATATATTACATTTAGAGGTCGACCGATATATCGGTCGGCCGATATATCGGCCGATTTTTGGCATTTTTTCATTAATCGGCTTTGGCCGATATTCTGAGAACAGAAGCCGATAAAAAAAAAAAAAAAAAAAAACTTCAGCGCGGCTTGGAAATGACATCTCTCATAGAAGTCAATACAAGTTGCCTGAAGTTTCCCGTGCAGTGACTCATCTTTGGGCAGCCTGCCAAGTGAGAGAGAAAAGTTACAAATGTTTCTTCTTATCAATGAACTGAACTTGTGAGTAGAAGTTCTCAGTTTAACCATTTAAAGGCTAAATCTTTTCTGACACTTGTAGCTTACAAGTAAAAATCCTGTCTTTTCTGCTAGAAAATCACTTGGAACCCCCAAACATTATATATTTTTTTTTTGCAGAGACCCTAGGGAATAAAATGGCGGTTGTTGCAATATTTTATGTCACACGGTATTTGCGCAGCGGTCTTTCAAACGCAATTCTTTGGGAAAAAAATACACTTTAAAGAATGTTAAATAAAACTAAACTTTTTTTTTCGTCAAAGTTTTGATTACCTGTTTTTGTGCCTGCTTCCTGATTCCCTTACCGAAGATGGCGGCGGCAGCACCCGAGAGCCGAGAGAGAGATCGGCTTCGGGTGCCGACATCGCGGGCGCCCAGGACAAGTAAGTGTCCATATATTAAAAGTCAGCAGCTGCAGTATTTGTAGCTGCTGACTTTTAATATATTTTTTTTTTTTTGGCGGAACTCAGCTGCTTTCACACTGGAGCGGGCAGGCGTTGGCGGTAAAATGCAGCTAGTTTTAGCTGCGCTTTACCATAATTTTAGCGGCGATATTCGGCTGCTAGCGGGGTGCTTATAACCCAGCTAGCGGCCGATGAAGAGGTTAAATGCGCCCGTGTAGCACCGCTGCAGAAGCGCTTTGCAGGCGCTTCAGCAGCAGTGCCCATTAATTTCAATAGGCAGTAGTGATGGAGGAGCGGTATACACTGCTCCAAAGATGCTGCTTGCAGGACTTTTTTTTAACGTCCTGCCAGCGCACCGCCTCAGTGTGAAAGCACTCAGGCTTTCACACTGAGACTGCAGGGGAGCTGTTTTGCAGCCATTTTTACAGGTGCTATTTTTAGCCCAAAAGTGCCTGAAAAACACCCCAGTGTGAAAGGGGTCCAACTGTTAGTTTTTTTTTTTTTCCCCTTCATCGGCCTAACATATCGGCCCAAAAAAATCGGCATCATATATCGGCCATCGGCCACAGCGATTTCTAAATATCGGCATCGGCCAGAGAAAAACCCATATCGGTCGACCTCTAATTACATTTATGGTTTTGGGGTAAATCCTGCTTTAAAGCAGAGTTCCACCCAAAAGTGGAACTTCCGCTCATCTGATTCCTCCCCCCTCCAGTGTCACAATTGGCACCTTTCAGGAGGGAGGGGGGGCACAGGATACCTGTCTTTGACAGGTATCCTTTCCCACTTCCCGGGAGTCCGGGCCGCCGCCCGTGACATCAGCACGGGGCTCCCTCCCCCGGCCCAGTAGGAGAGGAGCGGGCCTCGGGCATGCACAGTAGGGTTCCCAGCGTGAAGCCGAAAAGGCTATGGAAACATCAGCTGCAGACATCGCTGGACTCCAGGACAGGCAAGTGTCCATTTATTAAAATCCAGCAGCTGCAGTATGTGCAGCTGCTGGTTTTTAATTATTCTTTTTTTGGCCGGAACACCACTTTAAGTTATGAGAACTCTCTGGGACACTGCAGGCTCCACATTGGTCTACATTTAAAAAATTGGATGTAAAATGCAGGCCGTCATGTGAAGTAAACATTGCAGCGTCCAGCGGTGAGTGGATAGGGATCTCCCCTATAAATGGGGACCTTAGTGCGTTAATGAACTCCAAGGCAGAAACACCTTTTTTGCTTCAACTACAAGGATGACAAACAGAAATAGTAAGAGTCTAAACCATCAACCATTTATTTTATAGGATTGGATGTATAAAAACTAAACATTCCAATAGACCCAATAATTGGACAAAACATACATATCATGAATTAACTACAATGCATGGCACGGGGAACACTTCATTAAACATTTGATAAGATTAAACTAAAATAAATGCCAATAAAAAAAGCATACAGAATATCATGAAAACAATGCAAAAATCTGAATAAAACCCATATTTAAGAACGACTGACAGGAAATGCCGACTTTACAGCTGCTCAACCAATAGAGCAGAAGTGCCCACATTATAAAAGGAGTCAACTATGTCCATAACAGAGGGAGGAATTCACTAAACTTGGAGAGTGCAAAATCTGGTGCAGCTGTGCAGGGTAGCCAATCAGCTTCTAACTTCAACTTGTTCAATTAAACAGACCATAAAACCCGGAAGCCGATTGGCTAGCCTGCACAGCTGCACCAGATTTTTCACTCTCTCCAGGTTTACCAAATCGCCCCCATAGTGTGTGAACAGGCAGAACATTTCTCTTTAGTAGGTTCAGAGACCGTTTCTGCTCCAGACTCAACTAAAGTCTAATGCCAAAAATTTAAATTTTTGGTAAAGCAGGAAATGTTAAAAACCTGTCCTCTTTATTGCAAAATTCTAAATTCCTTTGGGGAGTATCCCCTTCGAGATGGGGGGGGGGGGAGACCATGAGGGAGAGAAAGACCAGGAGGGAAAGGACGGGGGGGAAGACCAGGAGGGAAAGGACGGGGGGGGGGGGGAGGAGGAGGAGACCAGGACGGAAAGGACGGGGGGGGGAAGGAGGAGACCAGGACGGAAAGGACGGGGGGGGGAGGAGGAGACCAGGAGGGAAAGGACGGGGGGGGGGAGGAGGAGACCAGGAGGGAAAGGACGGGGGGGGGGGGGGGGGAGGAGACCAGGAGGGAAAGGAGGGGGGGGGAGGAGGAGGAGACCAGGACGGAAAGGACGGGGGGGGGAGGAGGAGGAGACCAGGAGGGAAAGGACGGGGGGGGGAGGAGGAGGAGACCAGGAGGGAAAGGACGGGGGGGGAGGAGGAGACCAGGAGGGAAAGGACGGGGGGGGGAGGAGACCAGGAGGGGAAAGGACGGGGGGGGGAGGAGACCAGGAGGGAAAGGACGGGGGGGGGAGGAGACCAGGAGGGAAAGGACGGGGGGGAGGAGGAGACCAGGAGGGAAAGGACGGGGGGGAGGAGGAGACCAGGAGGGAAAGGACGGGGGGGAGGAGGAGACCAGGAGGGAAAGGACGGGGGGGGAGGAGACCAGGAGGGAAAGGACGGGGGGGGGGAGGAGACCAGGAGGGAAAGGACGGGGGGGGGAGGAGACCAGGAGGGAAAGGACGGGGGGGGGAGGAGACCAGGAGGGAAAGGACGGGGGGGGGAGGAGACCAGGAGGGAAAGGACGGGGGGGGGAGGAGACCAGGAGGGAAAGGACGGGGGGGGGAGGAGACCAGGAGGGAAAGGACGGGGGGGGGAGGAGACCAGGAGGGAAAGGACGGGGGGGGGAGGAGACCAGGAGGGAAAGGACGGGGGGGGGAGGAGACCAGGAGGGAAAGGACGGGGGGGGGAGGAGACCAGGAGGGAAAGGACGGGGGGGGGAGGAGACCAGGAGGGAAAGGACGGGGGGAGGAGACCAGGAGGGAAAGGACGGGGGGAGGAGACCAGGAGGGAAAGGACGGGGAGGGGGCGGGAACCAGGAGGGAGAGGGAGAAAGACCAGGAGGGAGAGGACGGGGGGGGGGGGGAGAGAAAGACCAGGAGGGAGGGGGGGAAGAGAAAGACCAGGAGGGAGGGGGGGAAGAGAAAGACCAGGAGGGAGGGGGGAAGAGAAAGACCAGGAGGGAGGGGGAAGAGAAAGACCAGGAGGGAGGGGGGAAGAGAAAGACCAGGAGGGAGGGGGGGAAGAGAAAGACCAGGAGGGAGGGGGGGAAGAGAAAGACCAGGAGGGAGGGGGGGAAGAGAAAGACCAGGAGGGAGGGGGGGAAGAGAAAGACCAGGAGGGAGGGGGGGAAGAGAAAGACCAGGAGGGAGGGGGGGGAAGAGAAAGACCAGGAGGGAGGGGGGAAGAGAAAGACCAGGAGGGAGGGGGGAAGAGAAAGACCAGGAGGGAGAGGACGGGGGGGGGAGAAAGACCAGGAGGGAGAGGACGGGGGGGGGAGAAAGACCAGGAGGGAGAGGACGGGGGGGGAGAAAGACCAGGAGGGAGAGGACGGGGGGGGGAGAAAGACCAGGAGGGAGAGGACAGGGGGGGGAGAAAGACCAGGAGGGAGAGGACGGGGGGGGGGGAGAAAGACCAGGAGGGAGAGGACGGGGGGGGGGGAGAAAGACCAGGAGGGAGAGGACGGGGGGGGGGAGAAAGACCAGGAGGGAGAGGACGGGGGGGGGGAGAAAGACCAGGAGGGAGAGGACGGGGGGGGGAGAAAGACCAGGAGGGAGAGGACGGGGGGGGGAGAAAGACCAGGAGGGAGAGGACGGGGGGGGGAGGAGAAAGACCAGGAGGGAGAGGACGGGGGGGGGAGGAGAAAGACCAGGGAGGGAGAGGACGGGGGGGGGGAGGAGAAAGACCAGGGAGGGAGAGGACGGGGGGAGGAGAAAGACCAGGGAGGGAGAGGACGGGGGGAGGAGAAAGACCAGGGAGGGAGAGGACGGGGGGAGGAGAAAGACCAGGGAGGGAGAGGACGGGGGGAGGAGAAAGACCAGGGAGGGAGAGGACGGGGGGAGGAGAAAGACCAGGGAGGGAGAGGACGGGGGGAGGAGAAAGACCAGGGAGGGAGAGGACGGGGGGAGGAGAAAGACCAGGGAGGGAGAGGACGGGGGGAGGAGAAAGACCAGGGAGGGAGAGGACGGGGGGAGGAGAAAGACCAGGGAGGGAGAGGACGGGGGGAGGAGAAAGACCAGGGAGGGAGAGGACGGGGGGAGGAGAAAGACCAGGGAGGGAGAGGACGGGGGGGAGGAGAAAGACCAGGGAGGGAGAGGACGGGGGGGGAGGAGAAAGACCAGGGAGGGAGAGGACGGGGGGGAGGAGAAAGACCAGGGAGGGAGAGGACGGGGGGGAGGAGAAAGACCAGGGAGGGAGAGGACGGGGGGGAGGAGAAAGACCAGGGAGGGAGAGGACGGGGGGGAGGAGAAAGACCAGGGAGGGAGAGGCCGGGGGGAGGAGAAAGACCAGGGAGGGAGAGGCCGGGGGGAGGAGAAAGACCAGGGAGGGAGAGGCCGGGGGGAGAGAAAGACCAGGAGGGGGGAGAGAAAGACCAGGAGGGGGGAGAGAAAGACCAGGAGGGGGAGGACGGGGGGGGGAGAAAGACCAGGAGGGAGAGGACGGGGGGGGAGAGAAAGACCAGGAGGGAGAGGACGGGGGAGGGGAGAGAAAGACCAGGAGGGAGAGGACGGGGGAGGGGAGAGAAAGACCAGGAGGGAGAGGACGGGGGAGGGGAGAGAAAGACCAGGAGGGAGAGGACGGGGGAGGGGAGAGAAAGACCAGGAGGGAGAGGACGGGGGAGGGGAGAGAAAGACCAGGAGGGAGAGGACGGGGGGAGAGAAAGACCAGGAGGGAGAGGACGGGGGGAGAGAAAGACCAGGAGGGAGAGGACGGGGGGAGAGAAAGACCAGGAGGGAGAGGACGGGGGGAGAGAAAGACCAGGAGGGAGAGGACGGGGGGAGAGAAAGACCAGGAGGGAGAGGACGGGGGGAGAGAAAGACCAGGAGGGAGAGGACGGGGGGAGAGAAAGACCAGGAGGGAGGGGGGGAGAGAAAGACCAGGAGGGAGGGGGGGGAGAGAAAGACCAGGAGGGAGGGGGGGGAGAGAAAGACCAGGAGGGAGGGGGGGGAGAGAAAGACCAGGAGGGAGGGGGGGGGAGAGAAAGACCAGGAGGGGGGGGGGGGGAGAGAAAGACCAGGAGGGAGGGGGAGAGAAAGACCAGGAGGGAGGGGGAGAGAAAGACCAGGAGGGAGGGGACGGGGGGGGGGGAGAGAAAGACCAGGAGGGAGAGGACGGGGGGGGAGAAAGACCAGGAGGGAGAGGACGGGGGGGGGGGGGGGAGAAAGACCAGGAGGGAGAGGACGGGGGGGGGGGGAGAAAGACCAGGAGGGAGAGGACGGGGGGGGGGGGGAGAAAGACCAGGAGGGAGAGGACGGGGGGGGGGGGAGAAAGACCAGGAGGGAGAGGACGGGGGGGGGGGGGAGAGGACGGGGAAAGACCAGGAGGGAGAGGACGGGGAAAGACCAGGAGGGAGAGGACGGGGAAAGACCAGGAGGGAGAGGACGGGGAAAGACCAGGAGGGAGAGGACGGGGAAAGACCAGGAGGGAGAGGACGGGGAAAGACCAGGAGGGAGAGGACGGGGAAAGACCAGGAGGGAGAGGACGGGGGGAGAGACCAGGAGGCACAGACAGCAATAAAAACTTGACATGGGTACCAACTCCTTACCACTATCTAAAAAATGAAACGTTTTGGTTAGATAACCTTTAAAAGCAGAATTCCAGCCTAAACCCAACTAGTCTAACACTTATACAAAAGAGATGTATCCATTTACCCATTGTCAGCCCAGTCTAGTCATGTGATCTAGCCTTCCTGTCAGGGAACAGCAGCTGCAGGGGAGAGGAGGGAGCACCCACAAAGACTAGGAAATGGGAGCCTTTGGATGTCAGTCCCAGAATTCCCAGTTGTTGAGTGCTCTCCCCTGCAGCTGCCACGCATTACATGACTGGAGCAGGCTTAATATACACGTTTCTTACACGGGTTAGTTAGCAAAGGCATTAGGAGGGAGGGAGGGACATTTTAAAGGAATTCTGCTTTAAGTCACATACCAAAACTTTAACAGAATGACACCCACCAAGTATAAAGAGATTACTAAGGGAATCAAGTGCCCATTCGGGGAAAATTAACAGGTCCTCTTGAACAATATCCTGAACAGGACACCTTTGCCCCAAAACGGTATACTATATATCTCCAGAAACAAGATTTAGTATGGCACCATAATCCAACAAATGGTTTTGATTGGCTGTATGAAAGGAGAACATTCCAAGATCCTACCCAACCTCCAGCAACCACAAATCTTCTATTTACCTGAATATCACATGCCGATTTATTTGGAACAAGGAGAATTATTCAAGAATGCATTCAGACATTTTATGGCTATTTAAAAATCAGACACGTCCACATAAACATATCCAGGCAAAGTGAAAATTTGGGACTTGCGGATTAGATTGGTCAAATTCGCAAAGTAATGTGTATGCCAAGGCAAAAATGTTTTTTCCTAGTTTTGGCTATTTTAGGGAGGGATTAGAACCTCTGTTGGGTTTTTACTGCCTGCTGGAGCACCATTAGAGTGTTTAACCTTCACTTCCTATCCTACCGACAATTTCCCTTGAGAGGAGGTCTATAGAGGCAACAGTTGGCAGGAGACATAGCCAAATAAATTTGTTACTGCTGAACAATTATCACCAGGACAAGAAGTGAAGGTGAATCATTCTAATGAAGTGCCAGACAGAAGAAAATGAAGACTGGGGTTATAACCTTTCCCCGTTCCAAAACCAAGGCCTCCTTCACAATGGGTGTAATACAGTGTGCACCCACATGGGGATACACAGGTGTTCCGTGCATCCCCATAAATGTAAGTTTGCATGCAAGAATACAGCCGCTGCCTCCAATTTGACAACCATGCAGGTGCACAGCACCAAAACACAAACATTGCGAGTTCAGGGACCAGCATGGATGTCAAATTGGGAGCAGCGGCTGTGTTTGTGCAGCTGCTGTGTCCCAGATGACATCAATACAACTGCCTGCATAAGGATGCAAGGAAGCTCTGCACATCCCCATGCAGGTAAACATGGCCTCAAAACAAGGTGTACGCCAGCACCATGGGTGCTCAACCTGTGGCCCTCCAGCTGTTGCTGAACTACCCATCATGCCTCCGCTTTTGGCAGTCATGTTGGTAACGGTCAGCTTTGCAATGCCTCATGGGACTTGTAGTTCTGCAACAGCTGGGGGGCCAAAGGTTGAGCACCCCTGGATTTACTAAAAATGGACAGAGTGCAAAATATGATGCAGCTGTTCATAGAAACCAACCAGCTTTCAGGTTTTTTGTCAAAGCCCAAGTGAACAAGCTGAAGTTAGAAGCTGATTGGCTACCACGCACAGCTGCACCAGATTTTGCAATCTCCAGTTTTAGCAAATCAACCCCATAATGAACAAGGCCTAAGAGGAAATTTGGGTTGGATAAACATTTACTCAACAGCGTCTTCAGTAGTCTCCAGACCAGATATCTCCAACAGAGAGCATACAAAACACACCAGATATACAGTCAGAATGATCAAGTCCCAATCTCAAAAAAAATCATCATTAAGCCATATAAAAAGACAGTCCTGTATGTTGAGGTAGAGCATTTTATCCCTGCTTGTAAAAGTCTAGCACAGCCTTGCATACTACTGGTCACAAAATGCCAAAATTATGAGCAATCTGAACCCTTTAGTGAGAAGGTCATCAGTGCAAATTCAGGAGTGAACACCAGTGTCCCACGGGGCAGTGTTTACAGCAATGACCAGCAAGCGTTAGCTCTTCAGCAGCTGTGGGACTAAACATCCCAGCATGCCCTCACAGCCAAAGACTTGTAGAACATCTACTAGGATGAGCAGTGCATGCTGGGACTTTGTTCCACAGAATCTGGGGAGCGACAGGTTGTCTATCAATGCATTAACAGTCATCAGTATGACTATGCAACCACAACATTTTATGAATTACAAATTAAATTTCTCAGTTTACAGTTGAGAAGTACTAGAGGCACTAAATATGCAGAGGTAGAGGAGACTGAGCAGCAAAGTGTTGACTGAATGAATTGAGAAAGTCTAGCAGAGCAAACTGGAAAGCCAAGAGCAAACTGGAACACTAAAAAACGGTTACAATAAAGAAATACAAGGATATTGCTAAATTCCTGCTGGTTACCCAGCTGTTGCCTCAATGGGGTCAGAGATTTAGAACAATCATAAGGCTGGAGAAGTCATATACCCATGTTCCAATTCAGTGACCACACACACAAAGCCTATGGGGAGGATTTACTAAAACTGGAGTGTGCAAAATCTGGCGCCGCTCTGCATAGAAACCAATCAGCTTCTAACTTCAGATTGTTCAATTGAGCTTTGACAAAAATCCTGGAAGCCGATTGGTTTTCTATGCAGAGCTGCACCAGATTTTGCACTCTAGTTTACATAAATCAACCCCCTATGAATCAGTATAACAGCCAAGCAACCAGCATATTTAAAACGCAGAGTTGGGCAACAGCCTACGTTTCCTAACAGAAGCATATGTACTCCCTAATCTATTCTCAGCAAGTCAGATATCATGCCTCGCTGTATTACTCATTTTTCCAGTTACCTGGAGATCCTGCCAACAGCATTTCCTGTTGCAGGCCGACAAAGTCAAGCTTGTAGCATTGTAAATCTACCAAGATTTCTCCTTTAATCGGCTGTTGTGTCTACTATAAGGTCTTCAGAGACCTGATAGACAACACAACAGTCAACATAAGGAACACTCATGGCAGAGGCAGCAGCTTAACTCTCTCGATCTGCAACAGGAAGCATTGTTACTAGCAGGATCTCCAGGCAAGTATCTTAACAAAAAAAACTTGCTAAAGAAAACGTTATACAATGGTACATGCCAAACCTACTAATAGTTAATTAAAACCCTAAATGTTTTTGGAAGGTTTGTCATAAAAGGAAAATATCTTTCTTGCCTGGGCATACTACCAGTAACGGCACTACCAGTTGCAGACCGACAAACGCCAAGCGGTTTCCTCCCAATTATAGTAGCAGCATTGTCAGCCTGCCTCGACTGCTCCTCATGTTGACCACTGGGCTAGTAGGCACAAAAGGTGCATTAAAGGAGCAGTCATTGGTAGGCTTACAATGCTGCGCCTAAGCGAGGCCAGTGGTCCAACGTTGACGGTCTGACAGGAAGTGCCGTTATTGGCAGGATCTCTAGGGAAGAAAACAAAACCCCCCCACACACACTTCCCAGCATAAAATGATTTGCTCAATAAATTTGTATACAGATGTTGATTTACTAAAGGCAAATATACTGTGTACTAGAAGTGCACTGCAAGTGCAGTTGCTCTAAACTTCGGGGAGGGGGCACTCTGCGGTTTTGTATCATCCAATCATGTGCAAGTAAAAATGCAGTTTCCCCTTGCTTCCCTCAGATCTAGAGCAACTGCACTTGTGGGTGTACTTGCAGTGCACAAACTATTTACCTTTAGTAAATCAACCCCCAATGATGCACGATAGCAAACAAAACACAGATTTATGATTTACATTTACTATAAATTAGACCAGTTTCACTCCTGAACTCTGGTCGCAGCACAGTGCACCCGCTGTTTCCCATAGACAATTAGGTTGCGTGTTTTCTGAAAGCACAAAGATGCATGTAGGACTTTTGGTGCACTTTCAGAAAACACGCAGTCTAGTAGAAAGTCTACGAGGAACAGCAAGTTTGCCGCACATACAACTGTGCTGCGGCCAAACCATATGAAACCAGACTTTAGCATAAAAGCAAGCCGTCAGGTTTTACATCTGTCCATGATGGGCAAATTTACCCTCGTTCAGACCGGGTGATCACTTTTACCAAAAACTTGGAACTATGCAGCAAGCAGAGACAGGAATAAAAGCCTGACAGAGGTTGTAACCCATCACTTGAGAGTTTGGGCTGGAGCTCCACTGTAATAAGGCGGTAAACCGAAAATATCCAGAACAAAAATATAGTACAGAATGAACTCAAGACAAAATGTCTGGGATACACAAAATACATTGTGTTCAAGTCAAAAAAAAAAAAAAAAAAAACTCATCTTCCGCTCTCATAGCCAGGGAAGAGTTGGCTGAGAACGGCTTGCAGTGTCTTGTTGACACTCAGGTTGTAGTTCTTGCCCAGGTCATATCTGCAAGCAGGGCAAGTATGCACAGAGGCTTTAAAGGAACGGTCAAGGCAGGTCTTGCAGATGTTGTGCAGGCACTCGGTAGTGACTGGCTCATACACAACTTCTTGGCAGCAGATGCACAGGAAAGACTCTTCCACTTTGTTAATGAATTTCGGTCCTTCCTTAAGAAAGCTCATGACTTCATTCCACAACTTGCCATTGAGATCATCCTTCTGAATCAGAGATTTCTGCTCCGCCGTCAGTTTGTATAATTCTACCTTGCTTTTCTTTAGCTTGCCAGCAGATGGCGCCAGAGCGTTAGCATTCTCGGACTTCCTTTTCCTCTTGCCTTTGGGAGTTTCGAACTCGCTAGCTCCGGCATCGTTCTCCTTTTCCCTCTCTTTATTGGCAACAGATTCCAGGTAACCCGGAGGGAACTGCAGAGTAAGGCCAAGCTTTTTAATACGGTCTTTTCCCTCCTTGCTCCAGGGGGCGGGTTCCTCGTCGTCTCTCCTGAGCAGGTAACGCCACACGAGGAACCCAGACTTCCCCTTCTGAGGCCAGTACTTCACCACTTTGTAAATCCCATCATAGCGGTTGCCGTCCTCGGGGGCGTATTTGCTATGCTTCCTCCCTTTGGAGTTGCGTACAACGCGGACGGGCTTTCCGCGTCGCCAGTCCTTGGCCACGGACCCCTGTTTGTCATTAATGGGGGCGTTGCAGTTTAAAGCGAGGGCTCGGTTCATGTTTGTAAGCTTCTGGTCACACGACTGCTCGGCAGTGCGCTTGTTACCGGAGAGGTCGCGGCCTCCGCTGCCGGTGTAGGTGAACTCAGTCCCGTTGTCGACGTCGTCCTCGTAACCTCCCGCTAACACCAGAGAAAAGGAGCCATCGTTGCTGCGGCCGTGGATGCCGGCGACATGTGGCCTGTGCACGCCGGCCTCGCTGACCTGAACTCTGAACTTCCACATGGTGCCGACGGGCACTCCCGGTATTGGGCCGTAGTGATTGGATGGGACAATGGTGCATTCTTTAGAGCGCCCGACGCACGCCATGCCCTTGCCCCAGTCTCTGTTGCACGAACTAGAAGCAGATGGCATTTTAGACTTCCTTTTGCTCTCCTTGAGCTTTTCGCCAGCCAGCACCACCTCGCTGGTGTCGATCCGGCACTCGGGGCAGTACCAGTCTTCATCGGGCAGAGCGGACAGCGGGGGATCGAGGCAGAACATGTGGAAGGCCATGTCGCATTCATCGCACAGCAGCTGCTTGCCCGGGTCCTGCTTGCCCCCGCAGATGTGGCAGGCGCACATGCGGCACTTGGACCTGGGATTGTCCCGGCAATGCTTGCACTCTGGCCCGTTCTGGCGCTTGGGGGGGATCTCCGCCAGTTCCTCGCTGCCGGGCTCCTCGATTTTAAAGATCTCGTTAACGAATCGGATGCGGCAGTCGTCCAGCGCGTCGCCGAACGCCCCCAGCTGGACCTTGGCGTAGACCTCCTTGACGGTGCGGGTCTCCCGCTTCCTCTGGATCTCGGCGTCGTACCAGTAGCCCTTCTCCTTCGGCTCATCCGGGTTGTAGTTGACCATGACCAACTGCCCCACCGCCAGGTCCTCCCAGGGCAGCTTGGTCCTGGCCCGGGGGCGCACGTCCTTCTCCGCCATCTGCACCTCCCCGTTCTCGGGGTACTCCTCGTATCGGATGTGGTAGAGGAAGTCCTCGGAGTCGGGTTTACGGGTCACTTTCACCACCACGGCCTCGAACCAGGCGCCCATGCTCAGGTCCCGGGCGTCCACCAATTGCTCCGCCTTGTATGGGGCCAACTCCAGGGAGGGCAGAGGATCTTCCTCCTGGTCTATCTCCTCCAACTTCCCCTCATCAGCCTTCTTCTCCTCCTCATCAGCCTTCACCTCCTCATCATCATCCTTCTCCTCCTCTTTAGGGACACACACCGGGATCTGCCTCACCATCAGCTGCACGATGTCATTGAGGTTCACACTGTAATCGAAGAGTGTATGGCCGTCCTCCATCTGCTTCCCTCGGTAGAAGAGCCGCTGCTGCTCCATCTCCACCCCGAACACCTCCTGGATCCGCAGCCGCAGCTCATCCACCTTGGTCAGCTTGGAGAGGTCGTCCAGCCGCTCGGTCTGCCGGCCGTCCATGGTGCGCACCTGGATCCACATGATTGATGGCTGGATGCGATCGGTGACGGAAGTAGGATTTATCGCTTTCGGCGTGCCCCGGGCTGCTCGGTTCCGGGAGCGGTACAATCTCTCGGTCTATCACTCTCACTGAGGTGTGTGAGGAATCTCCCGCGCTGGGCTGAGCGCGCGGTTTATAGTTCGGCGGGAATTTACACAGCGCGTCCCGGATTGGAGGAGGCTGAGGAGAGGGAGGGAGGAGAGGGGCGGGACAGGCTCGCCAGGGGGGCGGAGAAAGGCTAAAGCTATAGTAAAGGAGCGAGAAAGGGGCGGAGCGGGCTCGTAAGGAACAGAGCCTGTGGGAAGGGGCGGAGTAGACCATTCGAGGGGGCGGGGAAGGTTTAGGCTTCGGAGCCAGGAAGGGGGAGGGACAGGGTTGTGAGGGGGCGAAGAAGGGTGAGGCTACAGGGTAGGGGGCGGAGCAGGCTCGTGAGGCGGTGAAGGCTAAGGCTACAGAGCGTGTAAGGGGGCGGAGTAGAGTATTGGGGGGGCGGGGAAGACTCAGGCTTTAGAAAAGTTTAGAGCCAGGAAGAGGGCTTGTGACTCAGTAGGAAGGGGGTGTTGCAGGCTAAAGTTCAGGAGGCGAGAGGCGGAAAAAAGCGAGGGAGGGGGCGGAGCAGCATGAGGCTCGGGTGGAAGGGGGCGGAACAAGGCTGAGGTTTATGAGAGAAAGAGGCGGAGTTGGAGCGTCTCTTCCCTCACACTTCTGTCGCTATAGTTTCCTATATAGTGAATGTAAATAAGAAGATCCATAGTAAATATTTCCCGAGATATATATATATATAATACAACTCCACCAATTCCTCTCATCTTCTGGAATCCCGTGCAGTCTCATACAGCAGCAAAACCACCTATTGGACATTAGTTCCTGACTGGGTGACGTCATGTTATGCCGGTGTACTGCCGAGCATTGCCCCCCAGCGGATTCTGCCCGCTCTGTACTGCGCAGGCGCGGCGCTTTTTCCGAAAATAGCCGAACATGTAGAGCTGAGAGTCAGCTCTACATGGCGCCTGCGCACACAAAATTGTGCTACACTGCTGACATCCAGGCTCTTTCTTTACCATCCCCGTGGACATGGAGGATGTTAAAAAAAGAGCCAGGAGGCCGAGCGAGCACAGCGAGCCGTCCGAGCGAAGCGAGGACGTGAGGCCGACTGGCCACTTACATCTAGATCCACGCAGGCGCCGTGTAGAGCCGACTCTCAGCTCTACACGTTCGGCTATTTTCGGAAGCTCATTGACGTTCGTACTGCGCAAGCGCCGCGCCTGCGCAGTACAGTTGGGGGCAGAATCCGCCGGGGGGACGTTTGTCGGCAGATCACCGGAACCATTTTCCCGCCTTATGTTCCCTCACAGGATGAGGGACCGGGGGTGGAATGTGAGGCTGGGCTGTAGTGAAATAAATGAATAATATAAAAGGAATTCATGAGGTACTAACATGGTATAAAGTATAAATACAAGTCTGTTCATGAACGACCAGCAACAAAAACAACGAGCAAATCCATGAATGTACAACACAACACACACAAATAATACCGATATACCTAAAAAATAATGGCAGCATGCCCAGCCTCTGCGTACACCAAATTCACCACTCTTAGACCCCTTCCACACTGGGGCAGCCAGTTAGCGCTAGAGCGCCGCTTGTTTAAGCGTCGCTTTTCGGCCGCTAGTGGGACACTTTTAACCCTGAAGAAAGGGTTTCAAAGCGCCCCTGTTGCATCGCTTCCGAAACGCTTTTCAGGCGCTGCCCATTCATTTCAATGAGCATGGCATTTTGGGAGCCTTAAATACAGCGATCCTAAACCGCTCCAAAGATGATGCTTGCAGGACTTTTCCTAACGTCCCGCAAGCGCAACTGCCCCATTGTGAAAAGTCACCCTGAAATGAATGAGAGGCGGTTTTCAGGTGCTTTAAGGCGCTATTTCTAGCGCTAAAACACCTGAAAACCACCTCAGTGTGAAAGGGGTCTTATAGTCTAGATCAGGCGTCTCCAAACTTTCTAAACAAAGAGCCAGTTTACTGTCCTTCAGACTTTTGGAGGGGGGGGGGGGGGCGGACTGTGGTCATTGGGAGTAGGAAAGGTCCAGACAACAGCGGGAAAAATAAACGCCCCATTTTTGGTGTCAGGATGAGGAATTGTGCCATTGGTGTCATTGGGAGCCCTATCATTGGGCCCTATTGTTGGTGTCATTGGCAGGAATTGTGCTCTATTGTTGGTGTCATTGGGAGGATTTATGCCCTATCATTGGTGTCATTGAGAGGAATTGTGCCCCATTATTGGTGTCATTGGATTCAAATGTTGGTGTCATTAGGTCATTGGAAGGAATTGTGCCCTATTGTTGTTGTCATTGAGAGGAATTGTGCCTCATTGTTGGTGTCATCGGGAGGATTCATGCCCTATCATTGGGCCCCGTAATTGAGAGGAATTGTGCCCCATTATTGGTGTCATTGAGTCCAAATGTTGATGTCATTAGGTCATTGGGAGGAATTGTGCCCTATTGTTGTTGTCATTGGGAGGAACTGTGCCCCCTCACAGGCAGGGCCGCCATCAGGGGGGGGTACAGGCAGTACACCTGTAAGGGGCCCGGATGGCCCCCCCTTTTTTTTATTTGTTTAAAATTTTTTTTTTTTTTTTGTAAGGGGCCCAGAGTTCCCCAGGGCCCCGAATGTCAACCCCCCTTTTTTTAAAAAAAAATATAATTTTTTTTATTATACATTTTTTTATTTAATTTGTTTTTTTATTTATTTATTTTATTTTATTTATTTTTATTTATTTTTTTGTAAGGGGCCCAGAGGTCCCCAGGGCCCCGGATGGAAAACTCCCTTTTTTTTTGTAAGGGGCCCAGAGGTCCCCAGGGCCCTGGGTGGCAACCCCCCTTTTTTTTGTTCTTCTGTTTTTTTTGTGTTCGTCAGCACCCGAACCCCCTGCTTCTCAATTCGTGGCACCCCCCCGCTTCTCAATTTGTGGCAGCCCCCCCGCTTCTCAATTCGCGGCGGCACAGCACCCCCCCCCCCCCGGTTCTCCTCAGCTTCAGGGGGCCCATGCCTGAAGCTGTGTATAGGGCCCCAAAATTCCTGATGGCTGCCCTGCTCACAGGTGTTAGTGGAGGGGGAAATGATGCTCCATTGTTGATATCAGTGGATGAAATAGTGCCCCAAGGGCCAGATAAACACAACCAAAGGCCTGCATCTGCCCCCCCCCCCCCGGGCTGCAGTTGTTTGGAGACCACTGGTCTAGGGGGATCATGCACATGGGCTTCCTGTGTTGGTGTCATTAAGGCCACATTCACACAAAGTGTTCTGCAATGTGCGCCGTGTGAGGGCCACTTCTATCCACATGGGGGATGCACATCCATGTCAATTTGGACGCAGCTGTGCCATGGACACAGCCAATGTTTCCAATGTCACATCTGTCGAGGTGTACGGTCCCGAATGCAGACATTGTGACACACATCTGCACAGATGTCAAATTAGGAGCAGTGTCTGTGCAGCCGCTGCATCCCAACTGACATGAATGGGACAGCTTGCATGGAACACCTGTGCCTCACAGTGTGGGCGAACATGGCCCTTGCCTGGGTCTACACCATGGGTGCTTTGGAATGGTGGATCGGTAAGCCCAAATTGCAGGTTCCTAACCCACCATCCCAAGCATCAGTGTGAAGAACGGAGCTGCCTCTAAAGACAGCAGAGCCGATGCTTCCGGTATAGCGCTGGCTTCTGTCACAGGCGGAGTGATACCAAATGTACTCCCAAAAACAGTCTCCTGCGCTCGGATGTACAGTCTCTTAGTGGCACAACCAGAGTATTCCGTAGGGAAATGACCAAGAATCTTGCTGCCCTCCTCAGAACAATTGGTATTCTTTAAGACTGAAAGGTAAAGGAAAACAGAAGGCGCACCGACCTAGTGCATTACCAGTGGCTAGGTTTTATTTAAAAAGTTTGAAGGATTAAAAATACTCACAAGGCAAGTATAGTATTGAACACACAATCTTTCCATCAAAAGGAGATAGCCTCCTACTGGAACCGGACGACCAGAGAGTCCAGACAACAAAATTCACAGCCACGGCTGACGCGTTGCGAGGGCGCACCCTCTTCCTCAGAGCCAAAAAGTGATGGTGACTGGACCCCCCTCTCTCTCTGAGCTCCTTTTAATCCATGTGTAAATGGGCCTGAGTGGTCACCTGTCTACAACTCCACCCACCACAGGCCACTCCTCCTCTTGCCTAAAAGGCAAACCCATATAGGCTTAACCCCTCACTATACACTCTCATATGTCTATCTATATCTTTACATGGTAACTATTAGTACGCCATACCTATATACCTAAGTGCCAGCTAGCAAATGGCAAATAGAAAGCCATTGCCTGGCGGGACTTACCCATGCCATTCAAACTATCATGGGCCGCCGATCGCTGCTGTCACCCGTCTACAGGTAGTGGAACGCACATCCACCGCTACTTCCGGCTTCTCCGGCCAGTGTGCGTCCCATCTAGTAGTGGGAAGATAGATACATCAGCTCCCATGACATTGGACTACCTGTAGACGGGTGACAGCAGCGATCGGCAGCCCATGATAGTTTGAATGGCATGGGTAAGTCTCGCCAGGCAATGGCTTTCTATTTGCCATTTGCTAGCTGGCACTTAGGTATATAGGTATGGCGTACTAATAGTTACCATGTAAAGATATAGATAGACATATGAGAGTGTATAGTGAGGGGTTAAGCCTATATGGGTTTGCCTTTTAGGCAAGAGGAGGAGTGGCCTGTGGTGGGTAGAGTTGTAGACAGGTGACCACTCAGGCCCATTTACACATGGATTAAAAGGAGCTCAGAGAGAGAGGGGGGTCCAGTCACCATCACTTTTTGGCTCTGAGGAAGAGGGTGCGCCCTCGCAACGCGTCAGCCGTGGCTGTGAATTTTGTTGTCTGGACTCTCTGGTCGTCCGGTTCCAGTAGGAGGCTATCTCCTTTTGATGGAAAGATTGTGTGTTCAATACTATACTTGCCTTGTGAGTATTTTTAATCCTTCAAACTTTTTAAATAAAACCTAGCCACTGGTAATGCACTAGGTCGGTGCGCCTTCTGTTTTCCTTTACCAAATGTACTCCGCCTGGGATAGCAGCCGCCAGTGATACCCACCAGCCATACTCACCCAGGGGGGCGGCCAGCAGTACCCACCAGCCATACTCACCCAAGTGGGCCACCAGCCATACCCACTCTGAGGGACAGCCAGCAGTACCTGCCAGCCATATCCTCCCTGGGGGACAGCCAGTAGCAGCCGGCAGCCATACCTGCCTGGGGGACAGCAGCAGTCGCCAGCCATACCCACCTGGGGGGACAACAGCAGCAGCTGTCAGCCCTATCTGCCCTGGGGGACAGCAGCAGTTGCCAGCCATACCCGCCTGGGGGACAGCAGCAGTTGCAAGCCATACCGGCCTGGGGGACAGCAGCAGTTGCCAGCCATACCCGCCTGGGGGACAGCAGCAGTAGCCAGCCATACCCGCCTGGGGGACAGCAGCAGTAGCCAGCCATACCCGCCTGGGGGACAGCAGCAGTCGCCAGCCATACCCACCTGGGGGACAGCAGCAGTCGCCAGCCATACCCACCTGGGGGACAGCAGCAGTCGCCAGCCATACCCACTTGGGGGACAGCAGCAGTCACCAGCCATACCCACCTGGGGGACAGCAGCAGCTGTCAGCCCTATCTGCCCTGGGGGACAGCAGCAGTAGCCAGCCATACCCGCCTGGGGGACAGCAGCAGTAGCCAGCCATACCCACCTGGGGGACAGCAGCAGCTGCCAGCCGTACCCGCCTGGAGGACAGCAGTAGCCTGCAATACCTGCAGGAATCCTGAGGAAGAAGTGAAGATTGAGATCAGTTTTTAATTAAATTCAAACAGCAATGGGCACGGTGCGGGTAAACCCCAGCGCATCAGTGTGAAAGGGGCCTCAGTCTGATCGGGTCCACCTGTCTGTTTTTAAGGCAGACCCAATCGGACTCTCCTTTCACTTCCATGGAGAGTCAGATGTAAACACGATTTGTGTCTGTTTACACCCGCGTACCTCCAATTCGATCCGCTAAAAAAAAAACAAGGGGCTAGGATTGGAGGGCCCAATTGTGACCTGCCGACTGCATCGTAGCAATCAATACTGCATCCCCAGCCCCATTTAGCTGTTGGCTAAGAGATTCTTCTCATTACCCAAATATAGCCCTTGTCATATTTTGGTAATGATGTCAGCAAGCACCCCCAGCCCTTTGTTTACATTCACTGACAGCATTTCTTTATACTTATGAAGCTTCCCAGAAAAAAAATGTCCCACTAGTGTAGCTCTGTACACAAACTTAGATATGGATGTAATTCCTATCAGTTTGCTTATATGTGAACTGGTGGAAATTCTTTATGAATCTGTTGCAACCATAGCAAAAAATTCTCAACCACCTCCCGCCCGACCTATTGTAAAAAACAGATGAGCGGGAGCACGGTCATATGACATCCTCCCATTTGTGCGCCACATGTGCGCCCTAAGAGGAACGATCTGTGACCCTCTATATCTGGTGAACACAGATCGTTGTACTTGGCCACTGTGCACGACAATAGTACCATGTGACCGCTGTGACAAATCATATCGATCACATTTCAGTTGTCAACAATGTCTTTCATTCATAGCCATTGTGTACAATAGTGATCTGGTCACAGTGGTTACATGGTACAGGGGCCAATCACAGTGGACCTGTACCAGGTGATCGTTGTGGCCAATCACAGGTATTATAATAGTACACAATGGCACATAAATGGATGCCATTCATAAAAATGGTTGCTTATTTTTATTTATTTCAGGTATTTATATAGCTTATACAGTATACAGTGGTCATCACTGTTATAAGCAATCATAATGTAAAAAAAAGATCCTGATCACCTCTCCAGAGTAGTACAGTGTCACACATCAGGACTAATAATTTTTCAGATATATATACCATAATTTGGAGACTCTAACTTTCCTACAGACTAAATAAAAATATACTGATTTTGGTTATTTTTTGGCCTAAATTTAAAATAAAAATATTATTTATTTGCAAAATTTTATAACATCTCGGTAAACGTAGAAAACATTTATTTTTTAAATGTCAGTATTTTTTCGTTTATATAGCAAAAAACAAACAAAAACCCAATGGTGATTAAATACCAGCAAAAAATGATAAAAATTGCATTTGGGTACAGTGTTGCATGACTGAGTAATTGTCATTCAATGTGTGACAGAACTGAAAGCTGAAAATTGGCCTAGACAGGAAGGGGGTAAAAGCGTCCAGTATTGAGGTGGTCAAATTGGCAAGAAACAAGAACCACCTGAATCTGGCGCATTGTGTTGAATCTTCTACTGAATTTGTCGCAATTCTTTCTAAATTAGGTGAAGGCCATTTTAAAGGGGCCATACCATCACAAAAGTGTCGTAACTCCTTTATTGATTTCCTCCTCTGACGTCTAGTGCCAGTTCACACCATGAATTGCACAGGAACGCATTGTGCACTTCATCCGGGTGCAGTGCGGTTACAGCCCATTCATTTGAATGGGCTGAAGTCGCACCAAAAATAGTGCATGCACTACTTTAAATAATGTATAATACTCAGAGTGTACCTATAAAGTGTATCTAAAGACAAAAAACAGAAAACAAATATACTGCAGCCTACCAGTCCAGTTTTTTTCACCATGTGATCCTACCAGTAACACACTTCCCGTCATAGGGTGACAGCACTCATTCACTGTAGGATAGGAAGTGCGTTAGAACTACTACAATACCTCCAAAACATTCTGGCATTCCAACATTAAGAAGGCCCACTCGTTGCGGCATAGCATCTTAGTCCTTGGACCAATCAGGGCTTGGAGAAGTTGTATAATGATTTTTTTAGTGTGCCACCTACAGGTGGGTGCCGTTAGTCTAATAGTATCATATTGCATTCCCTTGTCCCTGCTTGTTATTGAGTGTTTATCCTTTTTCTTGGTTCCCATCTATTTTTGCAGTCTTTTTGCAGTCTGATCCATTTTTTGCCCCTACACTTGCTTGTGGGGGGGGGGGGGGGGTACTGGGGGTTTCCTGGTCATTGCATGGTTTGTGCCTCTTTGGCCATATGAATGGGGAGACAATTTGCCATGCAAATATTATATTTTTATCAAATTGTTAATATATTTTTTTTTCACTTTGTTATTTAATAGCTATTACAATGTGTTCACAGTGTTCAAAGGGTCGCCTCTGTTCCTCCCGATGAAACAGGGCGAAACATGTCAAGATCAATCTCTCGCTATAGGGATTTCCCCAAAGCAATAATTTTCCATTATTTTGTGGTTGACAGCCATATGGTTTTATACATATATAATTGTTTGTTGTGCCTATATCACGTGGGGTATCCTTGGGAAACTATTATATGGGACAAACCTGGACCATTCCTGCTTGCAGCAGGTTTATTGTTGTTTTAGTTATATTATGGATTTATGATTAAGTTTTCTACAAAATAAATCTGTATATTAAATATTTTTTGTTGTCTCCTGGCATCTTAAAGAGAAGCTCCAGGTCCCCCCCCCCCAAAAAAAAAATCAGCAGCTACAAATACTGTAGCTGCTGACTTTTAATGTTAGGGCACTTACCGGTCCAGGCATCCAGCAGTGTCCTCACCCGAGCCCATTCTTCAGTCGGCTATCGGGTGCTGGCGCCGCCATCTTGACTAAGGGAAACTATCATTGACGCCTTGCAACTTCACAGCCAGTTTCCTACTATGCATGCGCAAAGTGTGCTGCGCTTTGTGAATGGGCCACAGTCTTCTGGGACCTGTGAAGTGTCCCAGAAGGTTGCAGGGGAAGTAAAGGGAGCAAACTGAGCTGAAAGTGGGAGCAGGTACCTGGGAGCGGGAGAAGGCAGACAAGTGGATCTTCCCCTTTTGGGTGGAGCTCCGCTTTAAAAATCGATTTCTCTGGTATTTTTTCTTTAACCTTCAAAATATAGTGGGGAAAGTGTTCTGTAGTCCACAAAGTGAATTGGTTAGGGCTGATAACTGATGGGGCTGACAAGGGCATCACAAGTAGAGAGCAGAGCAAGTAGGAGTACACTTTATTTTGAGCAAGATAAACGGTTATATTGTATCAACTTATTTTATGTTGCAAATAAGGAAGAAAAATGAAGAAAACTTGAAAAATAAATGTATTTATTCTGTGTTATGAACATAACTCAAATAATTGTACATTACTTTTACAGAAAATTCCTAACATTGACGATATTAGGCCAGCGTTACTTTCTTGCTACTTCTGGAGAGCTGTCCACCTGATTTCTTCGGATTCTGGAAGTTTTCATAGCTGTACAAAAAAGAAATAAAAAAATACATGGATGGTTAAGCTTCAAAAACTAGAGTTTAGAGTGGACTTCTGCAGTGGGGAGGAGATGGGTATACCTTGCTGGCAGTGTGGGCTATCAGGAGGCACCATAATTTTGCCCTGTATGGGCAGGTGGCAGTGTCTCTTTAAGGCTAACTTCATCCAAAACGGATTTTTTAACTTTGATTCAGCGCCAGCAGGTTGTGTTATCCCTCATTTTAATGACCCTCAGCTGCATTTCCGTCTCCATTCAGTTCCTAAAAAAGGGCAAACTTGAGGGCCACAAGGAGATTGCTGCTAAACTGTAGTTACTTGCCTGGGTCCTTAGTAATGTTCAAACACAGATTTTGCTCTTTGGGGATATAGGACTTAGCTGGTGAACCTAAACTAACAGCCTCACTCTTCCAGCCCAATTTGTTTGTTTTTAATGGTGAAGAATTGGCAAATAGGACTTAGAACTTTAAAAAGGTCCACATTTCCATTGGAACCCTTAAAAAAATAAAAAGGAGCTACCATGTGATGCAACTTATTAGCAGCCACACAGAAATGAAGTACAAGATTAGAATGAGAATAAAAATGCCTGGAAATGAGGAAACTTATAAATGCTCTTTGGTAAGAGGGTAGCTAGGGACTGGATGACATTTTATCCCCCCCCCCCCTCCCACACACACACACACACACATTGACCACTGTTGACAGTATGAATTGCAATTACTGTATATACAATATAATCTATGTCATATTTTCTCAACCAGGGTTCTGTGGAACCCGAGGGTTCCTACAGAGGTTGCAGTTTCTGCCTCCCACTGATACCATCGATCTTTTTAGCCATCTGTAAGGATGGATTTCTTCACAATGACCACAAGTGTAAGGATCATTCTTCTCACGGACCATCACACTAATGTATCAGGAGTTGTAAATCTAGTAATTTTTAGCAGGGGTTCCCTGAAACCAGAAAGTTATTTCAAGAGTTCCTCTGTGTTGAAAAGGTTGAGAAAGACTGATCTATGTCTATTTAAAACAATGGTTGCTATACTAACATTTTAGGAAAAGGCATACCTGTAAAAGGAGGGTGCGCGTGCTCACCTCTCCTGCCATGTGAGAAGCTGAACGCCACTCTGCTGCTCAGAAATGGTCCCTTAAAATCCACTGGGAAACCAACAGTTTTAGAAGTGACAATCTCCTGAGACCACAAGATCCATGTCACTACAGGATACAGTGGTATGGTGGAAATCAACAGGAGGACCCAGTGAGACCTATGGGGGTCCCAGAAGATGGACACTCCTGGAAGTGTCAGATTCCCAGCAGACTTCGGGGGACCATTTCTCAGCAATGAAGCAGCATTCAGCAATATGGCAAAGGAAACCATGTACACCCTTTACTTACAGGTATGGTATGCCTTTACTACAGAAAATTTACTACGGGAATTCCATTAATTTATTCAGTGGACAATTATCCATTGTGCTAAATAAAGTTATGAGATTTTAGATGGCAACCTCTGCAACATCAGTCCTGTCTATTTGCTAGATAGTTTGTGGAGCACTTCAAAGGCTAGTCTTCAACTTTAACAAACATATCTAATTGAAGCCTAATGGAAACCACTAATCCAATTGCATTAGGGAAATTCTAGTAACAGGGGGTGTTTATTAATGCTCCTTTAGGCATAAGGGTGGTAAAGTGCTGGACATAGTTACATAGTAGGTGAGGTTGAAAAAAGACACAAGTCCATCAAGTCCAACCTATGTGTGTGATTATATGTCAGTGACAAAAGTGTGTAATGCACAGAATGCAGGGGACAGGAGTGTGTAATGCACAGAATGCAGGGGAAAGGAGTGTGTAATGCACAGAATGCAGGGGAAAGGAGTGTGTAATGCACAGAATGCAGGGGAAAGGAGTGTGTAATGCACAGAATGCAGGGGAAAGGAGTGTGTAATGCACAGAATGCAGGGGACAGGAGTGTGTAATGCACAAAATGCAGGGGACAGGAGTGTGTAATGCACAAAATGCAGGGGAAAGGAGTGTGTAATGCACAGAATGCAGGGGAAAGGAGTGTGTAATGCACAGAATGCAGGGGAAAGGAGTGTGTAATGCACAGAATGCAGGGGAAAGGAGTGTGTAATGCACAGAATGCAGGGGAAAGGAGTGTGTAATGCACAGAATGAAATGGTCACAGTTCATTTAACCTTGAATGGTCTGCCAAGAGGGCTAAAATGAATTAGATGCACTTTAACCACAAAGCCTTTGGGGTTCAAAGATATATTGAGCTAAAGTTTGTTTGGTTATATCACCATTTGTTTTTTTTTTCCTTTATTGCTTACAGCTGATTGAAAAATCTCTTGTCTTCTGCACTTATAGATGGTCTTGTGCTGGCGAGCGCAGTCATAAGGTGGTATTGGTTGATGCATAGTCTCTTCTTTGATTCTGCGGGACAGTGAGATGTTTCCTGCTAAATGAAAAAAAAGATACAGGTTTAATATGAAAATATATTCTTCTCAGTGTTTCCTTCAAGATCATGGGAAGAAACAGAGATGCTATTTTCACAATGATATACCATAAAAACACATGACATGATCAGAATATCAGGGAAGTGTTTTGCCAGTTTTACAGAAGTGGTCTCCAAACTGTGGCCCGCAAGCTGGACACGGCCATTTGCTTGCCTTTATCTGGCCCTTGGAGCACTATTCCTCCCATTAACACCAACTATGAGGTACCATGCCTTCCACTAACACCAACAGTAGGGCTAAGTCCTCTTACTGACAATTATGGGGCACTATTCCTTCCATTGACAACAACTATGGGGCACTATTCCTCCGACTGACACCAACAGTGGGGCCCTATTCCTCTGACTGACACCAACAGTGGGGCAATATTCCTCCTACCTACACTAACAATCGGGCACTATTCCACCCACTGACGCTAACAGTAGGACCTACTTCCTCCCACTGACACCAATGATGGGGCATAATTCCTCCAACTGACACCAATGATCAGGGCACTATTCTTTCCAATGACACTTACGTTGGGGCACTATTCTTCCTACTAAATCCATTGATGGGACACTATTACTCCCACTGGCACCAACAATGGAGCACAATTCCTCCCACTGACATCTACGATAGGGCAATATTCCTCCCACTGACACTGACAGAGGGGCACCATTCTTCCCACTGACACCAACAACAGGCCATGATTTCTCCCACTGACAATGGTGGGGCATAATTTCTCCAACTGACACCAAAGATTAAGGCACTATTCTTCCCAATGACATTAACGTGGGGGCCCTATTCTTCTCACTGACACCAATGATGAGACACTATTCCTCCCATTAACACCAACAATGGGGCAGAATGCCTCCCACTGACACCAACAACGAGGCACTATTCTTCCCACTGATGCCAATGATGGGACATTATTTCTCCCACTGGCACCAACAATGGAGCATAATTCCTCCTGCTGACACTAATGATGGGGCATAATTCCTCCCAGTGACACCAACAATGGGGCACAATTCTTCCAACTGACCTCGTCGATAAGGCAATATTCCTCCCACTGATAGCAATGGTGGAGCATTATTCCTCCTCCCACCGACCCTTTGGCATTGTTTACTACCACTTACACTGGGGCATTTCTACCGAAAGAGGCTACAGTCCAGACCCCATAGGGTCTGACAGACAGTAAACTGGCCCTCTGTTTAGAAGGTTTGGAGACCCTTGTTCTAAAGAACCTGTTTCTTGTAAACTGGGCAGATGTGTAAACTCTAATACTGTTTAATAAATATGTATCTGCTTTTCTCATTAGCTTTGCAAAAGTGGGGTTTTGTATAGAGTTTACCCTTTTGCTACCCTCCTCCTTGGCAGTTAGGGGGCCTACAATGTGTCAGGTCCTCTTTAAAAGGGTTTTTACTTAGAGTAAATAAAGGAGAACCCAATTCACCATCTTGTCAATGGCTACTGGTACAGTCCTTCCTGGATTCATTCATTTTGACCATCTACAGCTTTAAGTTGCTAGTGATATACACTATTGTTCTCCGAAAACAAAGCTGACAAGGGTTCTTTTAATAAAAGAAGATTGAAGAGGTTACCAATGATGACCAATCAGACTCTTTGTTGTATTTTTCAGAGAATTAAAGATGAAATAGGATTGGCCTCCATGGGCAACTTCTCACTATTTTCACATTCTCGTTTCCTTTATAAATATCCCTCAAAATATTGTTAGTCCCCCAATCAATGCTAAATAAAATGCCAGAATAGGTGTTGTCTGCAATTGGATGACAGTGAACATAGCCAGTGAGGCAACAAAATTCTATGACACAATGATGGGAGTCGTCATCCACTCCCCAACAATTACAAATAAGTACCAAAGCAGCAAGGCACAAACACGCATTTAAATGGTGAATTCAGTGTTTATAGTAATCAGAAGATCTGGGTGGAATCAGAGAAGGTCACTATTACGCTAATTCTTTATTTGCCATGATTCTCTTCAGAATAGATACATCTGCATGCAAACAGTATGTTTGTGGGGACCAAAAACAAGCAATTATCATATTTGTTTTGTAAATTTGTTATAGATCATAGGCAGAATTTTAGGTGCAGAGTCTGAAAAATCATGAAGAAAGAGGCCCCTGAAACATGGCTTCTGATCATTAACAATACTCTATGGGGTATGGTGTTAGAAGGTGCCATCATCCCGAAAATAATAGTACCTAGAAAACCCTCTTTATATGGGATTATACAGGCACATGCTGAGAGAATTTCATGTAAAAAGTAGAAAAACTTTTATTTATACAAAAAATACTTAAAAGAATACATAAGAGGTTTCTTTAAAAATTTTCTCCACTTTTTTTAACCAAATTATATATACACTATATTGTCAAAAGTTTTGGGGCGCCTGCCTTTACACGCACATGAAGTCTAATGGCATCCCAGTCTTAGGCCTCATACACACTGCTGAGAATCTCGTCAGGAAAAAACTTGTCGTTTTTCTTGGCGAGATTCTTGGACAAGAAACTTGTCCCGGCCGAGTGTACACACGCTCGATTCAAAGAACCCGCGGTTGTTTGAATGGAGCGAACACGGTGACGTCATCGACTACGACGAGCGTGCGCTCGTCATATTCGATGCCGTCGCCGCCATCTTGCTACACCCTACCTATGCCTAGGAAGCTACTGCGCATGCGTCAAAGTCATTTCGAGCATGCGCGGGTTTCCACTGCGACAGGTAAGTGTACACACACACACACACACACACACACACTTTTCTCGTCGAGAAACAAGCTGACGAGAATCTCGACGAGAAAATAGAGAGCAGGTTCTCTATTTTTCTTGTCAAGATTCTTGTCGGTTTTCTTGCCGAGAAACCTGAAAGCCGCGTACACACGACCGATTTACTCGGTCGTGTGTACGAGGCTTTAGTCTGTAGGGTTCAAAATTGAGTTGGTCCACCCTTTGCAGTTATAACAGCTTCAACTCTTCTAGGAAGACCATCCACAAGGTTTAGGAGTGTGTCTATGGGAATGTTTGACCATTCTTCCAGAAGCACATTTGTGACGTTGGGCACTGATGATGGACAAGAAGGTCTGGCTCGCAGTCTCCACTCTAATTCATCCCAAAGGTGTTCTATTGGGTTGAGGTCAGGCCTCTGTGCAGGCCAGTCAAGTTCATCCACCCCAAACTTGTTCATCTGTGTCTTTATGCACCTTGCTTTGTGCACTGGACCAAATCATTTGGTGGAGGGGGGGATTATGGTGTGGGGTTGTTTTTCAGGGGTTGGGCTTGGCTCCTTAGGTCCAGTGAAGGGAAATCTTAAAGGCATCAGCATACCAAGAGATTTTGGACAATTTCATGCTCCCAGCTTGAGGGAACAGTTTAGGGATGGCCCCTTCCTGTTCCAGCATGATTTGCACCAGTGTACAAAGCAAGGTCCATACAGACATGAATGAGCGAGTTTGGGGTGGAGGAACTTGACTGGCCTGCACAGAGTCCCGACCTCAACCCAATAGAACACCTTTGGGATGATATAGAGTGGAGACTGCGAGCCAGGCCTTCTCATCCAACATCAGTGCCTGGCCTCACAAATGCACTTCTGGAAGAATGGTCAAACATTCCCGTAGACACACTCCTAAACCTTGTGGACAGCCTTCCGAGAAGAGTTGAAGCTGTTATATCTGCAAAGGGTGGAGAAACTCAATATTGAACCCTACAGACCAAGACTGGGATGCTATTAAAGTTCATGTGCGTGTAAAGTCAGGTGTCCCAATACTTTTGGCAATATAGTGTATACAGAAAACGGCTTTCGAATATACCAATATTACATCTCACAATGTGTAATGCAGATTGGGGCACAATGGGCATAAGGCAGATGAAGGTGCCCCCTCATCTGCCTTTTGCCCATTGTGCCCCCATCTGTGTTACACCTTTGGAGATGGTATATTGGTATATGTGAAGCCGCTAACTGTATATATGCATTCTTTGAAGTATTTTTTTTTATATATGTGTAGCACACGGACCCTTTTTCCCCTACCTTTGGCTCACTTGTAGGAAAAGGGCACACCGTACTATATGCCCGTACCCTCCTGTTTGAAGAGGTTGAGCGGTGTCATTTATACAGGTCCTACAGCTAGGTTCTTCCATCAGTTGGTTCTCATCTCCTAGGATATAGGGACAAGTCTCTGTTTCCCTCAAGTAATTCCAATGTCCACACCACTTTAAACTCCAACGTTGAGTTTATTTTTCTTCAATAGTCAGCAGATAGGAAAGGGTGGATAGGAGACAGGACAGCAAGGTTTTGGGAGATAGGTCCAGGCACAAGCAAACATTACAATCACCAAGTTCCCAAGTGGGGTTCAGCTCACCCGGATAGTCTCCAGTAAAAGTGGATCCTAGCAGCCGGAGTGATGCTCGGATGCTTAATCAGGTTCCTTCTTAGATGCGATCGGGAGATCCCCTGCCACGGAATCTATCATGTGCTGAACCTCTCAACTGTTGCGTTACTAGGCCCTTAGCGGATAGATGAATCCCTCCAGATAGTTAACGTGCCCCTTCCTTCACCGTGAACTCTCACCGGTCCTTCGGAAAGGTCCTCCCCCAGCCTCCTCTTCTTAGAGCGGGTCCCCTCGCAAGGAGCACCCTGGGATTCCTCTTCCCCGAAGTGGGCTCCAGCTAAAGGTGCTGGGCCCAGGGCTAAAGTTGCAGCCCCAGGGCTAAAGGTGCCTGGGACTGAGGCGCACATGGCCCCATGGCCTGGATGGCCATGCACTTGGACTCCCAGAACCTCGACTCGACTCTCCCCCACAGGCGGTGTCTGCCCCTTATGTATCCTCTCCCAGCATGCACAGCAGGCCAACCACACCCACCGCACCGCTGCCGAGAGAGGACACCCAAGGCACAGCACTATTACTGGTGGTTCAACCCTGACCTGTCATGACAGCGCCACCCACAGGCCACAGGGAACTGCACACCAATATACCACCTGCAGAATAAAATAGCACAACCTATAATTGAGAACGGTCTGAGCCTAACTACTGCTCAGACCAGCCCCTAAATTTGGGTAATGGGACCCCTTAGATTTGGGACACCCGCTACATATATAAAAGTTTTTTTACATAAAATTCTCTCAACCTGTGCCTGTATAATCCCATACAAGGGTTTTCTAGGTCTGATCATTAACAATGAGTTTGATAAATGGAAGGTTCATACTAAATGCAAGTCTGTGTTTTGTTGGGCTGAGACTGGGAAATTTGTGCCAAATTAAAACTACTGTAAACCCTTGAAGTTATTCAGGCTATAGGCTGCCCACTCTATCCATTGCTTGAGACCAGAAGACTTTAAAAGCTGGGTTCACATATGTGCGGCCGCGGGTTTGTGTCTGGGGTCCGGTGCATGTCTGTGTACCTGTTCGGGTGTGATTCAAGCCCAAATCTTTGCCTGAATTTGCACCTGAACTGGACCCAAAAACGCACAGGACCTTTCTGCAATCCGGACCGTGGTCGCCCCAGACCTGTGTGAACCGGCTCCATTGAGATCCGGTCACACTCGCCTGTCATGCGAATTGGATGTGGAGAAACCCGGCATCCAATTCACATATATGTGAACCCGGCCTAAATCAATCATGGATAGGCAAATTATTTTTTCAATTTGGATAGAGTAGTAAGGGATTAGAAGCCTCCCAGGTTCTTACAATTGTCTGTTTCCCCTCAAGGTAGATTCACTCTATTTGTCACCGAGACAAATGTTACAGGAAAACTAGAATTTTACAGATGTCACCAGAACAAGAGGTGAATGTAAATCTTCCAGTGGGGACACCTGTTATAATAATAACAAAGAAGTACATTCCCCTTACTTTGCAGAGATTCCCTTTCACTTCCTGTTGCAAAAAGTAAAGGGAAATCTCCCAAAACAGACACAAACAGCAAAAAAATTAAAATCCTTTGAACCCTTCGTAATGCCTCATACACACGATCCGATCATCGTACGACGTATCGTTCGCATTTTGTTGCATAAAACTAATATCGAATACAACAGTGCAAAATGTGCTCTACGAAAAAGTAAGATTTTTGTTGTACGATTCTGAAAAAACCTTCCGCTGTGCATAGCTACGTATCTGAAATGATGTCAAATAGGTGTGACCCCTGTGTCCTCCTGGTTTATTTTCGTGTTTCCGATCATGCGTGGTGTTCGTCTATCGTTTTTTAGCGGACGCATACTGTACTGATTAAACGATTGTCGTACGATGGGCTGTCGTCCGAGCAAAGTTTTCATGTTTGTCCCATCGGATTTATTTGGACGGACTGTTGTGATCGGCTGTCGAAAGCTGTGTACTAACGATCAGATTATTGAACGATCTATCCGAAAGCGATTTATATCAGCCGATAATCGGATGGTGTGTACGAGGCATTACTCTATCCAAAACTAAAAAAAGTTTTAGGTATACATACATTTTAACATCATTCATTTTATACACGGTATTTCCGTGCTCTGCATAAAATAAAGAATATTCGGGGATATACACCAGGCCCTCACCTTGAAAGGTAAGTACTTTAAGAAGAAAAAATGCCATTCCACTTCATTGTCCTTATCATCACATTACTTAGTATAAGCTTACATCATCCTCAGATTTAGAAGAACACAACTTCCTCCATGTTTGGCTGGCCGGCAAATTCCCTTTACAGCATGGCACATACACCTTGGATAGTCATTCTGCTCTCACACTAGGATTGGTGCATCCATTGTATGGTATAATCTTCTAGTGTATTGCAGGATGTGAACACTCCTCAGCCACGGACAGGCTGGGCATTAAAGAACTTACACGTATCTTCATCTAAGGGAGCTGTGTACTTACAATGGTTAATTTGATGATGGTGATTAAGGCAGTTTTTATTCTTAAAGTGCACTTACCCTTTAAATGAGCCACTGATCCTTCATGTGATCCTTAAATATATATATGGGTCCTGACTCTTGGGCTACTGCCTAGAAATCTCTTACTGCCACCATTATGGATACTCATCAATGACTGGCTGCTGCTAAATTATAATTTTTTTAACGTGGAAGAAACCAATAACATGAAAGCAAATATACAAGATCCACATCATTACCTTTTTCCAAAACAAAAAATGCTCAAACTACCTCACAGTACTGCTGTGTACAACTATATCTGTACAGCTTTCATAGATTTACTTAGATGATAATTGCATTTTAAAACTAAGTGCACATATCTATTCAACGCCCTTTTCTGATCTAAACGGCCCCTGCTTCTGTAGATGCCTACTTACCTCAATTCAGTGTTATGCCGCGTACACACGATCATTATTCACGGCGGTTAAAAAACCGCCGTGAATAATGACAGGAAAAACGAGGGAACCGCTTGGTTCCCTACACACGGTCGTTTTTCCCGTCATTTCTTCTCTTGACGAGAAAAACGACCGTCTGTGGGCTCCGCGGCAGTGTCTCCCTATGGGAGAACTGCCGCGGAAAAAAATGATGGAAAAAACGATGAGAAAATTTAGAACATGTTCTAAATTTTCTCGTCGTTTTTTATGCCGTTTTTCTAGACGAGAAAAACTACATAAAGCCCACAGACGATCGTTTTTCTCGGCGAAAAAAATAAATGCAGTTTTTCTCGTCGAGAAAAGCGGTCGTGTGTACGCGGCATGAGTTTACATCCCGTTCCAAAATTCTACACAAAAGTTTGAAGCCTTGAAAGAAGGCTCAAAAGAAGTTTAAGGTAAACCGGCGTGGCCAACCCATAGAGTCAGAACAGCATGTATGAAAACACTGGAGCCCTCAGTAAGCAATGGATCTAGTAGGGTGGATGATGGGGTAGTTTCGGTCGAGAAGAGGGATTAAAAAGGATAGGTGCACTTTGTTTGAAAGGGCATTTATCCCATACAAAAAAAACAGTAAACAGGCTAGAAGGGTAGGGACCAAGATTCGTAATTTAGCAATCAGAAGCATGGAAGGTGATGCACAGCAAGAAATATTAACGCAATAGATGCAGTTTAGTAAAGGTTAGTATAAACAAGACCCTATAAAGCGAAGGGTGATAAGGATTTGAAGGTCATACATTCTAATCCTGTATGATTTTTTTTAAACTTTATTCTGTGCAATAGTAGTGATATACAGTATTTGTATAACTGCTATGCTTTGCACAGGCCTGAAAAGATTCCTGTAGACTGTCAGCTAATGTGCCTACAAAAAAGGCAGCAAGTGCTCAAAGAGACACTGTCACCTTTCCCATTTAGGCTAAAGTTGCAGTGTCTTTTTAAGGGTCCATTTACACAAGGATGGACCTGTGCAGTGTGTTTAATACACACGCATTATATGCATTAACATGCATTAACGAGTTGCAGTTAGGCAGCCCATGTACACTATATTACCAAAAGTATTGGGGCGCCTGCCTTTACACGCACATAAACTTTAATGGCATCCCAGTCTTAGTCTGTAGGGTTCAATATTGAGTTGGCCCATCCTTTGCAGCTATAACAGCTTCAACTCCTCTGAAAAGGCTGTCCACAAGGTTTAGGAGTGTGTCTATGGGAATGCTTGATCATTCTTCCAGAAGCGCATTTGTGAGGTCAGGCACTGATGTTGGATACAAGTCTCCGCTCCGTTGTTTTTCAGGAGTTGGGCTTGGCTGCTTAGTTCCAATGAAGGGAACTCTTAAGGCATCAGCATACCAAGACATTTTGGACAATTTCATGCTCCCAACTTTGTGGGAACAGTTTGGAGATGGCCCCTTCCTGTTCCAACATGACTGCGCACCAGTGCACAAAGCAAGGTTCATAAAGTCATGGATGAGCGAGTTTGGGGTGGAGGAACTTGACTGGCCTGCACAGAATCTTGACCTCAACCCGATAGAACACCTTTGGGATGAATTAGAGTGCAAACTGTGAGCCAGGCCTTCTCCTCCAACATCAGTGCCTGACCTGACAAATGCACTTCTGGAAGAATGGTCAAACATTCCCATAGACACACTCCTAAACCTTGTGGACAGCCTTCCAAGAAGAGTTGAAGCTGTTATAGCTGCAAAGGGTGTGCCAACTCAATATTGAACCCTACGGACTAAGACTGAGATGCCATTAAAATTCATGTGCGTGTACAGGCAGGCGTCCCAATTCTTTTGGCAATATAATGTATGTAAACAAGCTGTACCCAAATAAATAAGTTTCACCCAAACAGAACAAAAATTGGACCTGCAGCAAGTTTGATCAGCACGTGTGGAAATTCAATATTGTGCACCGCAGTGTGCTGCAACAAAGGTGTGTCAATAAGGTGCATTGTACAGCAGCATACCAACGCACTTGGGGTATTTTGCACTGGTGGGCACACAATAGGGAGCAGTGGGGAATGATGGAGAGCATGGGATGGTCAGGGGGTGGGTTAATTTTGCCCTAAATAGGAAAGGTGACAAGGTCTCTTTAATATTGCTCTAATTTTATAATTTCAATGAAACAACAAACCTTCTTGAAACCGTAAAATAGGCCATTTTCCTCTAAAGTGAGTTAATTTGTTCACCCTTAACATATCTATTTTTATTTCTGTCGTTTTAAATGCAATGTGTTGGGAGAAATAGTTGCCACTGCTGACCTACGTCTGAAAATTCGAATTGCCCAAATCATGCCGATCCAAATGGTTTTCATAGTCAATGACCCAGAAAGAGCAAATAGTCAAAGACATGCTGGGTTACTTGGCTCCTGTTTAAAAGTGGCCCTAGTATGCGTATGTATGAATGTGCGTTAGAGACCTTAGATTCTAAGCTCCTTGAGGGCAGGGACTGATATAAATGTACAATATACATGTAAAGTGCTGCGTAAATTGATGGCACTATAGAAGTACCTGTAATAAATAAATACATAAATTAATAGCCACTAAAGTCATACAAGAAAGCAGTTCCTGATCTGCATGCTTGTTCAAGCACAAAGAATCAGAAAATACTCAAGTCAGGGGATCAGCCCAAGACTCCTTTTACACTGGGGTGCTTTGCAGGCTCTATAACGCTAAAAATAGCACCTGCAAAGCGCCCTGAAACAGCCGCTGCTGTCTCTCCAGTGTGAAAGCCCAGAGGGCTTTCACACTGGAGCAGTGCGCTAGCAGGACGGTAAAAAAAGTCCTGCTAGCAGCATCTTTGGAGCGGTGTGTATACCGCTCCTCCATTGCTCCTGCCCATTTAAAATAATGGGGCACTGCGGCTATACCGCCGGCAAAGCGTCGCTGCAAAGGCGCTTTGCAGTGGTTTTAACCCTTTCTCGGCCGCTAGCAGGGGGTAAAAGTGCCCAGCTAGCGGCCAAATAGCGTTGCTAAATTGACGGTAAAGCGGCGCTAAAAATAGCGGCGCTTTACCTCCGACGCACCCACCGCCCCAGTGTGAAAGGGGCCTTACACCCATGCAACTGGTAATTTTAGAAGAAGAGGTCAGCATTGGCAATCTATGTATTGCTCTCAACACAGTTTTCCTTTAATTAGCCAGCACTCCAACTAAACTTCCAAGATGATGGTTTACTGAAATCGCATATCAGTAGAAACATCCAACATTTCGAAGGACCATCTTTTTTTTCGAGGGGGCAGACAGAGAAAAATAGTCTGGACACCCTTGAAACTGTTTTGACTGATATGGGACTAATCATAGAAAAAAAAACAGCACTCCAAATAAACTTCCAAGATTTCCAAGATGACTGTTTACTGCAGTTCCATGTCAGTAGAAACACCAATGTTCCAAAAATACACATATCAACAGAAACACCAACATTTTGCAAGGTGACACAGAGAAAAAGGAGAGTCTGCATAACCTTGAAACATTGATGTTTCCTTTGAAACAGGACTTCAGTAAAAAGTCATATTGGATGGTTCAGCTAAAGTGTTGGCTCTTCCTATGTTTGGAATTGCCTGGTGACCACCGTTGAGAGGCAAGCACCCACCCCTATAGATTGGGTTATATGAGGTTTGTGCGGTGTGGTTTGATGTATTACAAGTTCCTTTAATAGACCTGTCTGCCTTCTTGTATGGTATGTATGGAGGAACAGGGAAGGAACACAGATGGGGAAGGACAGAAGGATTTGGAAAGTTCGTATACCACATTCATGTAGGTGGGAACAGAGATCTCAGCGTTTAGACTCTGACATTGCTCCCGCTGATCTTCTTGTAAGGAGGTTTTGAGCACTACTGGTTGGAAAGGCACTAATTCTCCTACAGACATGCCAGTGAAATCATGAGTTAAGGAATTGCTTCCAGACAAGCTGTGGCAGGTCTGTAAAGACAGTTGAAGGAAGACATATTACACCTGCTGTTGGGAATAATGGTCTGTGCACAATGATGCAACTGCTACAACACAGTTAAAAGTTGGGGAAACTAGTACAATTTATATTTTTCTCATTCGTCTGTAATTTGTCTTAAAGGATTTGAGTGTGTAGATAAAAATGACAAGATATTAGTACATTAAAAACAATATTCCAAGAAAAATCACATGCAATTTTCCCAGAAAGAGTGCTAGCCCCAATCAGATGAGCTTCACTGTACATCAGAAGGCCCTTTTTGCGTCCTGACCCTCTTGTTATCACTGAAATAGTGAGAAGAGAATACTGCCATATACAGATTGGAAGCTAGCCTTGGGGATAAGCAAATATTCCTAAATACAAGATCCATGTGTATTCTTAGTTAAATCTTGGTGTGCTTTTGTATTTCTACCATATTTGTGCAGTAGTCCAGTGTGAAACCTTTCCTTCCTTCGTGCAGAAGCTTTCTGTAGTAAAGACCAGTCACTGCTGCTCCCTCTTCCTTGTACATTGTGACTGGCAGGGCAGCCCTAATGTATGGGCACTCCTGGGCAATGCCGAGGGGCCCCAGGTGCATGGGGTAGGGTGACCAGACAACCCTGGTTTCCGGGGACAGTCCCTGGATTGAGGACACTGTCCCCGGACCAAGTCTGTCCCCGGTTTTGTCCCCGGATTGGATTTAAACAGGGGCTGGGGCAATTTCAAAGACAGTCAGTGCAGAATAAAAAAAACAAAAATCTGAATTGCACACCCCCGCTCTGCCGCTCCTACTAGCTTAGGGGGGTGTATTTTTTCCATTATCTGTGCCCCTTTCTGATGATCATGTGCTGGTCGGAGCGGAGGGAATATTTCTTCAGTTTCGGGCGCATGCCCATTCAGCTCCGCTCACATGTTCTTCTGCCTTGGCTCAAGTCCCGGCCAGCCGCCTGCCTGCTTATCTCCTTGCCTTCCTTGGCGGAGTGATCTTCCTTCGCTTCCCACCCAGTAGTAGCCGAGGCCCAGAGAGTGAGACTTAAAGTGATTGTAAAGGATCGTTTTTTTTTTCTTTTTTAAATAAATATATCATACTCACCTCCACTGTGCAGCTCGTTTTGCACAGTGGCCCCAAACACTGACTTCTGGGGTCCCTCGGCGGCTCTCGTGGCTCCTCTCCGCATCAGATAACCCCCTAGGAGAAACGCTCTCCCAGGGGGTTACCTTGCGGGCGCGCTCCTGAGTCATTCATTCGGCGAGAGCCCATGGCTGCGCTGCTATCAATCTAGCCAATCAAGAGCCGGGACCCCGTGGAGAGAAGGACGGCGCGTCCCCGCCAAGGGAAATTCAGGGCTCAGTTAAGTAAAACGGGGGGGCTGGGGGGCCGGTCACTGCAAGGTGTTTTTTCACCTTAATGCATAGGATGTATTAAGGTGAAAAAACGCAGGGGTTTACAACTCCTTTAACAGGCTGTGAGGCGGGCGGCGGCGACCGGCAGAGAGTCGCTGATTGCCGCCATTACTAGTAAAAAAAAAAAAATGTCCCCGGATTTCAGTTAAAAAATCTGGTCACCTTAGCATGGGGGCCAGATAATAATCTTGCATTACATCACACCTGCCAACTGTCCCGGATAAGCCGGGACATTCACACTTTTTACTAAGCTATCCCAAGATGGCTGTGTCCAGGGCAGAGAATGGAATCTGTACTGTACCCTCCAGATCCCAGTACTGTGCCCTTCTGTCCCTCCTTGTACTGTGTCCTTTGTGTTGATTAGTGTTTGGTTTATGGCATGTTTTTTCATTGTTTAAAATGTATTTTATTAAAAGTAGTAATACTAATAAATATATGTTTAATTCTACCAACTATTTATACTTTAATTCTTAAAAGTAGGTGCATAAATTAGGGCAGGCTAGTTGGGGCCCCAGTGCATTACTTTGCCCAGGGGCCCATGGTGCTGTTAAGATGGCCCTGGTGACTGGTAGTTTTGCTGCAGGCAGCCTCATAGTGGGTGGAGCCTGTTGGGTCCCCCTCACAGCTCTGCTCACTGCACAGGTTACATGCAGTACAGTTGTGATGTCATTAATAATTTTACAACTGGTTTGGTAAAAGCATTTTGTGCACACAGAGTGGAATTATATCCTTTTGTAGCCATTGAGGAATATATTTAAAATAACATTTTTCTGCCAGGTTGAAGCAATGCCACTTCAAATGAGTTTATGTTCTACAAATGAGAATATGCAACAGATATAGCAGTTCTGAATTTTTTTAACATTTTATTTAAAAAAAAAAAAAATTGCCAAATTGCCTCACAAAATGTCAGTGCTTAGAATATATATATATATATATATATATTGTGACAGCAGGAAGGTAAAGTCACCTGGTTGCATCCAGGGGGGTAGATATATTTCGCCCAGATTCAGGCTTTACGCCGACTTATACAACTAGGTGGAGAGTTGTATAAGGCTAGTGGGCTCATGGATGACTCATACCTCTAGGGAGAGTGTGGGGCGTCGTACAGACAGGGAGTTGATGAGGCCAGCTGAAGCTTGTCAGCTCATTTAGGCCTCTATAAGAACTCCCAGATTCATTAGATGTCAGCTCATGCCTGGAACCAGACCTGTGTGGACTGTCTAGGGAGAGTGAACCCCTGTGCGGTGAGACAAAGCCTGTGTGGCTATTTGCTTGGACATTTAAAACCAGGGACTTAGGGACTAGGACAGCACTAGGCTGATCCCAGTTGTTAGTTAGGAAACCTGTATGTTTAGTCAGAGGTCAAGTTGACCAGGATTTATTTTATTTATGTTTCTTTTGCTTTGCTGTGTTTTGTCACTGTAAATAGAAAATAAACCGCACCTTTTTGATTTTGAAAACCACAACCTCCGTTTGCTGGGCCTGTTTTTGTCTGGGGAGCCCATCCCGGGGGTCACACACACCCGCTGCCGAGCTAACCCCCTCACAGTTGGTGGAGAATGCGGGCAGTTTTTTTTTAAGCCAGCATGGAGGAGATACTGAAACAGCTGGCTCTAGCAAATGCCAATCAACAGCAGACAAATGCAGGTTTGCAAAGGAGCCTTGCAGCCCAGCAGCAAGCTCATCAACAGAGCCTTGCAGCCCAGCAGCAAGCTCACCAACAGAGTCTGGAAGCTCAGCAACAAGCCCAGCAGCAATCTGAGGCCCGCTTCATAGACCTGTTACAGAAGCAAGAGCAGAGACTACAACAAATGGAAGCAGTAATGCAGCAACGTCCGCAGACCAGTGAGGAAAGCCGTCCCACTAATACCGCGTCCTTTGGGGTGAGTCGTTTATTGACAAAAATGACTGGAGAGGATGATCCAGAGGTATTTTTGACCACATTTGAAAGGACCGCTGAAAGAGAAAAGTGGCCTGAGGAGCAGTGGGCTGGACTGGTGGCTCCTCTGTTAACTGGTGAATCGCAGAAAGCTTACTATGACCTAGAGCCTAACCAAGCAAAAGACTATGTGATGCTAAAAGCTGAAATTTTGGCAAGGCTGGGTGTCACCCAGGCTGTCCGGGCTCAGCGTGTGCATAACTGGACTTTCCAGCTTGGAAAACCCCCCAGGTCTCAAATGTATGATCTCATTCACCTGAGCAGAAAGTGGCTACAGCCAGAGACTTTGTCCGCACCAAAGATTGTGGAACGTGTTGTAATGGATCGGTTTTTGAGAGCTCTTCCTACTGCCATCCAAAAGTGGGTAAGCCATGGAGACCCAGAGACGGCCGATGGTCTTGTGGATTGTGTGGAGAAATACTTGGCTACAGAGAACCTGACGGCCTCTTCCAGAGACACTCGGACTTTCCACCCTAAGACCAGACCATCCCCAGGGGCGGATAAGAGGATTCCAAGGGGTGAGGGTGGAGAGAGTGAGAGGGTGGGAGCTCTACCCCAAGTTTGGCGAGAACAGCCTGGGAAATCAGCGGCTCAAGAGGCGGCAAGAAGGATCGTTTGCTACCGCTGCCGGCAAGCGGGACATATTGCAGCCAATTGCCCGGTTGTGGAGGAACCCATGCAGTGTGACTTTCTGACGGGCAGACGTCAGTCGCTGTGTGCGACAGTCGCATGCACTGCCATTCGAGGAACTGAGAAACATTTATGCAAAATGTGTGTTAATGGTAGAAATGTTGTGGTATTGCTGGATTCAGGTAGCCTTGTGACCCTGATAAAGGCTGAGTTAGTTAAAACAGAGGTCTTTGGGAATAGCAAGGTAGCTGTTATTTGTGTGCATGGGGACACCCGAGAGTATCCAGTGACTACAGTGTGTTTCGAGACCCCCAAAGGTACCCTCTCTCATCCAGTGGGCTTAGTATCTCAGTTACCGCATGACGCCATTGTGGGAAGGGATTTTCCGAAGTTCTGGGAACTGTGGGATGATCCTGAGCCCCCCACTGGTGCCCCTATGTACCAGGAATGTGATAGCCAGAACTCCCCTGAGAGTGGTGAGGACTCTCCGGAATTTCCCTTATCAGTATTGGCAGGGGAGACTCAAGAAACTGGAGAGGAGCCCACCTCCTCAGACGAAAACCTACCGTCTGTGGAGTTTTCTGATCTTGAGGTTCACAGGGAAAACTTTGCCACAGAACAGTTGAAAGACCCCGCCCTAATAAAGGCACGGGAAAACGTAGTGAAAATAGATGGCGAGTTAGTGAACCCAGATAATACCTGCACTTACCCATACTTCAGCGTAGAGAAGGACCTACTGTATCGGGTGGCAAAAAGGGCAGAAGAAACCGTTGAGCAGCTTGTGGTGCCCAAACCTTACAGGAAGTTGGTGTTGGAGTTGGCCCATGGGCACATTCTTGGAGGTCATCTGGGGACAGAGAAAACCCGAGAGAGGGTATTACAGAGATTCTATTGGCCGGGGGTGATGAAGGACATAGAAAATTATTGTTCCTCCTGCCCTGTGTGTCAGAGGTCGGCCCCGATGCCACATTTCCGTAGCCCGCTGGTCCCTCTACCCATCATTGAGGTCCCGTTTGAGAGGATCGCCATGGATTTGGTAGGGCCTATAATCAAGTCCGCTAGGGGGCACCAGTACATATTAGTTATAATGGACTATGCCACCCGTTATCCAGAAGCGATCCCTCTCCGAAATACCTCGGCCAAAACCATAGCCAAAGAGCTATCTCTTGTGTTTAGCCGGGTGGGTATTTGTAAAGAACTGCTTACGGACCAAGGTACACCCTTTATGTCCCGGGTTATGAAGGAGCTGTGTAAATTGTTCAAAGTGACGCAATTACGTACATCTGTGTATCACCCCCAAACCGATGGGCTGGTTGAAAGATTCAACAAAACCCTAAAACAAATGTTGAAGAAAGTGGTGGATAGAGATGGAAAGGATTGGGACTGTCTACTTCCTTATCTGATGTTTGCTATTAGGGAGGTGCCCCAATCCTCTACGGGATTCTCCCCCTTTGAGTTACTGTATGGGAGACACCCAAGAGGGCTGTTGGATATTGCCAAGGAAACTTGGGAAAGTGAGAGTTCTCCCCACAGGAGTGTGATTGAGCATGTCGCCCTGATGCAAGACCGAATTGCACAGGTAATGCCCATCGTGAAGGAACATTTGGCCCAAGCGCAGTTAGCACAGCAGAGAGTGTACAACCGTGGAGCCAAGACCCGTACCTTTTCCCCGGGGGATAGGATACTGGTACTTGTCCCTACGGTTGAAAGTAAATTCCTTGCCAAATGGCAAGGCCCCTATGAGATAATGGAAAAAGTGAGCGAAGTGAATTACAAGGTCAGACAACCAGGAAGGCGAAAGCCCGAACAGATCTATCACGTTAATCTGTTGAAAGCCTGGAGGGATAGAGAGTCCCTAGTCGCAGACACTTGGTCACCAGCTCAAACTGGTTGCGTGATTCCTGAGGTTGGAATAGCAGCCACCTTGTCACAACCCCAACAACAGGAGGTTAAGGAGTTTGTGCTTCAAAACAAGGAAACAAATAGAAGAGTGAATAGGTGGTTCCTGGCCCTCCAGGAATTCAACTTCACAGTAAAGCATCGCCCTGGCGTTCAAATGGGGAATGTGGATGCTTTGTCTCGAGTACATGAATGCCTGATTGCTGGTGTTCCAACCCCGAGGTTAAAACAAGAGGGGGGGGTATGTGACAGCAGGAAGGTAAAGTCACCTGGTTGCATCCAGGGGGGTAGATATATTTCGCCCAGATTCAGGCTTTACGCCGACTTATACAACTAGGTGGAGAGTTGTATAAGGCTAGTGGGCTCATGGATGACTCATACCTCTAGGGAGAGTGTGGGGCGTCGTACAGACAGGGAGTTGATGAGGCCAGCTGAAGCTTGTCAGCTCATTTAGGCCTCTATAAGAACTCCCAGATTCATTAGATGTCAGCTCATGCCTGGAACCAGACCTGTGTGGACTGTCTAGGGAGAGTGAACCCCTGTGCGGTGAGACAAAGCCTGTGTGGCTATTTGCTTGGACATTTAAAACCAGGGACTTAGGGACTAGGACAGCACTAGGCTGATCCCAGTTGTTAGTTAGGAAACCTGTATGTTTAGTCAGAGGTCAAGTTGACCAGGATTTATTTTATTTATGTTTCTTTTGCTTTGCTGTGTTTTGTCACTGTAAATAGAAAATAAACCGCACCTTCTTGATTTTGAAAACCACAACCTCCGTTTGCTGGGCCTGTTTTTGTCTGGGGAGCCCATCCCGGGGGTCACACACACCCGCTGCCGAGCTAACCCCCTCACAATATATATATATATATATATATATATATATATATATATATATTTATTTTATAGTGAAGGTGTTAACAGAGGGTATTAGCACACAAACGCCCTTTTGGTGTGAAGAAGTGTGCCAGGTCAGGATTTTTTTTCTAAGGCCCCTTTCACACAGAGTGGAATCTGTACAAGCAGATCCCCGCTGAGCAGGCGTTTCCATCTGACTGTCATCCGATCCGCTGGACGGACGGCGAATGTATCCCCATCCATCCGGATCAGATCGGATGCCGGCGGGTGACAGTGTACACATGTCCGCTGACATCCGCCGCTCCATAGAGAACAATGGGTGGTCCAATCAGGTTCCCCTGAAAAACAGACAGGCTCCGATCGGTCTGTTGGTGTGAAAGAGACCACTTGCCCTAGGAGCACTTGCCATAGTGGGCCTATATGCAGTGCACATTATGGCAAACTTACCTAGTTATTTAACTCAGGGAGCAGAGAGGCAGCTGAATTTAGAAAGAGCCAGCAGATGCAGCATAGTGTGGGATCCCAGCAAGTTTTTAATAGGAAACGACAGCTAACCCAATGCAAGACCACAATGAAGCCAAATACAGCCAGGCAGCTAGCATTTTTTAGGGGGAATGCAGCTTAAATATTCATCTTATTACAGGTTTTCTTTAACAGTTGTGTCGGATGCAAGTACTTATGCATGCTCAGCTAAATAAGATAAATAATAATAGTTAACACATTTGAAATATGATGATACAATTTTCATTTGCTTCATATTCAAAAGCATGCCAGAGAGCAGTATGTAATGTGTAGTAATGCCAATCAATCAATTACAATTCATCAACAATCCGATTTCAGTAAACTGATACAATTTGTGTTTTATCGAAGTCTGCCCATTATCACTGCTCTCTGTGCATTTTTAATTAATACGTCTGTACATTTTTTTTTATAACTCCTTCACCTTTAAAGTGTATTTAAAGATCACGCCTTGTTTTTTCAGTTTTAGATAGAGTAGGAAGGGTTAAAAGCTGTCTCAAGTTATGTATTGCTGCCTGTGTTCCCCTGAGGCTGTTTTTTTTTACTTCCTGTACTGTAGACATAAAAAGGAAACAGGTTGAATAGAAGGTTAAATCGCCCCAGCAAGGACACAAAGAGCAATACAAACTAAACAAAGGGTAAAACCTTTCCAAAGTCTGTCCAAAAATGTTTCATTTACATACACTTTAACTCTTAAACGATTATTAGATAATTGCATGCAAGTTCTATATTACAGAACAGAAAGTTTGATAAGCAGGTTTATTGGGAAGTATACAGACAGGGCCAAGCATTCAGGCAGAAATAAATACATTTACCTACATTCAAATGTGGAAAATACCTTATCGGAGCTGCTCCCGTTTCCCAGATCTGAATCATTGGAGCTCCCAAAATACAGACGCCATATACTGGATTTGGGGTCTTCTGGGGGAATTTTGATCATTTCCAGAGAGGTAAGGGATTGATCTAAGACACTGTCCACTTCTCCGGATTCATCAGACACGCTGCTGTGGTTCAGGAATATCATTGATGATAAACTTGCATCACTATCAGATCCAGAGCCATTGTCCTGAAAGAATCAACAGACAAATATTGGAAAACTGTCCCCTCTCGTGTCTACAACACTATCTTATGACTGACCTACAATGCTGTCTACACTATTTTCCTAAAAATTATCACCATTTTTTTATCCATTGAAGCATAGAAAATAGGATTTTTGTACTCACCATATAATACTTTTCTTGGAGTCTACTGGGCGCACAGGTGTTTCTCTCCATTGGGTTATACTGACACCTACAAGAGGACTAGACACTGGCAAACAATAAAACTGTAGGCTAGCTAACCCCTTCTACTACCAGCATGCCTCAGTTTTGAAGCAAAGCAGTAGCAAGTGCATGATAATAAATCTGTATCCCCCAATGGATTCCAAGGAAAGGGTTTTTCTTTCTTATCAAATGGGGACATGTAAAGTATTTCCTGTGGCTGCATTGTCCACCTGGTAGATCTTACAGAACAAGCGAACAGAAGACAAGGTGGTAGCCTTGCAAATCTGGCAAACAGTTGCTTGATGCTGAAAGGCCAAAAAAAAACAAAAAAAAAACACTTACAGATCCAGTAAAATGCAACTTGACAGGAAAGGGTAGACCCTAATCTTTGAGACCATAACCTTGGATGGTCTAGCTGAGTCACCTAGAATAGGTGGAATGAGAAAAACAGAATGGGAATTAGTCTTTCCGAAAAAAGTAGTGGCTGAGACATAGGGGTTGATTTACTAAAGGCAAATGGACTGTGCACTTTGCAAAGTGCAGTTGCCCTCTGCAAGTGCAGTTGCTCCGGAGTTTAGTAAATGAGGTAAGGCTTCACTTTGCAAAGAGCACCCAATCACGTTCAAGGAAAATAAACAAAAAACTGAATTTCTTTTTCGTACATCACGGGACACAGAGCGACTTAGTCATTACTAATGGGTTATATAGATTACCTTCAGGTGTTGGCACTGGCCAATTCCAAACCGGAAGTACCCTCCCCTATATAAGCCCCTCCCATCCGGGAGCACCTCAGTTTTTTGCCAGTGTCTAAGGTGTTGGCCAAAGAGTAACATGTGTTTTCACTGGGCTTGCGTACAGGTTCTTTTGGGCCTTAGTAAGCTGTTCCGGATCCCACCAAAAAAGCTTCATAGCTAAACGGTCGGTACCCGGGCCTTGCAGCAGAAGAGCAAGGTTTTGCCTGTAATGCCTCTCTTAGGAGGGCTGGACCCTGGGATCCAGAGCTCTGGTCATACCCACGACCAAGATGTTGTCTGTGCAGGGTGCTATACAGGTCCAGGGGAGTGGAATCCTTGGGAACCCGGTCCCTGAAGGTTTAATTACAATGCCTGCCGTGATAGGTGAAGTTTGGACTTCTGTGGACCAAACAAAGTCCTGCGGCGGGGATCAGGTAAGTGGGGGCCCCCAGGAACTTGGTTCTATTGGGGGACCCCCAAGCCTAATTTGTCTTTGTCTGTTACCTAACGGTATTCCCGCTAAATATCTGTGTTTGCCTGTAACTACTGAAAATGTAAAATTTTAATAGTAGTCAAGAAAAAAAAAAAAAAAAAAAGGGACCGCGGTACCTGTGTTAAACCACTAGAGGCCGCTGTAGTCCATTTTTCTTGTCATGTGGATCTTTGGTTTTCTCAAGTCAAAAGATCCAGGCAGTTGGTAAGTTTCTCTGTGGGAATCCACTTCCTCTGCCCTGTTGCTGCGCTCATCCACCGCACAGGCCCTCCGGCAAAAAGGGCCCTGGCTCCTAGTCCCTGTTTGATTTCGAAAAGGGCGCCAATGGCGCACGGGCGCACGCGCCTCCTATGAAAAAAAAGGGGCGGGGCGGGTGGATGACGCTCGATGCGCGCCGTGGCGCTTCTGCACATGTGCAGGCGTCCCAGCATGGTTAAAAGACACAGTACAAGTGTCAGCTGGATGCAAACAGAGCTAGCAACAAACAGTGGCACACAGAGGCGGTTGATGCAGGCATCCCCATAGAAAGGCACTTTAGTGGACACCAGCTGGTATATAGCAGCAACTGTGTTAGACTATTACCAGCAAAAATTGGTGTATGACGACGGGAATACCTCAGCTTTGTGCTTAAAGGATATGTCGTCCAGACGCTCCGGAAATAGGTCTTCCAGGAAGCCAAAGGGGTCTCCATCGGGCTCTGAGGATATTGGGCATGCTTGTACTGCACCAATCTCCCCTGAGAATTCAGAGGTCAGTAGCCGTAGAAACCCCGCAGGAATGCCTGGTGCTGCGGCTGTCCCCAATCCACCTGCTCCTGTATATATAACAGAGGAGGTTTTATCCTCAACTCTGGGAGGATTGGAAGAGAGATTAACAGCATTGATCGCTGCTTCCCTGTCACAGGAAAAGCGCGTCCGATCTCCGTCTCCTCCTTCAGAGTGCCTGTTAGTGGAGGAACAGCCCCACACAGAGATCGACCTACCTGAATGGGATCAGGATGAGGTTGATTCAGTTATGGAGGAATCAACAGTGGAAGAACCTTTCTCAGCATCTCAGGCTGAAAGATTATGGGTTCAGTCTCTGACTAACATGGTCCGATCAGCATTTAAAATGCCTCTGGCGGAACCACCATCCACTACGGTTTCCTTGCTGGGGTCGCTAAAAGCTCCCCAGGCTGTCTGTTCCTTCCCAATCCACCCTTTATTAGAAGGGCTTATTTACCAGGATTGGGAGCATCCTGATAAAATATTTGCTCCCCCCAAGAGATTTCCGGTGATCTATCCCATGGAGGATAAGTTCATAAAAAAATGGAGGGTCCCTACAGTGGACGCAGCCATCTCTTCTGTTAACAAATCACTGACATGTCCAGTAGATAATGTTCCAATGTTCAAAGACCCAATAGATAAAAAATTGGAGTCTTTACTAAAATCTGCTTTCTCTACAGCAAGCATGGTGACACAACCTGCGGTAGCAGCGATTGGAGTCTGCCAAGCAGTGAAAGATCAGTTGAAACAAGTCTTAAGGGACTTACCAGATCAGCAGGCTTTTGCCCTAGCTGACCTGCCTAGAGCCTTGTGTTTTGCGGTGGACGCCATAAAGGATACAATCCAACAGGCCTCCCGCTTTACGCTGTCTATAGTACATATGCGTAGGCTTCTGTGGCTCAAAAACTGGTCTGCTGAAGCTCCCTGTAAAAAACTGCTGGTTAGCTTCCCATTTCATGGAGAACGCTTATTTGGAGAAGATCTGGACAAATATATCCAGAAAATTTCTGCCGGTAAAAGTTCACTCTTACCTGTTAAGAACAAGGGTAGAAGTCCTTCTTTTAAGAGGCCTACTTCTCCAGTCCCGGGCACATCGGCTGTGAAGCAGTTCCGACGGCCTCCGCGGTCAAATTCAGGGGGCAGAAATCAGGGACAATCACAGGGTAACAAGAAGCCCTGGATCAAGAGAGGTACAAAACCTCCCCCCAAGGCATGAAGCGTTGCCCCCACTCAATCGGGTGGGGGGTAGACTTCAGTTGTTCACAGAGACCTGGCGGGACACCATCAGAGACAGATGGGTGCTCTCCGCAGTAAGTCTGGGATACAAGCTGGAGTTAAAAGGCACTCCTCCTGCCCAATTTATGAGGTCAAACGTGCCAAGAGATCCCCAGAAGAGAGGATCCCTCCTTCTGGCACTAGAACAACTATTGCTCCAAGGTGTAATCATGAAGGTTCCCCTGGAAGAAAGCGGATTCGGGTTTTACTCGAACCTTTTCACAGTCCCCAAACCAAATGGGGACGTGAGGCCCATATTAAATCTAAAAGGGCTAAACAAGTTCCTAAATATCAGGACTTTTCGGATGGAGTCGATCCGATCGGTGGCCACCGCCCTACAAGGGCAGGAATGGTTAGCCTCGATCGACATAAAGGATGCTTATCTGCATATTCCCATCTTTCCGGCCCACCAGAAATTTCTACGCTTTGCAGTAGAAGGGCGCCATTTTCAGTTCAGAGCCTTACCTTTCGGTCTGGCCACAGCACCACGAGTGTTCACAAAAATTCTGGCCCCATTATTGGCCAATCTAAGAACACAGGGTGTAACGATAATGGCATATCTAGACGACCTGCTACTAATAGACCACTCAGTGGAAAAGCTGGAAGTAGCTATTCACAAGACAATCAAGTATCTGGAATATCACGGTTGGATTATCAACCGGGACAAGTCAGCTCTAAGACCAGTCAAAAGTCTGGAATACTTAGGGCTAAGGCTGGATTCAAATCAGAGAAAGATTTTCTTACCTCCAGAGAAGGTGTCGTCTTTAAAAGATTTGACCCACTTAGTGGGTACAAAAAGAAAACCATCCATACGCCTCTGCATGAGGCTGCTGGGAAAAATGGTGGCTTCATTCGAAGCGGTACCCTACGGTCAATTCCATTCAAGGAATTTGCAAAGGGCCATACTGTCAGCCTGGAACAAAAAAGTTCAGGCTTTAGACTTACCAATGTCCCTGTCCCCTTCCGTTCGCAAGAGCCTCCATTGGTGGTTGGTGCCCCAGAATCTGGAAAAAGGGAAACCCTTCAGTCCGGTTTCTTGGAAGGTAGTCACTACGGATGCCAGCCTCATAGGCTGGGGGGCAGTACTGGAGCAATGGTCTCTCCAGGGCAAGTGGTCAGAAGCAGAAAAGGCCCTGCCCATCAATCTCTTAGAGATACGAGCAGCCCGGTATGCCCTAGTAGCATGGACATCCAAACTCCAAGGGTCCCCTGTCAGAATTCAATCAGACAATGCCACAGCAGTGGCATATATCAATCACCAGGGTGGCACCAGGAGTCGTGCAGCCCAGAGGGAAGCAAATTGCATCCTGGAGTGGGCAGAAAAATATGTCCCAGCCATATCCGCGGTTTTCATCCCAGGAGTGGAAAATTGGACTTTTTAAGTCGCCAACAATTATGCCCGGGGGAATGGTCTCCTCACCCCGAGGTTTTCCAGGCAATATGCCAGCGGTGGGGAACACCGGATGTAGATCTGCTAGCATCCAGATTCAACGCAAAGGTGGACAGATTTGTGTCTCGCACAAGGGATCCTCTAGCTTGCGGCTCGGATGCCCTAGTGTTCCCTTGGGATCAGTTCAAGCTGATATATGCATTCCCACCGCCACAATTGTTACCGCGAATACTCCGCAGAATCAGGGTAGAAAAGAAACCAGTGATTCTGGTGGCTCCAGCGTGGCCCCGAAGGGCATGGTACGCGGAGATTGTAAAAATGTCAGTGAGGAGTCCTTGGACCCTCCCACATCGTCCGGACCTGCTGTCGCAGGGACCGATATACCACCCTTCCTTACCAGCCCTAGGTTTGACGGCCTGGCTATTGAAGCCCACATTCTGAAAAAGAGAGGGCTCTCTAATTCTGTGGTATCTACCATGATCAATGCCAGGAAGCCGGTATCCAGGCAGATCTATTATAGGATCTGGAAAGCGTACATTAAGTGGTGTGAGGCCAAGAAATGGCATCCACGTAAGTACGTGATAGGGAGGATTTTGGACTTCCTACAGTGGGCTGTAGATAGGAAGCTGGCCTTGAGTACTATCAAGGGTCAGATTTCGGCCTTGTCAATATTTTTTCAAAGGCCCTTGGCTTAGCATTCACTAGTCAAAGCTTTCATACAAGGAGTGATGCGTATTAGCCCTCCGGTTAGTATTCCCATATGTCCTTGGGACTTAAACCTGGTTCTGTCAGTTCTACAGAAACAACCGTTTGAACCATTGCAACACATTTCCTTGGTTCTTCTCACCAGGAAATTGATTTTCTTAGTAGCCGTTTGTTCGGCTAAAAGAGTATCGGAATTAGCCGCCTTGTCCTGTAAGGAGCCATATCTGGTTGTCCATAAGGACAGAGTAGTATTACGTCCTCATCCAGCCTTTCTTCCTAAGGTGGTATCGAGGTTTCATTTGAACCAAGATGTGGTTCTTCCTTCTTTTTTCCCCAAACCTAGCTCGGTAGAGGAAAAGTTATTACATTCCTTGGATGTAGTAAGAGCAGTTAAAGCTTATCTAAAAGCCACTGCTCAGATTCGCAGAACGGATACTTTGTTTATTCTGCCGGAAGGCCCTAAAAAGGGTCAGGCAGCATCAAAATCCACTTTAGCCAAGTGGATTCGACAGGTCATAATACAAGCCTATGGCTTGAGAAAGAGACCGCCTCCATTCAAAGTTAGGGCGCACTCCACAAGAGCAGTTGGAACTTCATGGGCAGTGCATCACCAGGCCTCCCTGGCTCAAGTATGTAAGGCCGCAACATGGTCTTCGGTACACACGTTTACTAGATTCTACCAGGTAGACGTTAGAAGTCAGGAGGATGTCGCCTTTGGGCGCAGTGTGTTGCAGGCCGCAAAAGATCCTCATGCCTGATGGCGCCCAGCTTATGTATCCCTCCCCTCATTTGGCATTGCTTTGGGACGTCCCATTAGTAATGACTAAGTCGCTCTGTGTCCCGTGATGTACGAAAAAGAAAAAGGGATTTTTATAACAGCTTACCTGTAAAATCCTTTTCTTGGAGTACATCACGGGACACAGAGCTCCCACCCCTCTTTTTGGGACACTTATTGCTTGGCTACAAAACTGAGGTGCTCCCGGGTGGGAGGGGCTTATATAGGGGAGGGTACTTCCGGTTTGGAATTGGCCAGTGCCAACACCTGAAGGTAATCTATATAACCCATTAGTAATGACTAAGTCGCTCTTTGTCCCGTGATGTACTCCAAGAAAAGGATTTTACAGGTAAGCTGTTATAAAAATCCCTTTTTTTGCTTGCACGTGATTGAATGATGAAAATCAGCAGAGCTTCTGCTCATTTACTAAGCTCTGGAGCAACTGCACTTGCAGAGTGCAACTTCACTTTGCAAAGTGCACAGTCTTTTTGCCTTTAGTAAATCAACCCCACAGACTCTCACAGGCCACACCACATTCAAACAATGAAATTAAATTTTAGTTTTGGCACACTGGAGCCAGACAGAGGGATGGAAGAATGATCTCCTGGTTGAGGCAAAAGACGGACAGTATCTTAGGCAAAAGAATGTCTAGGGCTGCAACACCACTATGTCCTTATGCAAGAACCAGAAAAGGTTTCTTCCATGTTAAGGCTGCCAGATCAGACATTCATCTTGCTGGCTAAAAGGAAGAGTTTCGACTGAAGGAGAAAAATCTTGAACAGTTAAAAAAAAAGGTGCCCGCAAAAATAGGTTAGTCTTCCACATAGGAAAGATGAGGAGAAGGCATCCATCCTCCTAGGGCAATAAAAAAATAAAAAAACAGGGGCATGGTGGTAGTAAGAGGAGTTGGCCTACAGGGTTTTTATTTGTCCAAACCCCCACGTAGGGAGCATTATAATTTGAGGATGGGTTCACACTATTGCGAATTGGATGCGGGCAATTCGCAATAGCAGGAGATTTTGACCGGCTCTCTATGGAACCTGTTCACATATTTCCGGTGCAAATTTGCACAGGGGTCCTGTGTGTCTTTTGGTCTGTTTCAGGTCCGAATTCAGCCAAACATTCGGGCTGAAATCTGACCTGAAACAGTGAATGAGGACGCACCTGACCCCTGCTGTGAGCCGCATACGAAGATAGTGTGAGCCCAGCCTAAAGGTGAAAGCCCATCCATGCCCATCAATGGATGAGAAAAGAAAGTAATATAGCATATGATAAACATACCTCTTGTTTGTGATTTGACAATGATTAGACTCACTGATGATGCCCATAATCCCAAAATGTTAAAGTATATCTAAACCCATATGTATTGTTTTTTGGATATAGTAGTGAAAGGGTGAACCAGCCAGGTTTGTAATTGCTGTCCAAGTCCGCTCTGGGCAGATTCACCTCCTATATGTGTTCTGCTGAATGCCAGAAAGAATGATAAAAAATTCAAAAATTTATATATTTGTCACCCGAACTGGAATACATAGGAAAACTAATAAGAACACCTGTCACTTTGGAGAGATTTGTTGCTCACTTCCCACTGTGTCTTTGGGACAGAAGTGAAGGAATATCTCCCCCACAAACATAAATTAAAAAACTGACAGGGTCTAAAAATGGTTTTAGATATACTTCTGGCTTTTCAGGTTCTACATTACTATTTACTTGTATCTTGTAGCATGGAGCTCACTTACACTTTCGGTATTCTCAAAGGTTGATTTTCATCCTTTAGGCCCCGTTCAGATATTGCACTGTATAAACTAGCGTTCTCGCTTGCGATTCTGAAAGCGTGATTTACATGCGATTCCACGTGTCATGTATAGGGCAGCCCATTAACCTCAATGGGCTGCCCTATGTGCGCTTGTCACCCAAAAGAAGCTCCTGCTCCTTTATGGGCCACAAGCTTAGCACAATTTTTAAATACTGTACCAACTCAAAAACTGCACTTGAAAATAATGACAAATCACAGTGAAAAAATATAAACAGTCCAAACAGAAATGAGAAGCAATTTTTAAATGTGCGTTTTCTTGGAGTGTACTCTACCACCTGATACCTAAAGTATTGTTAGACGTTAAGGCTCATCTGTTACTTCTATTGCTTATTGAGAAGATACATATTGTTTTGTTAGTAATTTGCATCTTATGTCCTTAATTGCATTTGTATCATATAATTGCTCCTTTATTAATTGCCGATAGTGAACTGAATGGACATTCTGTTTCTATTATATTTTCATATCTGAGCAATGTTTGCCCTAGTTACCTTTTCTTTGTTTTGTACTTGTAAAAGTTATGCAAAATAAAGTTACCGTAAAAAAAAAAAGTGCGTTTTACTGCAATTGCTGCGCGATGCACCGCGTTGGGGGTGCCATTAAGAATGATATAGCACGTTTCGCCGCAATTCACCCAATGTGAACTGCCAATTCTCCTTTATTCTAAATTACAGTTAACATAGAAATCACAATTTTTTTGGGTGATTAGGTTTTAGAGAACTTCCCAGCTCTCACAATAGCACAGTGGACTAAATGTAGCTTCATAAAATTTGAAAATCAATATACATTTGTGGGATGCACAGTCAACTTTGATCTGGAGCCATCCACTAATTCTTATATCTTTTGGAGCAGAAATATCTTCCTGCCCTTGTCCATGTCTTTGTTTCAGCTCACACTCAAGTCTTCCTTCTCCTGCTGAATTCTCTAGACATACCTGCAGTGATGTGCTGGTTCCAAGGCCTGCATGGATGGCTTCCAACTGAGCATTGTACAACAAAGCTTTCAGATCAGCTCCGGTGAAGTTTTCTGTCACACCGGCCATGTGCTGCAGATCCACATCATCGTCTAAGAGCATGGACTGACTCAAGCATTTTAGGATTTCATATCGGGAAGCCTTTAGTATGTGTACAAACATAGAAACCATAAATAAATAAAATTAGACTGAAAGAAAACAAATTCTATTAAAAATTAGGTTATTACTACAGATGTTTAAAAAAACTAAAATTAATGCTAGTATATATTACTTGCATGAAAACCATATAAACCTGACACACATCTGGCCAATTTGACTATTTTGAATCTTTGTGCTGCTAGCATTAGTAAATAGATAGGAAAGTATTTCATATTTACTTGTTAAAACGGTTTTTTTATTTATCTATTCTGTTACTTCCTGGTTCCCAGACAAATGATGTCATATATCCCAGGAGTCTTTTAAGGAAAGGAGGGGGGTTTTCTCAGCTAAGCTCTCCCTCCTGCCTGTATGCCTGAGCTAAGGGCAGATGGATTCCAGGAAGTAAATGCTACATGTATCATCTGCCCTTACTCAAGATGGCCACAACCAGAAATGCTGTTTTTTAAAGTGATTTCTCAGCAAAATAAAGCATGGAGACGTGGATGGATGGGTGAGATTGTTTTGAATATATCTAATAAATTAAATAGTGCTATTGGTTTGAGGTGTTCAGATACAGTGTATTGTAGCCTCCCTGGCGGTATGATTATGTCAGATTTTTGAATCTCAAAGCGGTACATTGTTTTTCATAGAAATGTGCCGTTTTATATTGTAGGCCTGTAATTCTTAGTAATAAAACACTTAAATCTGTCCAAACAAGAGTCTAGTAGACATCCCGGGTATGATAAAGTGTGAAACACGAAATCATAAATTCGAATAATTATAAATAACTATAAAAAATAATAATATAATAATATTAATAATAATAATACAATTAATTTCCCCACAAACCACTATCTCTCAATTCTGCAAGTGTTCTAATTTACTATCGCTGTTTTCTAGCTGGTCTAAAACCGCTTTTGACGTAAAAGGAACACTTTTTGGTTGCCATGGACATTCTCAAGTTTCCAGGCAGAAAGAACAGTATATATAATATAAAACTACATGCAGGGCACTGGACAAAGAACTAGGGACAAAAGGGATGTGAAATGATTTGATACAGTAATGTAATGTAATCTGTAAGATTACAGTGTACTGTATGTGTTATGTTTTTTGTACTTTTTTAATTTGCCGCCGGGCTCCGCCCCCAATGCGTTGTGACGTTCGCAGGGAACGGTGCCCGGCACACAGAGCTTCGGGCGGAGGACACAGCCCGCAGACACAGCGAGGGGACATCGCAGGATCCTGATGACAAGGTAAGTAAGCTGTACCAGGATCCTGCATTGCAACCCCGAGTGTGGCTCGGGGTTACCGCTAATGGTACTGAAATTTAACCCCGAGCCAGACACGAGATTACCGCCAGGGAGCTTAAACAGTTTTTTAAATTTCTTTAGTTACTTCCTGGTTTCTAGGCCTAGGCAAATGAGGAGTCATTAGGAGGTTTTCTCAGCTAAGCTCTCCCTACTGCCTGCATGCCTGAGCTAATAACAGATGGATTTCAGGAAGTAAATGCTACATGAATCGCATGCCCTTCCTCAAGATGGCCACAACCAGAAATGCTATGAAGTGTTTTTCAAAGTGATTTCTTAGAAAAATAAAGCATGGAGACATAGATGAATGGGTGAGATTGCTTTGAATATTAAAAATAAATTAAATAGCGCTTTTAGTTTGAGGTGTACTTTAAACCAATAATATGTTAGAAAAGTAATAAGTATCTTTCATATATTACATAATTCTAAAACACATTATACTGCTAAGTGGGAACCCTGTTGCTAATAAACCCCTTCTCTGATTATTTTTCTGCTGTCAGTTCATGTGTATAAGTTGCATATCTTAAAGCGGAGTTCCACCCAATTTTTTTACTTTTTTTTATTCCACTCCTCACCCCCTTACATGCCACATTTGGAATGTAATTTTTTTGGGGGGGGAGTGGGGGCTTCAGTAGGAGTAGGACTTCCTGTTCCACTTCCTCCTTCCGCCCTGGAGCCGCCTAGGCGATACGTCATATCGCCTTGTGGCGGCTCCTCCCTGTAGGCGATCACCTGGGACGTGACAGGTCCCAGGCGATCGCCTGTCCACTCACAAAGCGCTGCGCCGTTCGCGCATGCGCAGTGAGTGCCCGGCCGTGAAGCTGAAAGCTGTCATGGCCGGGTGCCCACACTGTGAATGGACGCGCCGGTGGAGGAGGGGGGAGAGGAGCGGAGCTCCAGGCGGCGCATCGCTGGACAGTGGAGCAGGTAAGTGTATGTTTATTAAAAGCCAGCAGCTACACTTTTTGTAGCTGCTGACTTTTAATAAACATAAAAAAAGGGTGGAACTCCGCTTTAATGTATGCCTTCTATACCTATTTATGACCATTGGACTGATATGCCTTATCTTGAAGTCTGTACACATGCTGACAGTTGGGTGTTGCTTTTCTCCTTTTTTTAAAACGTTTTCATCCCGCCAATAAATGTACGATATCTTTTGATATTTATTGCTCACATTGAGCTTCATCATTTGTACTGTATGTTGTACCACTCTTTTAGCGGACATTGTTCTCAACTGTACTGAAATGTTTGAATAAAAAAAAAAAAAAAAAAGTAATAAAAGATTAAAAAAAAGTAATAATAAAAAAAAATCAAACATGAACAGCAGGTTTAATAAAATACTTGGCTTATTTCTCCATGACTGCAACAGCCATCTTCAGTGTTTGCCCTCCTCTGGCCTGAAATCTTCACTAGTACTAGCCATACCTACGTGGGGTCTGAGTCTTTATAGACTTGAATTGGGTCATACCTATAGTATCTCTACGGTGTGGGTAAGGCCCAATTCAAGTCCAAGCTTTTTAGGTCATACGTCTCTTCTGGGTCACAGGAGTGCACTCACTTTTGCACTTCTGTGACCCAGAATCAGGTGTCAGCTGATGTCACAGAGCTGCTCCAGGTTTTGGAAGGATTCCAACCATATAGTCTGGATTCGCCCAACTGCCTGACTGACAGCTTTCACCAGCTCTTAGCACATGACTGAGAGCTGAAGCCAGCTGCACCCACCCCTCTCCAGCCTGGCGCTCTTATGAGCACTGCAAGAGCAGAGCTGTGACTGACAGTCACGAGAACTGAGCGGTCAGTGGTCATGTGATCGCTTAGTTCTCAGGCTTAGAGCCGGTAAGAGACAGATGCAGGATCACACCGATGCTGCAGCATAGAAGTGAGTATGCTTTTTTTTTCTTTTTTTGGGAACCCCAAACTTCTCCTTTAATAGGTTAAGAAATGTAAAGCAGAACTTCAGGCAGATATAAAAGACACAAATAAATGCAATTGTGTAATTACATAATTTAAGTAGAATTTTATGTTTATTTTGACTTTAAATAGTTTGTTTGGGCCAAGCCCAGCACTCAAAATCCTGGGGTGCCATTCTCCTCTTAGTACTTTAGATATACTTATGTTTCTGTCTCTGCTTTGCATTCTGACCTGGTCTGGAGGTGCACAGTAAAGACACTCATCCAAGCGTCCGGGTCTGAGTAGAGCAGGATCAATCAAATCTGGGCGGCTTGTAGCTGCCAGTACATAAACTCCTATGGAAAGAAGAATCAAACAAAAATAAGGAATGACCTTTTGCATTAATCCTGCAAGGAATGTGTGGGCAGCTTCCTCTGTCAAAAATACTCTTACCGTGTAATCCTTCCACCCCATCTAGCTGGGTCAGCATCTGGTTGACCACTCTATCAGTGACACCGGTGTTGTCATGACCCCGCCGAGGTGCAATAGAGTCAAACTCATCAAAGAAAAGGATACAGGGCTTAGCAGCCTGTGCTCTGTAACCACATAATACAAGAAAGGGAAAGAAAATTGGGGCGGTGATAACAATGAAGTCACATTTCTTGAAACCGTACAATATATCAGGGGGAACAGCAGTATAGCTACATTATACCTTCCTGTCTATTAGACTCACTCTGTAGGCCAGGGGTGTCCAACCTTTTGACTTTCCTGGGCCACATTAGAAAAAGAGGAATGGTCTTGGGCCGCATATAAAGTACATTACCAATAAGGATAGCGGATGAGCAGAAAAAGTGGGGCAGATCACAATTTAACGATCACTGATATAGATGATGTACCTATCTGACTAATAAAACTTAATTTATTTGTAATATTTTTTATTATAAAACTAAAAGAGGGCAACATAAAACTAGTGTGATATTTGACATATTTTTTGATAAACAACAATAAGGATGACTGATAAGCAGAAAAAGTCAGGCAGATCACTATAAGGCCTCTTGCACACAGGGCGTTTTTCCTGCCGCTTTTAGGAGCACCAGGCGTGTTTTTGTTTTTTAACAACTTAAAAACGCCTCTCCGTGTTATTTTTTGTGTCCATACACACATAGGCTTTTAGAAGCTGTAAGTGGCCTAGGAGTTTGCAAGCTGCAAAAAAAAACAACCTAGGGCCAGTGCGTTCTGGAGCAGCAGCTTTACAGCTGTAAAAACGCCTGATACAGCGTTAAGCCACGTCAAGCATTTTTAAGCTTTAGTAATTGGATTTGGGAGTGGAAAATAGAAGAGGGCAGAGAAACGCTGCTAAACGCTAACACCGCTAAACACGCATTAGTCCCCTTTCACACTGAAGTGGTTTTCCGTAATTTTAGCGCTAGAAATAGTGCCTGAAAAGTGCCTCTCTTATTTCAGTGTGACTTTTCACACTGGGGGCGGTGCGCTTGCGGGACATTAGAAAAAGTCCTGCAAGCATTATCTTTGGGGCGGTTTGGGAGTGCTGTATTTAGTGCTCCCAAAACGCCCCACTCATTGAAATGAATGGGCAGCGCTTCCAAAGCGCCTGAAAAGCACTTCAGAAGCACCACAAACACGGGCTCTCTTAACCCCTTCTTTGGGGTTAAAAATCACCCCGCTAGCAGCTGAAAAGCACCGCTTAAACTGCGTTAAAGCGCCGTGACTCCACCCACACGGCCGCATCATTCAGACACACAGCTCTGTGTGTCGGAATGAACTACAAGTCCCGACATCCTCATCGGCTGTCAGCTTGCAGTTCTCAATGTGGAGCGCTGTGGTAGTTCATTGAGTCTTCGGTGTCAGGGAGTATCGGCTTACCCATATGGGATGTACGGGTAAGCCGTTACACTGGCAGTGTGCAGGAGACTTGCATGGCAGATCGCTGATGCAATGCTTTCCAGGCTCCTGCAACAAAAAAATGTATAAATGCACCTTTCTTACCTGGAAAAAATTTTGCATTTTGTGAAGTGAACCTATCCTTTAAGCAAGGTTATTGGTGGGTTTTTATTTAAAAACAGTAGCATGCAGGTCTTCCCCATCTGTAATTATTAATCATAAAGTCACCATTTATAAAAAAATAAATCTGTTAATTCTGTTCAACCAATCTTGAGATTTACAAACATTTGGTCTTACTGTCTTCAACTGCTATACAAAATCATCCTCATTCCATATAAAAGGTTACCTTGTAAAGACATCTCGCACTGCCTGCTCACTTGCTCCAATATATTTGCTGAGAAGTTCTGGACCCTGAGGAGATATGATCAGTGTTATGTGGAAAATAGAACCAAACATTTCCTTTCCACTTTCTCATGGGAAATGTTAAAACCATTAAGTCAAATTTATAACCGTCAGAATGTGTCAGTTAACTAGACAATAACTCTACGGGGGTCTAGGTTTAAAAATTTTGGTGAATGAAAGTGACACACATTGGTAAATTTTGCTTTATTCTGTGTTATAGAATGTTTTTGTATGATTGTAAGTGCCATCAAGTAGCCAAAATTATTTTTTTTTACTGATTGAGGTATTTAAAAACAAATACAGTACTGCATTATGGAGCCTGGATGGTGCCTGCGATCATACGAGATAGGTAAATAACACAGAATACAGCAAATTTAATTTGAGCTGTGCATTCAGAATACATAGGGGTTCATTTACTAAAGGCAAATAGACTGTGCACTTTGCAAAGTGCAGTTGCACCCTGGAAGTACAGTTGCTCCAGAGCTTACTAAATGAGGTTAAGTTTTCATTTGAAAAAAGTAACCAAAGAATACCCAATCACATGCAAGGAACATAAAAAAAAAAACAGCATTTTTGCTTGCACGTGATTGGATGGTGAAAGACAAAAGGGGGTCTGCTCATTTACTAAGCCCTGGGGCAACTGCTCTTGCAGAGTGCAATTGCACTTTGGAAAGTGCACAGTCTATTTGCCTTTAGTAAATCAACCCCATAGACTCCTATGACTAAGGTGTTAACCCAAATAATTTTCACTTTTTAAGTACTTGGAAGGCTTTCATTTGGTTTTCAATAAACACTGGTAAACCCTTTATTAGAGGCTGGCAAATATACAAAAATGTAAAAAAAAAAAAAATTATATATATAGTAATATATATTTTTTGTAAACACTTGGTTCAGAATCATGTTACCGTATATACGCGAGTATAAGCCGACCCGAATATAAGCCGAGGCCCTAATTTTACCACCAAAAAAAATAGGAAAACGTATTGACTTGAGTATAAGCCTAGGGTGTCCATCTGCATGCCTTACTGTGCCCATGCCTCACTGTGCCCATGCCTCACTGTGTCCATGACTAGACTGGCGTTTAACATGGGAGTCTATGGAAGGGGTGCCTGGTTTTGAAAAATCGGTGCTCCCCGGGCGTAGGTCCCCCGGACAACAAACTTTGCACACTTGTAGAAGAGAAATTGGGCTATATGTGTGCCAAGTTTGGGGTCCAGGGGACCTACGGCTGGTCAGTACCAGGTCCGCAAAGTCTGGGAGATCAGGCGCAAAAAAAGGTGACTCGAGTATAGGCCGAGGGGGGGCATTTTCAGCCCAAAAAAATGTGCTGAAAAACTCGGCTTATACGGTAATTGGTTTCTGATTGCTAGGGGTGACCTGGAGCTGTCCTTTGATAGCAGGGCCTGAGAATTAGGGACATGCATAGGTAGGCATTTCCAGTTCTAACCTGGAAAGTTAAAGTAGATGTAGACTCTAACTGGACGATATCTAGTCTGATAAAGCACTCACTGTATATCATAAGTGGCTGTTTTTTGTTTTTTTACATTTTTTCATAATGTTTTCACTTTTTTTATTATTTGTTTGCATCTCAGTGCTGCTGATTGCCTTCTGGCCTTCTTCAGCTATTTCCTGTCTACTTGCACTCGCTCCCGGTGTATATGATTTTTTTTTACCGTGACAATGGAGGAGCATGCCTGTGCAGTGGGTTTTGGCCCTGCTGGTTTTAGTCTCTACAGGGGGCACGTGTGAGCTCCAATTCTTTCTTATAATCATTCTTACAGATAATTATAGGAAATATTCCCATTCCCTGTGGGCAGGGAGAAACGTGTCAGTGAGTGTGGCTGGAGTGGCGCTGGCTGAGGCCACCTATCCTTGTTAGCATCGGGCTGGTTTGAGCAGCGTCTTTTGCCATATAGTTTGACATTTTTGGATGAGTGATTCTGACGCTCGCTCCTATGTTCTGAGCACCTGCAGGGATACATCTAACCTTCAGCTTCGAGTGGCGTATCAAGCTTTTTAATGATCGCAATGTATAAACAATTCGCAAATGGAAGAAACACAAAATAACTGTCAATTTCCCCCAGGCTAGGGCTCCATGCAAGACCTCCTCGTGGAGTTTCAATGATCATGAGAACGGTGAGGAATCAGCCCAGAACTACACGGGAGAGACTTGTCAATGATCTCAAGGCAGCTGGGACCATAGTCACCAAGAAAACAATTGGTAACACACTACCCTGTGAAGGACTGAAATCCTGCAGCGCCCGCAAGGTCCCCTTTCTCAGGAAAGCACATGTACAGCCCGTCTGAAGCTTGCTGATGAACATCTGAAGGATTCAGAGGAGAACTGGGTGAAAGTGTTGTGGTGTTTAGAAAGTGTTTGGTCTCATCTGACGGTCAGATGAGACCAAAATTGAGTTCTTTGGCATCAACTCAACTTGCCGTGTTTGGAAGAGGAGAAATGCTGCCTATGACCCCAAGAAACACCATCCCCACCATCAAACATGGAGGTGAAAACATTATGCTTTGGGGGTGTTTTTCTGCTAAGGGGACAGGACAACTTCACTGCATCAAAGGGAAGATGGATGGGCCCATGTACTATCAAATCTTGGGTAAGAACCTCCTTCCCTCAGTAAGGGCATTGAAAATGGGTCGTTGGGTATTTCAGGCATGACAATGACCAAAAACACACGGCCAAGGCAACTAGAAGAAGGTGGCAACTAGCCAGTCTCCAGACCTTAATGCCATAGAAAATATGTGGAGGGAGCTGAAGGTTCGAGTTACCAAACGTCAGCCTCAAAACCTTAATGACTTGGAGAGGATCTGCAAAAAAGAGTGGGACAAAACCCCTCCGGAGATGTGTGCAAACCTGGTGGCCAACTACAAGAAACGTCTGACCTCTGATTGCCAACAAGGGTTTTGCCACCAAGTACTAAGTCATGTTTTGCGAAGGGGTCATATACTTATTTCACTCATTAAAATGCAAATCAATTTATAACTTTTTTGAAATGTGTTTTTCTGGATATTTTTGTTGTTATTCTGTCTCTCACTGTTAAAATAAATCTACCATTAAAATTATAGACTGATCATTTCTTTGTCAGTGGGCAAACGTACAAAATCAGCAGGGGATCAAATACTTTTTTCCCTCACTGTATGTCTATTTACACATAGGCTTTTATCAGCGTTTAGAGGCAGGGGCATCTTTAGGCAGAAAAAACCCCACTACCAGCATGGCCAGGAGCAGTGGCATTTTGGCAGAAGAAAACACCTGAAGCGTGTAAACATGTCTAAACACGCGTTAATGCTAAGTGCGTTTAGTGCTTAAAGCGGACCTTCAGTAACTTTTTTATATTTCCATCTATTAAATCCTCTGCCCTTGTTGTTTTAACTTTGGATAGTAAAACATATTTTTTCTACCAGTAAATACCTTATACAGCCCACTTCCTGTTTCTTGCCTGGTAAAAAGCCTAGGCTTATGACATCATGCACATCTCTCTCTCTCACTCTTGTGAGAGTTTACCAGGAATGGAGGGGGGATGAGTCATAAGAGGGCCAATGAGAGCTACAGGTGTGCCTCTGTGTGTCTGTGTAAATCCAGGAAGTGAACAGGCAGCAGCTTCAGCTGCCCACAGTTAAAATGGATGCAGCCAGACTTAGTGGAGGGAGATTTCTGCAGCATATTAGGCAAGTACAGAATCACAGTATATATAAAATAATATGCAAAGTGGTTGGAGGGAAACTTCAGAATGGCAAAGATGTTTTTATTACAAATTATGTGAGCAGACTGCAGTTACTCTTTAAGGCTTCATGTACACGGGATGTTTTTACAACTGCTCCTGAACAATTTAACTTGACAGATAGTAACCCCCGTTTAAACCGTCCATTTTGTCGCATTTAAATGCCGCGTTTAGAGGCGTTTTGGCGCGTTTGCGTTTAAAAAAAAATGGCCAAAAACAAAAAAGGCCTATAAACGAAACACTGCTAAATGCGGGTTACTGCGTTAAGCCGCATTTGGCGTCTGAAATGTGGAAATCTTCGGCATCTGAACTCATTTTTTGCTTTCAAAGAAACGCTGTTAAACGCAACTGCTTAAAACCGGCAATAAACGAGACAGTGTACATGGTCACATAGGATAACATTAATTGAGTTCAGGGGCAGTTGAAAAAAGTGTTCAACTGCCTCTGAACGTTCGTTTAGCAGCAGCAGTCTACATGGGGCCTAAGGGTTAATTCATTTCAATGGCCAGAATAAATTATTATTCTGGCCAATAAAATGAATGAATGAATGCCGAAGCGCTTGACGTACCTAATGTATTACACGCGTTTACAAGTGCTAAGCGTTTTTTTTTTCCTGCTAAAACGCCGCTGCCAGGAGGAAAGGCATCTAGGTGAGATGGCTAAAGCATCCAGTGTGCATGAGGCTTTAGGATTGAAGTTTTATTTATATTCACCTTGATGCTGATGAAGTTCATCCCACTTTCATAAGCTACAATTCCAGCTAGCAAAGTCTTCCCAGTGCCTGGAGCGCCGTACAGCAAAATCCCAGATCTGTGGCGTATAGGGAGGGCGGCGAAAATCTCTGGATACTTCAAGATAAGAAAAACACAGGTAGATTTGTTATCACGCACATTTTTTCAAGTAATATATCATTTTTTTTTACAAAGAACACCATTTCAAAGGTTGATGTATTAAAACAATTACCGTTTAAAGCAATGCTACTCAAATTTCTTATGTGTCTGTAAACCCTAAAAAATGTATTTCTCTTATTTGCTCCCTTTTGGTCTGTTTAATATACAACTGAAAATAATTAGCAAAAACCTGTTGGTCCTGCCAGAAATCCAGTGCTGTCCTGTGCTATGTACATTCTGCAATGTCTTTGCCCCCGCCCATTTCACCTCTGTGAGATACAAAGCACTCCTCCTTATAGAGAGAAGGAGAAGTGGAGGTGTTTACTAGTCCTGTCTTAGCCCAGGTTCACACTGGGGCTGCGGGAGTGAAGCCGTGCGAGTTCAGCTGAACTCGCACGATTTCACTCCTGCCTGTCAGTCCCGATTTCGGCCGCGATTACAGGGACATCTGTGCAGGTTTCTGCACAGATGTCAATGTAAATCGCGGCCCGAAATCGCAAAAAGTAGTACAGATGCGGCGTCGCACCAATTAGGACGGCGCCATTGCCCGCAATTTGCGGCAAATATCGCCGATTGGACATGCGATTTGACATGTCAAATCGCACCAGTGTGAACCAGGGCTAACGGTAACAACTCTTCAACTGCTTCTTCATAGATACAATACAGTTCGAGGGTAACAGCTAAGACAGGAAGTGTGTTACTGGCAGGATAATGAGGTGAAGATAAAGGAAACCTAAAAGAAAACTAATGCAGCCACCATATCTAAGAACTGATGAGGTGTAAATTTGAAAATTTTATTGGATCTTCCCTGCTGTGTATGAGACCAGACAGGAGATAGCCCCAAAATTAACAGGGTCTTGACATGCTTTGAGCTTGGCTGAAAAGGAAGTCTGCTCTAGTGTGTGTGTGTGTGATCCATATTTAAAAAATGCACATTCTTGCCAAAAAAAAAAGAAGGTATTTTGCTCAAGTAGTAAGGGGGACAGATGGAGGTGAATTTGCGACATAAAAATATATATACAGTGGATAAAAATAAATATTGAACGCATCACCATTTTTCTAGGTAAATATATTTTTAAAGGTGATATTGACATTACATTTTCACCACATGTCGGTAACAACCCATGCAATCCATACAAACCAAGAAACCAAAACAAATAAGTTCAGAAATGAAGTTACCGGTATGTGTAATAAATGGAATGACACAGGGAAAATGTATTGAACACGCCCACTGAAATTTATTTAATACTTCATACAAAATTCTTTGTTGGTAATGACGGCTTCAAGACGCCTCCTGTATGGAGAAACGTGTCGCATGCATTGCTCGGGTGTGACTTTGGCCCATTCTTCCACACAAACAGTCTTTAAATCTTGAAGGTTCCTTGGGCCTCTTTTATGAACTCTGATCTTTAGTTCTTTCCATAGATTTTTTTTTGGATTCAAGTCAGGTGATTGGCTGGGCCATTCTAGCAGCTTTATTTTCTCTTTCTTTGAAACCAATTGAGAGTTTCCTTGGCTTTGTGTTTGGGATGATTGTCTTGCTAAAATGTCCTCCCTCGTTTTATCTTCATCATCCTGATAGATGGCAGCAGATTTTTTTAATCAAGAATGTCTTAGTATATTTTTCCATTCATCCTTCCTTCAACGAAAATAGGATTTTTATAACAGCTTACCTGTAAAATCCTTTTCTTGGAGTACATCACGGGACACAGAGCGACATAGTCATTACTAATGGGTTATATAGATACCGTCAGGTGCTGGCACTGGCAACTTCCAAAACCGGAAGTACCCTCCCCTATATAAGCCCCTCCCATCCGGGAGCACCTCAGTTTTGTAGCAAAGCAATAAGTGTCCCCAAAGAGGGGTGGGAGCTCTGTGTCCCGTGATGTACTCCAAGAAAAGGATTTTACAGGTAAGCTGTTATAAAAATCCTATTTTCTTTTTCGTACATCACGGGACACAGAGCGACATAGTCATTACTAATGGGATGTCCTAAAGCAATGCCAAATGAGGGGGGGGATACACCATATATAAGCTGAGCGCTATCAGACATGAGGATCTTTTGCGGCCTGCAACACACTGCGCCCAAAGGCGACATCCTCCTGACTTCTAACGTCCACCTGGTAGAACCTAGTAAACGTGTGTACTGAAGACCATGTTGCGGCCTTACAGATTTGAGCCAGGGAGGCCTGGTGATGCACTGCCCATGAAGTTCCAACTGCTCTCGTGGAGTGCGCCCTAACTTTGAACGGAGGCGGTCTATTTCTCAAGCCATAGGCTTGTATTATGACCTGTCGAATCCACTTGGCTAAAGTAGATTTTGACGCTGCCTGACCCCTTCTGGGGCCTTCCGGCAGAATAAACAAAGTATCCGTTCTGCGAATCTGAGCAGTGGCTTTTAGATAAGCTTTAACTGCTCTTACTACATCCAAAGAATGCAATAACTTTTCCTCTACCGAAGTAGGTTTGGGGAAAAAAGAAGGAAGAACCACATCTTGGTTCAAATGAAACCTCGATACCACCTTAGGAAGAAAGGCTGGATGAGGACGTAACACTACTCTGTCCTTATGGATAACCAGATATGGCTCCTTACAGGACATAGCTGCTAATTCCGATACTCTTTTAGCCAAACAAATGGCTACTAGAAAAATCAATTTCCTGGTGAGAAGCACCAAGGAAATATGCTGTAATGGTTCAAATGGTTGTTTCTGTAGAACCGACAGAACCAAGTTTAGATCCCATGGACATATGGGAATATTAACCGGAGGACTAATACGCATCACTCCTTGTATAAAGGCTTTGACTAGTGAATGCGAAGCCAAGGGCATTTGAAAAAATATTGACAAGGCCGAAATCTGACCCTTGATAGTACTCAAGGCAAGCTTCCTATCTACAGCCCATTGTAGGGAGTCCAGACTCCTACCTATTACGTACTTACGTGGATGCCATTTCTTGGCTTCACACCAGGCGATGTACGCCTTCCAGATTCTATAGTAGATCTGCCTGGATACCGGCTTCCTGGCATTGATCATGGTAGATACCACAGAATTAGAGAGCCCTCTCTTTTTTAGAATGTGGGCTTCAATAGCCAGGCCGTCAAACCTAGGGCTGGTAAGGAAGGGTGGTATATCGGTCCTTGCGAAAGCAGGTCCGGACGATGTGGGAGAGTCCAAGGACTCCCCACTGACATTTTACAATCTCCACGTACCACGCTCTTCGGGGCCACGCTGGAGCCACCAGAATCATTGGTTTCTTTTCTACCCTGATTCTGCGGAGTAATCGAGGTAACCATTGTGGCGGTGTGAATGCATATATCAGCTTGAACTGATCCCAAGGGAACACTAGGGCATCCGAGCCGCAAGCTAGGGGATCCCTTGTCCGAGAGACAAACCTGTCCCCCTTTGCGTTGAATCTGGATGCTAGAAGATCTACATCCGATGTTCCCCACCGCTGACATATTGTCCAGAAAACCTCGGGGTGAAGGGACCCTTCCTCTGGGCCTAATTGCTGGCGACTTAGAAAGTCCGCCTTCCACTTCTCCACTCCTGGAATGAATACCGCAGATATGGCTGGGACATATTTTTTCTGCCCATTTCAGGATGTAATTTACTTCCCTCTGGGCTGCACGACTCCTGGTGCCCCCCTGATGATTGATATATGCCACTGCTGTGGCATTGTCTGATTGAATTCTGACAGGGGACCCTTGGAGTTTGGATGTCCATGCTACTAGGGCATACCGGGCTGCTCGTATCTCTAAGAGATTGATGGGCAGGGCCTTTTCTGCATCCGACCATCTGCCCTGGAGAGACTATTGCTCCAGTACTGCTCCCCAGCCTATAAGGCTGGCATCTGTAGTGACCACCTCCCAAGAAATCGGACTGAAGGATTTCCTTTTTTCCAGATTCTGGGAAACCAACCACCAACGGAGGCTCTTGCGAACGGAAGGGGACAAGGACATTGTAAGTCTAGGCCTGAATTTTTTTGTTCCAGGCTGACAGTATGGCCCCTTGCAAATTCCTTGAATGGAATTGACCGTAGGGTACTGCTTCGAATGATGCCACCATTTTTCCCAGCAGCCTCATATACAGGCGTATGGACGGCTGTCTTTTTTGTACCCACTAAGTGGATCAAATCTTTCAAAGACAACACCTTTCCTCGAGGCAAGAATATTTTTCTCTGGCCTGAATCCAACCTTAGCCCCAAGTATTCCAGACTTTTGACTGGTTTTTAGGGCTGACTTGTCTCGGTTGATAATCCAACCGTGAGATTCCAGATACTTGATTGTCTTGTGAACGACCACGTCTAGTTTTTTCACTGAGTGGTCTATCAGCAACAAGTCATCCAGATATGCCATTATCATTACACCTTGTGTTCTTAGATTGGCCAATAAAGGGCCAGAATTTTTGTAAACACTCGTGGTGCTGTGGCCAAACCGAAGGGTAAGGCTCTGAACTGAAAATGGCGCCCTTCTACTGCAAAGCGTAGAAATTTTTGGTGGACTGGAAAGATGGGAATGTGCAAATAAGCATCTTTGATGTCGATCGTGGCTAACCAATCCTCCCCTTGTAGGGCAGTGGCCACCGATCGGATCGACTCCATCGGAAAGACCTGATATACAGGAATTTGTATGGCCCTTTTAGAATTAATATGGGCCTCCCGTCCGCGTTTGCTTCGGGACTGTAAAGAGGTTTGAGTAAAACCCGAACCCTCATTCTTCCAGGGGAACCTCCATAATTACTCCTTGGAGCAATAGTTGTTCTAGTGCCAACAGGAGGGACTCTCTCTTCCGGGGATCCCTTGGCACGTTTGACCTCAAAAATGGGAAGGAGGAGAGTCTTTTAACTCCAAACTGTATCCCAAACCTACTGCGGAGAGCACCTATCTGTCTTGATCGTGTCCCGCCAGGTCTCTTGCGAACAACTGGAGTCCTCCCCCCACCCGACTGAGTGGGGGCTTCAATGAATTTAACTTTGGGGGAGGTTTTGTACCTCCCCTGACCCAGGGTTTCTCATTACCCTGCTACTGTCCCTGTTTTTTACCCCCGGGATTTGACCGAGGAGGCCGTCGGAACTGTTACACAGCCGATGCCCCAGGGACTGGAGAAGCAGGCCTCTTAAAGAGGGACCTCTAACTCTGCTTTTAACCGGCAAGAGCGTATTTTTACCGCTGGAAATTTTCTGGATATATTTGTCCAGGTTTTCCCTGAATAAGCGTTCACCATGAAATGGGACGCTAACCAGCCATTCTTTACAGGGAGCTTCAGCAGACCAGTTTTTGAGCCATAGGAGCCTACGCGTATGTACTATAGACAGCGTAAGGCGGGAGGCCTGATGGACTGAATCCTCTATGGCGTCAACCGCAAAGCCTAAGGCTCTAGGTAGATCAGCTAGGGCAAAGCCTGCTGATCTGTCAAGTCCCTCAAGACCTGTTTCAACTGATCCTTCACTGCTTAGCAGACCCCAATAGCTGCTACTGCTGGTTGTATCACCAAGCAGATTTTCATAAGGACTCCAATCTTTTATTTATTGGGTTCTTGAACATTTGGACATTATCCACTGGACATGTCAGTGATTTATACATACAAGAGATGGCTGCGTCCACTGTAGGGACCTTCCATTTTTTTTTTTTTTTTTTTTGATGAACTTATCCTCCATGGGATAGACCACCGGAAATCTCTTGGGGGAATAAATATTTTCTCAGGATGTTCCCAATCCTGGAAAATGAGCCCTTTCAGTAAAGGGTGAAGTGAAAAAGAACAAACAGTCTGGGGGCTTCTAGCGACCCCAACGAGGATACAGTAGTGGTTGATGGTTCCGCAAGGTGCATTTTTAAATGCTGATCGGACCATGTTAGTCAGAGACTGAACCCATAATCTTTCAGCTTGAGATGCTGAGAAAAGGTTCCCCCACTGTTGATTCCTCTATAACAGAATCAACCTCATCCTGATCCCCTTCAGGCAGGTCGATCCCTGTATGGGACTGTTGCTCTGCTAACAGGCACTCTGAAGGAGGAGACGGAGATCGGGCGTGCTTTCCCTGACAGGGAGGCAGCGATAAATGTTGACAATCTCTCTCTAATCCTCCCAGAGCTGAGGAAAAAAACCTCCTCTGTTACATACACAGGAGCAGGTGACTGAGGACAGCCGCAGTACCAAGTACCCCTGCGGGGTCTCTACGGTCACTTACCTCTGAACTTCAGGGGAGACTGGTGCAGCAGAAGTATGCCCAAGATCCTCAGAGCCCGATGAGACCCCCTTCGCTTCCCGAAAGATTCAGTTCCGGAGCTTCTGGACGGCATATTCCTAAGCCTAAAGCTGAGGTATTCCAGCCGTAATACACCACTTTTACTGAGAATAGTCTAGCACAATTGCTGCTATATCACAGTTGGTGTCTACTAATGTGCCTTTCTAGGGGATGCCTGTATCAACCGCTTGCTGTATGCCTTTAAATGTTGCCAGCTCTGTCTCTGTACTTCATAGCCAGCTCACTACAATATTGTGGTTTTTTTAAAACTGCTGGGACGCCCGCACATGCGCAGAAGCGCTGCGGCGCGCACAGAGCGTCATCCCCAGGCTCCGCCCCCTTTCCCGGCTCACCTCTATATATAGAGGCGCGTGCACGCGCACGCGCGCGGGCACGTGCGCCTTCGGCGCTAATTTCAAATATGGTAACAAGGGACAGGAGCCAGGGCCCCTCTTTGCCGCAGGCCGGGGGATGGACAAACACTGCAACATGGCAGAGGAAGCAGTTTCCTATAAGAGAACTCACCATCTGCCTGGACTTTGCTCTGCTGAGAAGAAGCTAGTCCACATGACAAGAAAACATTCCACAGCGGCCTCTAGTGGACAAACACAGGTACCGCAGTCTAATATATTAAATATATATAAAAACATTTTTTTTTTTTTTTTTTCTTGACCACCATTAAAAATTATTACATTTTTTTAGTAGTTACAGGCATGCACAGAATTTTGCGGGAATACCATTAGGTAACAGACAGAAAGACAAATTAGGCTTGGGGGTCCCCCAATAGAACCAAGTTCCTGGGGGCCCCCACTTACCTGTTCCCCGCCGCAGGACTTTGTTTGGTCCACAAAAGCCCAAACTTCACCTATCACGGCAGGCATTGTAATCAAACCTTCAGGGACCGGGTTCCCAAGGATTCCACTCCCCTGGACCTGTATAGCACCCTGCACAGAAAACATCTTGGTCGTGGGTATGACCAGAGCTCTGGATCCCAGGGTCCAGCTCTCCTAAGAGAAGCATTACAGGCAAAACCTTGCTCTTCTCTGCAAGGCCCGGGTACCGACCGTTTAGCTATGAAGCTTTTTTGGTCGGATCCGGAATAGCTTACTGAGGCCCAAAAGAACCTGTACGCAAGCTCAGTGAAAAACACATGTTTCTTCTTGGCCAACACCTTAGACACTGGCAAAAAACTGAGGTGCTCCCGGATGGGAGGGGCTTATATAGGGGAGGGTACTTCCGGTTTTGGAAGTTGCCAGTGCCAGCACCTGACGGTATCTATATAACCCATTAGTAATGACTATGTCGCTCTGTGTCCCGTGATGTACGAAAAAGAAATGACGTTTGCCAGAACCGTATGCTGAAAAACAGCCCCCCCACACCATGATGTTCCCACCTCCAAACTTCACTGTTGGTCTGGGGGTGTTTTTGGGGTGATGTGCTATTTGACCTCCAAACATGGTGTGTACTATGGCATCCAAAGAGTTCAATTTTGGTCTCATCTGACAAGACTATATTCTACCAGTATTTCAAAGACTTGGCTAAATGTTGTGCAGCAAACTTTAAACAAGCTTCAACATGCTTTTTCTTCAGTAATGGAGTCTTGCGTGGTGAGCGTGCATACAGGCCATGGCGGTTGAGTGCATTTCTTTGAAACAATTGTACTTGCTAATTCTAGGTCATTCTGAAGCTCTCTACAAGTGGCCCTTGGCTCTCGGAGACAACTCTTTTCACTCCTTTGTCAGAAATCTTGCGAGAAGCACCTGGTCGTGGCCAGTTTATGGTGAAATAATGTTCTTTCCAATTCCGGAATATGGCCCCAACAGTGCTCACTGGAACATTAATAAGTTTAGATATATATATAGAACAAACGTTGAAGGTGAAGTGCACACGATCCGGATATAGCAGTGCTAAGCAATTAGACCCTTCCACAGGTCATATATAGAAATAACGATCAGATGGGGATGGCTGCACTTAAAAATTATTAGGGAAATTCAATTGCCATTCAGTGTCAAATTCATGATGGTTTTGGGCTATACAGATAGAGCCCTTCTTCAGAACAAGACACATACAATGATAATGATCTCTACAAGCATTTTTTTTTTTAAAGGTAACTACAAGCATATTTATACACTCCTATCTCATATGGGATCAATCAATTAATCAGTCATTTAGTACCAATGAGGATAATTAACAAATAAAGAAAACATGTAGACATATGGAATCATGGGTCATCAGGAGCTATCTTTTTTCTTACCATCCAATGCAACAGCATGATAAAAGGGAAATCCTTTTCCCATCCACATAGAGGGTATAATATTAACATCAAAAATCATTACACTTGACAATAATCTTATGTTGTATACATAATAAAGTGTCCATGTGGGTTATTATATGTGGGAGAAACCACCCAAAAGGTTAAAGATAGTATTGCTAGACATAAGTACTCCATCAGGGATAAATTAGACAAATTACCCCTAGCCCGACATTTTTCAGAGAAGGGACACACTGTTTCTCAATTAAGATTTATGGTTATAGATGGTACTGTATACCTAAGAACAGACATGGAGGGAATAGGGAATTAACCCTTAGAAAGTGGGAGGTTCAATGGATACACCGTTTAAATACATTATTGCCTAATGGATTGAATTCTGATTTTGATTTATATTTATTTCTTTAATTTATTCTTTACTTTTTTTTTTTTAAAACAGCGATGTTTGTTTATATTTATTTTTAATTCTATAGCTGGTTATATACATGTATTCACTATATGTGTTTTGTTCTTCCTTAGTGCATACCGAATGTAATAAGAAAAGTGATAGCACCTGATGACCCATGATTCCATATATGTCTACATGTTTTCTTTATTTGTTAATTATGCTCATTGGTACTAAATGACTGATTAATTGATTGATCCCATATGAGATAGGAGTGTATAAATATGCTTGTAGAGATCATTATCATTGTATGTGTCTTGTTCTG